>NW_020869213.1:340315-364586 GCF_003789085.1 Penaeus vannamei
GTAGGTTTGAGCTTTTTTTTGTTTGTGATATCACCTTTTTTACTGAACGAAACGCCAGTGTGGGGTAGAGTTGACATGTATTTCTATGGCCATGGATCTTTGTTTATTTTCCAACCAACAATTTATGGACCGTTTGTATTGACTTTTTTTTTTATTTTTTTTTTTTTTTTTTTTTTTTTTTTTTTAACAGTGTTTACGCGTTATAGCCTAAAGGAAAAAGAGTATGTTGTTTATTTATTTATTCAATTTATTTATTTATTTATTTTTAAGGAAGAGTCGATATCGAGTGAATGAATATCTAGATTTATTTTAAAAACTGTTTGTGTGTAGATATTGAATGAAAATATTTGCGATGATGATGTGAATATAAATGAAAAATTAAAATAAGAAGACCAAGGCAAGTAAAGAGGAACGTATTTCTTGGTGTACATATACAGACACAAGCGGATAATTGTACACGCATCGTCACATACTCCAGTCGACATCAATATCCGTACATCGACACGCATATGCACACTGTATACTCACATCACACACACACACACACGCACACAGCAGCACAATACACACACACACACACACATGTACACCAACACACAACCCACACACACACACACACACACGAGACAACAGATTCACACACACACACCACACACACACACACACACACACACACACAACAACCAACACACACACACACACACACACACGAACACACACACACCACACAACACACACACCACACACGAACACACATTATCCTTTCACATTTCCATTTTCCTAAATATGTGTCTGTCTGTTTGTCTGCCTGTCTGTTATTGTTTTTGCCTCCATAATTCTTTCCGAAAGAATACGAAGAGCGAATAGGAAGATGAGAGGATTAGAAGGGTAAGGGGAAAGAAAGGTTGATAAAACTAGTAGACAGAGAAAGGGGAAAGGAATAAGGAGTTAGAAGTGGACGGATACTTTAGATGAAGATAATAATGATATTAATGATGATAATGACAATAAAATCAGTAAATAATAAATTAAAAGCGCAGAAAAGGAGGAGGATGCTGAGAAACATGATGATAATGATGATTATGAAGAGAAGAAAAAATAAGAAAATATGACAAATTACGAATTAAAAGAAAAGAAAAAGAAAACAAAAGCAAAAGCTAAAATAAATACGAACAAATAAGAATAATTAAAAAAACACACTCAACCCCCCCCCCCCCCAAAAAAAAAAGATAAATAGATAAACTAAAAAATAAACTAAATAACTAGATGAAATAAACTAAAAAAACAAAAAATGAAAATAAAACAAGAAAATGTGAACGGACGGAGAAGACGCG
Organism: Penaeus vannamei; assembly: GCF_003789085.1. Lineage (NCBI taxonomy): Eukaryota > Metazoa > Arthropoda > Malacostraca > Decapoda > Penaeidae > Penaeus > Penaeus vannamei. Next base: position 341,650 of record NW_020869213.1, read on the forward strand.
TCCACGGCCTACTGGAAATGATGAGAGGCCGCAGGTAGTCCAGACAATAGGCCTATCGGGGCTGACGTTCATATCCTATTTATGCTCAGGAAAGCCATGCAATCGCGGCTGGCTTTCCAATGGCACGGACTCGTACTACAAGTCAGGGCTGCTGGCTCGTGAAGGAAGGGGGGTGGGGGGTTGGGGGTTGGGGGGAAGGGCATCTTGCTTGCTGTGTTGTCGGCGTCTATAGTACTTGTGCACGTAATCACAGTGCACACACACAACACATCACACACATATATATATATATATATATATATATATATATATATATATATATATATATATAATATATCACATACACACACACAACACACACACACACACACACATGTATATGAATATGTCTAAGTGCAAACGGTTTCTGTGAAATTCATGCATAATTTGGAACTACGAAGCGTAAGTAACACTTTGTGAAAACGTGAAACGAAGTTCCAAACCTTAAAAAAAAGATAAAAGAAAAAAGTTATACTTTTTTCTCTCTCTTTCACACACTACTGGAGCGATTCCCCTTCGTGGTGTCTCGCAATTTCATGACTGAAGAAGCATTTGATCTCACAATATAGGGTTGAAGCGCGTAATATGTGCTCTTTGGTTGACATTGATATCTGAAGGTCATGCGGCAAGGTTAAGCCGTATTTTAGGTGTGATTCGGTCTGCGCAAAATCACACATTTTCTCTCTCTCTGAATTCGAAGTAAAAGAAATGTGCGTTAACTTTTGCAACGTGAGTGTGGACATTTTTACACACTCACGTAAGACCGCCATGGAATCCGCAATAGGAGATCGAACTCTCTTTTAGGGGGATCGGGAAACTGGTGACGATGCCATTTTGTTTTGTGGAGAATTCAAACCATTTATTAAAAATCTAACCTCATTATTTATTCTTTGGTTTCCTTTAACGGTTTTGACGAATATGTACCAGCATAAGTACGAAAGCATCCCATACAAAAGAAGAAAAAGCAGGATATTACCAGAATTAGGTTCTCACGAACGAAAAATCAAAGGAATCCAGTACCGTTTGAAGAACATCCGCCAACGTGACAGGAATTTCCCCTTTTGGTCTAACTTTAGGGAAACTTCCTCTCGAAATTACCCACCCAAAGCCATAATTACCGTAAATTGGCTACGGAACATATGCGTGACCCGCTAACACCGCGACCTAAAATAGGGGTGTGTTAGGAACCTGCAACCTCGCGACCTGCGTCAGCCACCTGTTGGGTGACCCGAAAGAAAACGGTTTGTACTTCCTGTAAACACGCGAGAGAAAAATAATATGTCGACATTTTTTCCTCCTTGACTCTATGTATATAGCTATTTAATTCAAAAATAATATTTCGACATTTTTGTCCTCCTTAACTCTCTATATATACCTATGTTTTTTTCTCTTAACTGTTTACCTATATACCTATACTTCAAATAAACATCTTTGACTTTATTATCTTATATCTTTACTGGATTATTTATAGAAAAAATGTATTTACGGACAGTTAATGTATATAGACATACCCCCCCCCCCCCGCACACACACACACACACACCTCGCGTCCTACCTCGGCCATCAGTAGGCCTATATCCATCACAAAAATTTATATCAACGTACACTTATTTTCCAAAGCGAGTTGTTCAAATAAAATAAGATTCTTATACATCTCGTGAGTATATAAAAAAAAATGAGCCAGAAATTGATATCACAATCTGTTTTTTCTTCTTTTTCGCTTTTCTTGGTGGACAAAATAAATGAATAAACATCACTCTCTCTATATGTATTTTTTATTTCTTGATTTTCTCGGTGGACAAATAGAATGAATAACGATATATCTCTATCCATATGTATTATTTTTTATATATTTTTTTCTTTTCTTGGTGGACAAATAGAATGAATAACGATCTATCTCTATCCATATGTATTTTTCCATCCCCATTTTTCTCGGTGGACAAATTGTATGAATTACCATCTATCTCTATCCATATGTATTTTTTTCTTTTCTTTCTTTTCTCGGTGGACAAATAGAATGAATAACGATCAATCTCTATCCATACATATCTTTTTCTTCTTTTCTTTTCTCGATGGACGAATAGAATAAATAACGATCTATCTCTATCCATACGTATTTTTGTCTCCCAATGATCCATCTCTTTCTACATGTATTTTTTTCACCCCTTTCTTTTCTCGGTGAACAAAAGAGTAGGTAAATGACTCCTTTCTTTTTCTAGGTGGACAAAAGAAAAGGTAAATTGAACTACCAAGCCAGGCTCTCGGTTGCCAGGGATCTCCACTCACGAGCCGTCCTTTCAACGCGCTAATAGACTCTGACGCTGAGAAATAACGCGATTATTGGCTTTCGTGCCTTTGTGTTGCCGGGGCGTGTGTTCCTACATGCTGTCCTCCTTTGGGCGTTTTTCTGTTCTTTCTCTTTTCTTTCTCTTCTCTTTTTTCCCCCTTCTCTGTCTCAGTCGGTTCCCTTTTTTTTTTTTTTTTTTTTTTTTTTTTTTTTATATCTCCGAATCTTTATTTCTCTTACTCTTTCTTTTTGCCTGTTTGTCTCTGTCTCTCTTTCTCTCTGCCGTCTTTTCCTGGTCGTTCCTCTATTTTCTCTCTCTCTCTTTCTGTCTGTCTGTCTGTCTGTCTGTCTGTCTGTCTGTCTGTCTGTCTCTCTCTCTCTCTCTCTCTCTCCTCCGTCCCTTGCTTATTCCCCATCCTCTTTATTCCTCTACCCCTCTATCTATATCCCTTCGTTCGCACAGTCTCCCTCCTCTCACAGCCAGGAAATAGACCGTGAATCCAGCAAAAGGATTGGGTCATACATTCCATAAGAAATTCAACTGTGTAATGATGAAGATATTATTTGCTCAGGACTATAAGTAACAGATTGAGAAACAGTGGAGTTGTACTTCATGATTAAGGGTTGTTGTAGTCGAAAAAAAATGCATGGAAAAAGGTAGGTACTGATTGTATGTGTAGATATTTGAAGGGGATGATAGTCTTAGGTAGAGTAAATAGTTTTAGATGTGCGGATAGCAGTTCAGCCAAAATGAAGGTGACGCGTATACGATATAAATACATATACACAGACACACAGACACAGACAGACAGACACACATATATTTGTGTGTGTGTGTGTGTGTGTGTGTCTGTGTGTGTGAGCGTGTATGTGTATGTCTCATATACGAAGCAAATCTTCATTCTGACTGACCGAAAACAAACAAACAAACAAAAAACTTAAACAACCAAACACACAAACAAAAAACTTAAACAACCAAACACACAAACAACGCACACGCAACCCAACAATCACAACCGCCACACAACCCCAAACAACAGCAAACGAGCATCACCCCAATAGAATTCCACTCGCCGACGCCGGCTGACTGAGGCAAACCAGCCGAGCACCTTAACCAGGGGACCGTTAACTAACCCGATCGTTACCGGCCGCCCTCGGGGAGTCGGTCGGGCTTATCACGAGGGGGGATCGCGGCTCAATTTGTCTTTGGTGATTCTCTATGATTTTTTTTTTTTTTGGGGGGGGGGAAGGGGGGTAAGGAGGCTTAGGAGAGGAGGAGAGGGAGGAATAATAATATGATAATGATAATATAATGATAAGAAGAAGAAGAAAAAGAAGGAAAGGATTAGAAAGAGATGGTAAAGAAGATGAAGATGAAAATGAAGATGAAGAAAACGAAGAAGAATACAAAGAAGAAGAAGAGGAGAAGGAGTAGGAGAAAGAGGAAGAGGAGGAGAACAATCTCTCTCTCTCTCTCTCTCTCTCTCTCTCTCTCTCTCTCTCTCTCTCTCTCTCTCTCTCTCTCTCTCTCTCTCTCTCTCTCTCGCATTTTAACAGGAACATTCCGATGACAACAAAACCTCCGACGATTTTATAAAAAAACCATCTCCTCGTTTCCGTCCAATTAATCCTACCACAGCGCGTCAGATTAACTCCAGCAAATCACGATAATAAAGACCCTTCATATCCAACCGCATCTGATCGCTCACATCAAGAATTCTGAAATTAATTGAAGAATCTTGCAACAGTAACACCACACTGCCATCGCGTCGGGCTCCATCGACCATGCGTTGTTCATTGCAGTCGTCGGTAGTTTCGTTAAGTGTAGGTTTTGTGTTGAAGGATGGCAGAAAGAAAGAGAGAAAGAAGAAGATTAAGAAAATATAGAAGAAGGAGAAGATTAAGAAGATTTAAGAAGAAAGAAGAAGATTAAGAAGAAGAGAAGAAGAAGATTAAGAAGAAGAAGAAAGAAGAAGATTAAGAAGAAGAAGAAGGAGTTTAAGAAGAAGAAGAAGAAAAAAAAAAAAACGTTTTATACAACCGAATCTGAATTCTTTCTCAACTGCGTATCGACGATTACCCCCCCCCCCAAAAAAAAAAAAAAAAAAAACTGTGAGGTTTTTCTTGTCTAGTAATTGTGGTTAGAATTCAATGGATATTTGTTTACATTCTCTCGTATTTCTTCGCCGGAAAATTCAAGCTTCAGAGAGTGTTATGGTTTGACTGTCTTGTTTCTGGCTCTTTGGCAATTTGAACATTTACTGGTCTGTTCTAAACAAGCAGTTTCTTCTTTCATATCATAGATACAAAATCGATGACACACGCACATATTCACACACATATTCACATTCACACATACACAGACACAGACACACGCACACGCACACACACCAAAAAAAGTTTGACTCAAATTGACTCAAACACTAAAATCACCTTAACGTCAGTACTCAAACCCACTCAAGTCCTGTCATTTCTCTCTCCAAAGCCAGCAAAAACAACAACAACAACAACAACAACAAACACCTGCAGTGCAAAGAACTCCGGGAATCTTTAATATCAAGCTATAACTCAGATCAAAATCATTTCCTGTTCTGACACTACTTCCGTCTTCGCACGTCGATGCTCACCTGCTGTACTTTAAACAACGAAGGGAAGAACAAGAAAACACACGATAATAATGAAGGTCTTTTGGCTTCGTTATTAGACGCTATTACGCACACTCCACTTGGGTGTTTTACGTAATTGTTCAATGTGAATCCAACATCTATTGTAAATAAAGAAGAAAAATTATGGTGAATATTGCTATGTCTTATAGGAGCTACTTTACGATGCAATAGTTTTATAGCAGGTATATTTAAACACACACACACACACACACACACACACACACACACACACACACACACACACACACACACACACACACACACACACACACACACACACACACACACACACAACACAGACACATACACATATACATATAAATTTCATATAATTTATATTCCTCAACTCATACTGAATCACCATTCATTCTCGCTCCGATACCTTTCCCTCTATCTCACAAGCCCACAATCAACCATACTCATAAAAACACCGTAAATATAACCTAACCAAAACCCACATCTAAAAAAAAAAAAAAAAAAAAAAAAAAAAAAAAAAAAATCATTATCATCATCATCATCATCATCATTATCATCAACGCCACATCCCCACATCACAGGGTTATCATTACCATCACAGCTGATACACACCTCATTCTTGTGCGTGTTTGTCGAGAGCGCCCGTTTCCTGCAAGGGGGGGGGGGAATGCTCCTCATTCTATCTCTGCTATTAAGCTGGGAATAAAATTCGGGCGGGCGTGACTTATGAGGGGAGGAGGGGGAGGGGGAGACGGGGAAGGGTGTGTGTGGGGGGGGGAGACGGGGAAGGGTAAGTGGGTGGGGTGGGTTGGGGGGAGAACGCACGGACGGGAAACCGCTGTTGTGCTTCGTCTTGCCTTCTGTACGTTCGTCCGTGGATGGAGAATGGATGTGGATGTTAGGAGGGGAAGGGTGGGTGGTGGGTGAGGGGATGGATGGATGGGTGGATAGGTGGGTGGGTGAGTGAGTGAGTGAGTGGATGGATGTATGGATGGATGGATGGATGGATGGATGGATGGATGGATGGATGGATGGATGGGTGGGTGGATAGATGGAAGTATAGATAGATTGATGGGTAAGTGAGTAGAAGGATGGATGGGTGGGAGGTTGAGTGAATGGGATGGTTTATGGATAGATGAATAAATAGGTAGGTAGAAAGGTGGATAGGCATACAGATAAATGAATATATAAGTTAGTAGGTAGGACGGCAGATAGATGGATAAACGGAGAGATAGACAGAAAACCAACAATTCCCAAATTTCTTTGCCTGAATAAGTGACTCGGTCCAATTATCTTAACGAGTTGGTCTACTTCTCTAATCGCTGTGATTTCAGAATTGTTAAAAATCGAAGTTGATTTGGATAATCGTCTATACTTCAGAAGGTTTCCCTCCATTTACAAGATTAAGGAAGTTGTAAATTGAATATTTCTGAGGATTTTAAATATATTAAAGTTAACAGGATATAGTATTTTTTTTCTTTCGTTGGCAAATATCGTAAAAAACTTGAACTTTGAACTGAATGAAGAGAAATTCAGTTGTAATTCATCGTTAGAAGGAAAATGATTTTGTTTAATTTGCAATTTACCGCGCCATGAAATAAGGTTGTTTAAGACATTTAATTCCCGCTGTTTACCTAATTTCCATAACACATAAAAAAGCTAACAATGGCAGCGACAAATACAACAAGAACAAGACCAAGACTAATATTATAATCAGTGAGTTATAACTGACAAATTTACTTCATATCTATATACATCGTCTGGAAGTAGTTAGAAGATGGCTCTAAAAATCGTGATTACAATGACGTTTTTGATGATTTACCAAATATTGGCACGGGTTACAGTTCCGTAAAGAAAGTTACGTATCAGTGAAAAAAACGACAAAAAATGGCATCAACGATTGCTCTTTTTCCTAGACGAAACGCGAAAACATTCCCGAGGAAGGGCTCCTGGCTCACAAGATGCGAGCAACAACAACAGCAAAACCTACAGCCACAAAAAACAAAAACAACAATAACAGGAGCATGACGAGGCCCCGAGAAGAGCACTCCCTCGTGGCCAACAAACCCACTCACCGAAGGGCCTAGGACTCGCGGCGAGAAGGCTCCTCCTGCAGGCTGCTGTAGGTCTCGAGGGCCTGGTGGACGAGCGGGGCCACGGAGGACACGGCCCTCCCGACGGAGGAGAGGTCGAAGTCCAAGGAACTCCCGAAGGACCTCCCGAGCCCGAGGCCGACGTCGATGAAGCCGAAGTATCCGAGGGCGATGAAGGCGACGAAGGCGAGGATGATGATGTTGGTGACGTTGAGGGTGAGCAGGGACGAGTAGGAGGTCGAGCGGGCCACCTCCACCAGCCGGAGGACGACCTCGGAGAGCACGTCGTCGGGGAAGGAGGTCTTGGGCGCCCCCTCGGCCTTCTCCGCCGACGCGCACGCCGCCAGGAGAGACAGACACAGTACGACCTTCATCATGGTGGATGTTTTTCGTATGTTATTCCGATTTGAAGATAAAAATTAAAGTTTTTTTTTTCTTTTTTCTCTGTGTTTTTTTTCTATTTTCTTTTTATATTTTTCCCCCAAGAGAGATCTCGCGGCGTCGACCCTCACGACACAACCGTCACGTGGACACTAAAGCTTGATGGTTCCGTAGCTTCGTTTTACACGGCCCGTTATGTGGGGGAGGCGGGGGAGGGGGGTCAGAGGGGGGAAGCGAAACGAATGGGAGGAAGGGGAGGGAGGGAAGTAGGGAGTAGGGGGGAGGGAAGGGAGGGGCGTGAGTAATGGGGGGAGATGGTGGGCGGAGCGGGTGAAGATGAAGGGGGCGGGCTGAACGAAAAAGGGGAGGAGAATAGAGGATGATGGATGGGGTGGAGAAGGAGAAGAGGGGAGGAGGAGAAGGGGAAGAGGGAAAAAGGAGAAAAAGATGGGAGGAGAAGGAGAAAGGAAAATTAGAAATTGAAGAAAAAGGGGAAGAGAATGAAAAATGAGTGAAGAAGGAACGCAACACGAGAGAAAATGGGAAGAGGAATAACCATCAAACATGATATATGATACACGAGAAATAAATAAAAAAGAAGTAAAGAGAGAGAAAAAACAACACATGAAGAATACGGTGCCATCTTGGATTACCGATTTCTTAATCAATTCCCTTTTTTTCTTGTATGACAAATGGCAAACACGCAACAGAACCCGTGGAAGGCATGCCGGATCCATGACGTCACAAATGACATATTATTCTCACAGATGATGTGTCATGACCCCCCCAATCACGTGATTTGACGAGATGACGAATAGAAAAATAATATAAATAAAAATAGAAAAATAGAAAAAGGCCATATGCTCAGTGATGTTTGTTACCGAGATAAACTGGCGGGGAGAAACAGCTGGGCCCGAGAGGAAGTTCCTGTGACATGGTGACACACTGTCCGATTGTAATTTACATATGAAACGGGAAAACCAGTGATGGAATAGAATTTACGAAATGGTCGTTAAAGTAATGGATAGCTTAGTTAATAGGGGATTTGTATGAACACGCGCACAATCACTATACATATAAACATGCATGTATATATGCATACATACATACATACACACACACACACACACACACACACACACACACACACACACACACACACACACACACACACACACACATATATATATATATATATATATATATATATATATATATATATATATATATATAGGCATACATACATACATACTGAAAAGTTTTTTTCTGGCGGGCGAAGACAATCTCACAAATGAAAACTTTACTTTATATTTTACTGTTCTTACCACAGAGGGGCAGAGGGTGGGGATGGGGGGGTAGTTATGCATACTAAGCCATAACCCAAAAGGAACTTCATCTTCAAGACAAGAGAAACTGCCATGATAAGTACCTTTAAGCGCCCAAGGATGACAAAACTTCACATTCATCACCAAAAATACATGTAATTCACGCATTTCTGACGAAGATCTCTATTCGAAACCGGTCAAATCCATCTCTTGCACTGTGAAGATATTCGTTCTCATTCATACCTTTTTACGTTTGTCAACATGAATGCGGTTAACCTCCTCCAACCTTATTTTTATCTCGAGTATTTTCGCCTTCAACGCGAATAACAAAGCACTTCATTCACTCGGCATGAAAGCGCTAATTAACCTTGATTCCTTTAGGATATTGGTTATTGGTGAGAGAGAGAGAGAGAGAGAGAGAGAGAGAGAGAGAGAGAGAGAGAGAGAGAGAGAGAGAGAGAGAGAGAGAGAGAGAGAGAGAGAGAGAGAGCAAGAAACAGAAAAAAGAAGGAAATTTACTTTAACCGAACGAGCTTTAAAAAAGAAACCGCATTAAAGTAAGAGAAAAAGGAAATAAAACAAATAACAAACTGCTTGTTCACGCATCTACCTTAAAAACCCGGATAAAGCACAACTCACAGCTCAGAAGGCTTCACCGGAACAAACCCACCGCTAGATTATCCTCGTCAGTGAACCCAAAAACCGAACTGAAACCACGGAATTAGAGAACGGGAAATATTCGAAAACCATAGTCTAATGCACGCTCTACTTTGGCGCCAAAATTCAAACCCGGCCGCCATTTTGTTCACGGTCGACGAAATTTTAAAATTATTATTGCAGCTTTTTATTTAATCATCTATTCTTACTATTCTCAACAGAGTGGCTTAACAGGGACAAACAACTTTATGAGGTCATGGTTTATCACAGTAATTTAATACTAAATTTAGATTCCGACATTTCTAAGAATCGTGTGAATGGAAATTAATAGTTGTGTGCGTCAACATACGCGCGCGCACTCACCCACCAACTCTCTCTCTCAAACACACAATCTCTCTCTCTCTCTCTCTCTCTCTCTCTCTCTCTCTCTCTCTCTCTCTCTCTCTCTCTCTCTCTCTCTCTCTCTCACACACACACACACACACACACATAGACGTACACACACGCACACACAGAGCTAACACAACCCCAATAACACTAATAAATGACGTAAAATACCGACATGCAGAAAATTATGAAAATTATGCCTCTGAAGGAAGTAGTAATTGAACATTGTTACGAAAAAAAAAACTGCGCCTACGCCAAGGTCAGCTTTATTGTCGGATGCGTATATTGTTATTGTTATAGTTGTGTGTTATGAGTATTTCTGGATTATAGGATGAGTCGTATAAGTTATTGAAGACTATACTGTTATGGGAAGTTAGGTAAGGTGCCTTATAATGTTGTTGAGTCATTTTACTGACTGTTACGTTGGTGTTATGGGTGCTGTTACTCTGCGGTTTACTGTTATTACTAATATTTTCATGATTGTATATATATATATATATATATATATATATATATATATATATATATATATACACACACATACATATACATGTATATACACATATTCTTTCTCTTTTTGTGTGTGTGTGTACGTGTTTGCGTGCGTGCGTATGTGTTCGTGTGTATGTGTGTGTGTGTGTGTGTGTGTGTGTGTGTGTGTGTGTGTGTGTGTGTGTGTGTGCGTGTGTGTGTGTGTGTGTGTGTGTGCGTGTTTGCCTGCGTGCGTATGTGTTTGTGCTTGCCTATCTCTCTGCCTCGAAGAGAAAGAAGAAGAGGGAGAGGAAGAGAAAATGGAATAGGAAGAAGGAAGGAAGAGAAGAGGGAGAGGAGGAGAAAATGGAATAGAGAAGGAAGGAAGCCAGCGCATCCGTAAGACACTAGGAAAGGATGTGCAAATTCCAGGTTCCATCTTGAATGCAGTTGAGTGACCTTCTTCTCTCAAGGTACAAAGAAAATCGAAATTCAGATTTATACATACGCACATATGTATGTGTATACGTGTGTATGTACACACCTACACACACACACACACACACACACACAGACACACACACACACACACACACACACACACACACACACACACACACACACACACACACACACACACACACACACACACACACACACACACACACACACCACACACACACACGCACACACACACTCACACAAAACACAAACACACATATATATAAACGATTTACTTGTGATCTCCCACCAATAAAAACAACAACAACACTGGTAAGGAAAAAATGATAACTATTAAAAGGTTAAAAAGTAAAAGGAAAATATCACAAAGTCAAATTCCATCATGGTTTTAAATTCCGAAATGAAATAATGTAAACAATAATAATAATAATAAAGTGATAATAATGAATAATAAATGATAATAAAGTGAATAATAATAATAATAATAAAGTGAATAATAATAATAACAAAAAAGTGTTAATGTAGAAACGTAAAGGAATGAGATGATATATTTACTGACAAGTGGACACTGATGGATAGGTGAAAGTTTCTTACAGACGATAAGGTAAAAGAACCAATTGTGGTAGTTTTAAGGAAGACGAAATAGGACCTAAACCCTTTTAAAGAGAGAAGCAGCCGCAGGGATGGGCGGGGGAATCTAGAATCTATTCTTCCAGCCTTTAATAAATCCGTTGTTGGACATAGGCCTTCCGCAAATTTTTTAAACATGTCCTTCTGTCTCCTTAATAAATCCGTTGATGGACATAGGCCTTCCACATAATGTTTTTTAACATGTCTTTAACATGTCTCCATAATAAATTCGTTGTTGGACATAGGCCTTTCACAGAATTTTTTAAATATGTCCTTCTGTCTCCATAATAAATCCGTTGTTGGACATAGCCCTTCCACAGATTTTTTTTTTTTAACATGTCCTTAACATGTCTCCATAATAAATCCCTGGTTGACATAGGCCTTTCACAGAATTTTTTAAACATGTCCTTAACATGTCTCCATAATAAATCCGTTGTTGGACATAGGCCTTCCACAGATTTTTTTTAACATGTCCTTAACATGTCTCCATAATAAACCCGTCGATGGACATAGGCCTTCCACAATTTTTTTTTAACATGTCCTTAACATGTCTCCAGCCCTCCGCTACCACTGCTTTGAAACTCGCTAACTCAACAGAAACCGTCTTAATGCTGTTTGAGACGTGGATCATGATGAGGAGACCTAGAAACAGAAATGGAAAAAAGAAATGTCGAGACTTCACCTTTCTCGCAGACCGCAAGAAGGTGAAAGTATATTTGTGATGATCGGAGAATAGATTGACAGGCAGACATATGTTTGTTTAAGATGGGTCCCAGAAACTTTCCATGGAGGAAGAAAGTGTTAGTACAATTCTATTAGAGGAGTTAAAGTAGCAGTTTATTCTGTTTGTTGTTGAATGTGCAGTGTTGTAATAGTAATCCAGGTGTAACATGTTAAATTACATATAAGATACAAATACCGTATCAGATATAGTATTTCAGCATAAATAATACCATGTGTTGCAATATGCACAGTAGAATACAGCAAAAGGCAGTTTGACCGCACAAGGCATACAACATATACAGTATGACAGCACAAGACATACAGCATATACAGTATGACAGCACAAGACATACATCATATACAGTATGACAGCACAAGACATACATCATATACAGTATGACAGCACAAGACATACAGCACATACAGTATGACATACAGCACATACAGTATGACAGCGCGAGACATACAGACATTACACAACGACACACACAAAACAAACCATAACATACACAATAGATAACGATAACAAACTCGCAAACGACACGCACTGCACATCGAATTTTTTTTTCATTTATTAATTTTATTCATTTATCATTTTTTTTCATTTATTCATTTATTATTATTTTTTTATTTATTCATTTTATTATTTTTTCATTTATTCATTTATTATTTTTTTTTCATCATTTTATGTATCTATTATTTTTTTTTATTTTTCATTATCTATCTATTTATTTATTATCATTATTATTTTATTATTATTATGATTATTTTTTTTTTTTTGGGGGGGGGGGGGGGTGTTTATGCGATCCCCTTCGGTATTTCTCTCTCCAGCGCCGCCCTCGCCTTCTACGCCGCCCTCCGTGGCCTTAGTCGAGGTCACGGCGCCCGAGGAAGACCAGAAGAGAAGGAAGGGTATGATTAGTACCCTTTCCCGGTGGACGTACCCGGCGGCGTTGGCTGGGATGGACAGAGGGTAGCGGTGGGGGGAAGGGGGGGAGGGGGGAGGGGGGAGGAATGTTGGGCAGGTTATATAGAGCGATTGAACTGATACCATACATAGACACACACACTACGCGCGCGCGCATACACACACACACACATGCACATACCCACATCCACAAACACAAACAAACACACGTAATGCATATTTACGAACATACCCGTGTGCAAATACTTATAAAACATAAACTATATACCAACCCGTTCACACCCCACAGAAAAAAACACAGAATCTGAATATAAAAAAACGAAAAAAAGAGAAAAAAAAACGGATACGACCCAGTTCTCCTCCTCATCTCTCGGGGCAACTGAATCGAAACCGCTAATTGAGGAAACAGGGATTGGGAAGATGCCGACCACTCGATTCTGTGTTTTTTTCTGGTGTTTTAAGAGATTAGGTCCTCTTGGTCTGGGTAACTGGGACGTGGGGACATAGACACACATATATACGCACATAGACGCACACACGCGCATAGACACACGGATAGATACACATAGACACACACGCACACGCATAAACACACACACACACGCGCATAGACACACACGCACATACATAGACACACACACGCGAGCATGGACACACACGCATAGACACACACACACACACACACACATTCACACACACACGTATATATATTTCCTTTTTTTGTACGTGTGCGTGTGTGCGCTCATGTCGTAATACTTATTGTCAACATCCTTTAACAAGTATTACAAAAGACTTTTATTTCGCTTCCGGTTTCTGTTCAAAGTCCTCGTATTTCACAAAAAACTTCCACTAATTGTTTTCGGATTTGATCTTCCGTAATTACGAGGAAAGATGATAAAGGAAGAGAATGACAAAGTGAGAGAAGGAGAAGGAGAACCGGAAGAAGGTAGGGAAGAAAAGGTGGAGGAACGAAATGACGAACGAGAATAAGCGAAAATAGGGAAGACAAGGAATAAAGAAGGGGAAGTAGACATCAGTGAAGAAGAGAAGATAAAGAGGAAGAAGAAGATGACGAAGATAAAAAAAAGAAAGAGAAGACAAAGATGTCTCTGTTTTCTCTTCTCCCTTTCCCTCTCTCTCTGTCGCTCTTTCTCCTTTTCTCTCTCTCTCTGTCTCTCTTTCTCCCTCCCCCTATCTCTTTCTTTCTCCTTCCCCCCTCTCTCTCTCTCTTCCCTCTCCCCCTCTCTCTGTCTCTCTCTCTCTCTTCTCTCTTTCCCTCCCCCTCTCTCTTTCTCTCTTTCTCACTCTCCCCCTCTTCTTTCTCTTTCTCTCTCTTCCTCCTTCCTCTCTCTTTCCTTTCCTCCCATTTCTCGGCTCCACAATCTTCACGACAAATTTCCCTTAATTCCCAATATTCTCCTGTCACTCTCTCTTTCAAATCTCTGCCTCTTTAAAGTCTTTTTTCTTTCTTTTTTCTTTTCACTTCGAGTTGGTAATTAGACTTTCCCAAAAACTTTCATTTCGTGGCAGTTATTGTGGCTTCTTCGTTGGTTCCCTTTCTAACTCTCTGAACCTGATGGGGAGTGACTTGTATAAACGCACATATTCATATTTACATACTTACGTACATACACAGAACACACGCATGCAGACAGGCATTATATGTGTGTGTGTGTGTGTGTGTGTGATATATACACAGCACACAACACACACACACACAGAAAAACATATACAAAAAAAGAAACTGAACACGAGGCCGATAAATCAAAGAAACAGACAGACAGACAGAAAGAAACAGACAGACAGACAAACAGAAAGAAACAGACAGACAGATAAACAGAAAGAAACAGACAGACAGACAAACAGAAAGAAACAGACAGACAGACAAACAGGAAGAAAGAAACAGACAAACTGAAAGGAATATACAGACAGACAGAAAGAAAGAATCAGACAGATAGACAAAGAAACAAACAGAAAGAAATAGACAAACAGACAGAAAGAAACATACATACAGAAAGAAATAGACAGACAGACAGAAAGAAACAGACATACAGCCACGGAGGCAGACCGAGTTTGCGCACACGAAGAGAAGAGAAGAAACAGGAAGAGCAAGAGACGTCCTGGCAAGAGGGAGACCAGAGACCTCGTGTTGGAATTTGACTTCGATTTCGCTTTAAGGCGATGGGAAGAGGAGGAGGAGGAGGAGGAGGAGAAGAAGGTGGAGGGAGGAAGAGAAGGAAAGAGGATGGAAGAAGAAGAAGAGGAGAAGAGGAGGAAGAGGAGGATGGAAGAGGAAGAAAGGAAGGTGGATGAGGAGGAGGAGGGAGGAGGGAGGAAGAGGAGGAGGTACGAGGAGGAGGAGGAGGAAAGGAAGGTGGAGGAGGAAGTAAGGAAGGTGGAGGAGAAGAGGAGGAGGGAGGAAGAGGAAGAGGAGGAGGAGGACAAGAAGGAGAAAGAGGAGGAGGAGGAGGGAGGAAGAGAAGGAAGGAGGAGGTAGGAAGAGGAAAGGAAGATGGAGGAGGAAAGGAAGGTGGAGGGAGGAGGAAGGAAGAGGAGGAGAAGAAATAGGAAAGAAGAGGAAGAAAACGGTGGGTAAGGAGGAGGCAGAGGAGGAGAGGAAGGAGGCGGAGGAGGAAGAAAAAGATGTTTGAAGAGTTGGAAGAATGGGAGGAGGGAGAGGACGAGGAGAAAGAGGAGAAGGAGGATGACGGGATGTTGGAGAGGAATAAGAAAGAAATGAGAAGAGGAGGATGAGAAGAATAAGGGGAAGAGATAGATAAGGAACAAGAAGAAGAGAAAGAAGAAGGGAAAAAACAAGAAATAGTAGAAGAGGAAGGAGAAAAGAAAGAAGAAGAAGCGAAAAAGGAGGAAAAGGAGGAAGAGAAGGAAAAAAAAATGAAGAGGACGAAGAGTGAGAACAAGAGATAAAGAGAGGTTAGAGAGAAGAAAAGACAAAAGGAAACAGACAAGGAAGAGGATGAAGAAGTATTGGGATAGAACACGTGTAGAAAGGAATGGAGAGTGGGAGATGAATGGGGAAAAGGAAGAGGAAGAAGAAGAGGAAATGGAAGTGGAAAAGGAAGAGGAAGATGAAGAAGAAGAGGGAGAGGATTAGTAATAATAACAATAATAAGAGGACGATGAAGAAGAAGAGGATGAGGAAGAAGAAGAAGAGGAAAAGGAAGAAGAAGAGGTAAAAGAAGAAGATGAGAAAGAAGAAGAAGAGAATGAAGAAGAAGAAGTGGAAGAGGAGTAAAGAGATCACTGAGTAAGAGGAATGAAAGCGGTGGGAGCAGAAGAAGGAGAAAAGGGAAGTGAAAGATGGAGGGAGAATTCAGGTAAGAAGGCGGTGGGGGGGAGGGAGGAGGGAGGGAGGGAGGGAGGGGGGGTGTCTGCGAAAAAGGGACAATTGTCATAAAAACCGGAAAGAGAATAAATAATCACTTTTTTTTCCTTTTTTTCATTCTACAAGAAAGAAAGAAAAGAAGAGAGAGAAAGAAAAGAAAATCATTTTTTTCTTCCCGTTTTCCTTTATTCTATCCCCCCCTTTCGTCGACCTTTCTCATTATCTCTCCATTCAACCGGTTATTCGTCTGTGGTTTCCGGTCTTATTGTAACCGCTATATGACACGGATATATGACACCAATTCGCATAAATTTGAATATTCTGTTACGCGAATGAAAATTTCTTTGCCATATGCTCTTCGTAACGGCTTTTTTTAAAGGTGTTTTAAGCAAATATAAATTATGCTGCTATGTTTAAACCAGCGAATAGAGATTTAAATGAAGTAGAATTGAAAAGAAAAAGAGAAAAAGAAAAAAAGGCGTATGAGGCCATAAAATATTATCATTATTTTTTTTTCAAAATCTATTGGTCATGTTTATAATTAAAAACAAATACGACCCATTTACCTTATTTTTCTATTTCTGTTTTTTTTCTCCGCTTGAATGGTTCCATCTCGTCCTCATATATAGGCCTATGTTATAGGCCTAAACCTTCTTATGGTACTTTCTTAAGCTGATGTATATATATATATATATATATATATATATATATATATATATATATATATATATATATATATATATATATATATATAGAGAGAGAGAGAGAGAGAGAGAGAGAGAGAGAGAGAGAGAGAGAGAAGAGAGATATAGATAGATAAAAAACAGATAGATACTAACAGATGCAATTTGCCCTCGTGTAGACCAAAATTATAGGCCTATTAGCCTACCTGCGGTACCTTCATCCAAAAATAGTCAATCTTCTATTTAAATTTTGCATTCTTCCCTTTGCGCGGACCGAAATTGTAGGCCCATTAACTAGGCCGCTTCTCTGCCAATTAATACGGGCTTTAGGCTGACTTGAGCGGCAGTCAGATGTGCGGTGACAAGACTCTGTGCTTCGTCTTTGCTTTGTTATTTTCTCGTTTTCTGCATGAGTGCTTTTAGCCTTTTCTCCTTTTCTTCTTCTTCTTCTTACTCTTCCTCTCTTCTTCTTTTCCGTCTCCTCTTCTTCTTCTTCATCTTCCTTTTCTTCTTCATTTCCTCTTATTATTGTTAGTATTATTACTAATCCTTTTCCACTACCAATCAATGTCTATTTGCCATTTGATTTGCTTTATCCAGATGGTAACGGAGGGTTTTCCTTGTACAGACTCCATATCTTCTCCCTAAATAGTCCATGACTCAGTGCAATAATATTGAAAATAAACAACATTTTCGTATTTATATATGTAAATATTTATTTTCTTACTTATATATATATTTTTTTCTTTCGTAAGATCTCATTTTCTGTAATACAGCTTAACAAAAGATCCTTCCTAAATACACACATACGGCCGGTTTGTTCAAATTGTGCCAGGCCCGACCCAATGAATTTTCAAAAATACAGACACAGAAATAAAGGCATGTCTGTCTATTTATCTGATAGATATACATTTACCCATCTATTTGCCGGGTTGATATGCATCTGTAGCCTGATAGATATGCATTTATTTCTTTATTTATGCATGTCAAGTATACAAATTTCTAAGTTCTAACAAACTAGTTTATGACTTTTAGACCTTCGATGATTCATGACAACCCTCAGTCAAATTTTCCCATGACGGTACGTTCACGTCATCCCGGCCCTTGAGAGAGGAGGGAAGGGGGAGGGAAGTGAGCGGATAGGGTAGGAGGAGAGGTGAGTAAAGGAGAAAGACGGGGAAAGCGAGAAAAAAAGAGAAAGGAGAAGATTTTTTCATGGCGTGTTCGTGGGGGGTTAATTTCCTTTTTTTTTTCTTATGAAATAAAATCCGTCGTAAAGCGTTTGTTTATATATTGTATTATTATTATTATATTAAGAACTTTGATTAGCATTTGTTGTTATTAAGAGGAATATATTGAAATAAAAAGATAAAATAAGATATATTTTATAATTTACTAATATGTATTTTTGTTCTAATATGATTTTAACCGATTATCATCGGTAGATAATGAAATGCGAGAGATACCAACAACTTAAAAATTCAACTAACATCACATTTATGTCCAACCTAAAAATGAAATGGACCTCATCCAAGAGTAAAACAATGACAAAAAAGATAATAATAATAATAATAAATAAATAAAGAAAAAAAAAAACCCGAAAAGATAAAAAAAAAATGCAATGGACAAAAGCAAAGAGGCGGGGCATAGCTCGGAAGTTGCCAACTAGAGATTTTCATCGAAAATCCATTAATATCACTGGATTCCACAAGATGCGTTGTTGTGGGAAGCAAGGAAAGCTCGTAAGCAAGTGCGGTCTTGAAGAAGGGTTAATTAAGCCATTTTGCGAGGCGAGAGAGAGTCATTTTATGGGGCTAATGATGGTGGTGATTATCATCATTATGGTGACTGTAATTATGATACTGATTCTGAGGATGGTGGTTGATGGTAATTGGAGATAATGTTTATGGTTATGGTGATAGTGATAGTTTTAGGGATAGACGTGATGGTGATAGTCACTGATGCTTATGGAAAGGATAAGTATGAGGATCAATGATAAATACAATGAGAATGTTAATGATGATTATTTCTATTCTTCTCTCTCTCTCTCGCTCCCCCTCCTCTCTCTCTCTCTCTCTAAATATACAACAAATATTTCTACATCCATCCATACATACATACACCTACATAAACATCATACACACATATAACGAGACCACTTTTACCCACGTAAATATGTAGAGTAAACACATTATGCCTTATGACTTTTTCTATGCGGCTCTTTGTCCGTGCAGCTGCGGTTACCCCCTTACGCTACTTAAAGCACACAATTGCTGGATGAAGGCTACTTTTTGTGGTCTGGCAACAGCATGCAACGATAATTATGCATCTTCGGCTCACAGAAATGATGTTGCAGGAAAGAATACGATAGAGAGAGGGAGAGGGAGAGGGAGAGGGAGAGGGAGAGAGGAGAGAGAGAGAGGGAGAGGGAGAGAGGGAGAGGAGAAGAGAGAGAGAGAGAGAGAGAGAGAGAGAGAGAGAGAGAGAGAGAGGGAGAGAGAGAGAGAGAGGAGAGAGAGAGAGAGAGAGAGAGAGAGAGAGAGAGAGAGAGAGAGAGAGAGAGAGAGAGAGAGAGAGAGAGAGAGAGAGAGAGAGAGAGAGAGAGAGAGAGAGAGAGAGAGAGAGAGAGAGAGAGAGAGAGAGAGAGAGAGAGAGAGAGAGAGAGAAGAGAGAGAGAGAGAGAGAAGAGAGAGAGAGAGAGAGAAGAGAGAGAGAGAGAGAGAGAGAGAGAGAGAGAGAGAGAAGAGAGAGAGAGAGAGAGAGAGAGAGAGAGAGAGAGATTTTTCTTCTCTCTGTTCTGTCTTTTGCCTGTTTTGAAACGGTCAAGAGAGTTTAGTGTGTATTCTGGCTATAATATTTCTTCCCAAATATCTTTTGCCATGTCTCATATTTCACATTTTATTTGTATTTTTTGTTGTTGTTGTTGAGACGAAAATGCCCATGATAAGTCGGAGATGAATAGTTAATTGCAATGACGTCGTTGTATTTTAGTTAATTATCATCGAAGGTAATTGTTAAGCAATTAGTATCCCAGAAGTAGTTATATATATACAAATATGTATATATAGGTAGATATGTATGCATATATGTACACATACACACACATATATATATGCACACACATAAAAACATAAACACACAACAACACACACGCACATATATATATATTTATGCACACAAACACGCACACACACATACACACACACACAGATATATTATACCTAAAAAGATACAGACATACAGATAAGATTATATACGTACAGATGTATAGGAATTCCTATAAATAGACACAGATACGAAGAACATTCATTGGCTAATATATTAGAATAGATATATACACATAGACATATACTGCACCTTAAAAAAACAAACATAGATAAACAGATACGATTATACAAAAAAATAAACAGATATTTTTCTAAACAGATGAAGAGAGGATGCAGTTCTCATTATATTCAAACATAAATAGAGATATAACACACCTAAAATACATATAGACAAACAGATATATACATACAGATAAAAAGACATCACTCTAAACAGACTAAACTTTACATAGATAAAGAATACATACCAATATATACACATAGGTATCATGCACATAAAGATACATAGACAGATATGTAATTACTGTTAAAGAGATATTTATTTAAACAGATTAATAAAGAATACAGTGGCCAGTATATTTGAATAGACATATACATAAAGATAAACACATATCACTCTAAACAGACACAAACTATATTTATTGAAGAAAATGACAAAAAAGTGAGACAACAGTTTCGGAATCGTCCTCGATTCCATCTTCCTTTCTTCAATAAATCTAGTTTGTGCATTGTGGGTTTTTCTACCATACCATGAACACGGTAGAGTCTTTTTCCATTCACACATAGATATAACACACCTAAAGAGACATAGAGATATATATACGTACAGATAAGCAGATTTTGCTCTAGAACAGAGAGAGAATTCAATGGCCAATATATTTGAATATTAATATAAGCATAAACAAATACTGCATCTAAACAGACATAGACATAGACAAATACGCACTTAGATAGACATTGACAAACAGACATATACATACAGATAAGCAGATTTTGCTCTAGACAGACAGAGAGAGAATTCAGTGGCCAGTATATATGAATAAATATATAAGCATAAAGACATACTGCATCTAAAAAAGACATAGACATAGACAAAAGATATAGACAAATCAACGCACTCAGATAGACATTGACAAACAGACATATACATACAGATAAGCAGATTTTGCTCTAGACAGACAGAGAGAGAGACTTCAGTGGCCAGTCATACCGTTGCTCCGTGTCTGTGGTCGACCATCTGCCGCCGCTCCCCCCTCCCCCCCCCCACCTGACCTCTGCTGGGCCACCGGCGAACGTAACTCGAGGCACTAAATATGTACATACAGGTATCTTCATTACTCAGTGTTAATGCGAGAAAAAAACGTCCCTTTTCTTCTCTCTCTCTCTCTCTCTCTCTTTTTTTTTTTTTTTTTTTTGGGGGGGGGGAGGGGGTATGATCTTCTCGGATATTACAAATAACAAAACAAAAAGAAGGAAAAAAACGTTTTCGGCATGACAGAAACAAGAATACTCACAACACAAACATTACCCCACTCTCACGGAACAAGAGCCACAACAGTAACAAACATCATCAACAACAAACAACAACTCCTATACAACACTAACAAGCAAAAAGACGAAAAAGAAAAAAAATAGAATGAAAAAAGAAAGACTATTTCCGTTAACTGGAGATAGATAGATAGATAGAGAGAGGAGATAGAGATAGGAGAGAAAACGAGTAGCGAGCGAGCGAGCACGAGAGGAGAGAGAGAGGAGCAGAGAGAGAGAGAGAGAGAAGAGAGAAGAGAGAGAGAGAGAGAGAAAGAGAGAGAAAGAGAGAGAGATAGAGAGAGAGAGATAGAGAGAGAGAAAACGAGTGAGAGAGAGAGAAAGAGAGAGAGAGAAGAGAGAGAGAGGAGAGAGAGAGAGAGAGAGAGAGAGAGAGAGAAGAGAGAGAAGAGGAGAGAGAGAGAGAGAGAGAGACAGAGAGAGAGAGAAGACGAGCGAGAGAGGGAGAGAGACGAGCGTGAAGAGAAAGAGAGAGAGCAGAGAGAGAGAGAGCAGAAAACGAGTGAGAGCGAGCGAGCAGAGAGAAAGAAAGAGAGAGAGAGAGGGAACGAGTGAGAGAGAGCGAGAAAGAAAAAGAGAGAAAAGAAAGAAGAGAAAAGAGGAAAGTGAAAGAAAGAGAGAAAGAAAGAAAGAGAAAGAAGAAGAGAGAGAGAGGACCTGGTGCTATGGAATCCCACACAATTCCTCACCTGCCATTCAAAACACAGGAAGCCTCGAAGTATCCTTGAAGGATAGCCAGTGTGTGTCCTGAAGTGTGACGCCTCAGAAGTCGGGTTAGCAAGTGATGGTGGTTACGTGGGCGGGGCGGGCAGTGCAGGGTATCACTTTTATCCATTTGTTCATCTTTTTATTTTTTTAATTGCTATTTGTTGTGTTGTTATTTATTTTAGTATCATTACCTTCCTTTTTCTTTTTTTTCTTTGTAATATTATATTTTCGTTATTATCTTATTATAGGGTTCGGGCGCGTCCTTATGAAGACTAAAATATGTTAAATATCTTTTTGGTAAGTTTAAGTTCTTAAAAAGTCTAAAAACGGAGCTTTAAAGAATGTCTTCAATTTGCCAAAGCACATCTTAATCGTGTAGATGTACACAACTGTGAAAAAACAGACAAAAAAAGAAATATAAAATAAATAAATAATAAATAAAGTAAATAAAAAAAAGCGTGTTGTAACTAGATCCTAAGTAGACATTTTTTTTTTTTTTTTCCCTTTCTTTTTTCTATCT
>NW_020869213.1:367186-369686 GCF_003789085.1 Penaeus vannamei
CTTCCTTCATTAATTATCCTCCCGTCATCGCTGCTCTCACCTTGTCCCTTTTCCCCTGTTCTTTTTTATCACTTCCTCCCCTCTTCCCCGTTCGCTTCTCATTTTCTACTTATCTACTAACGCGCGCCCTCCGTCTCGCGCTTTCTCGCTAAATCTCGCATGAGCTTGGGAATTTCTCGTGATTTCTGTTCGTTGCTTCTCTGGTTCTAAGGGGAGTGTGCTGAGTGGCTGACTATTTTTACTTAATTGGGTGAGAAGGTGATCAGATGCACGGACAGAATATATGTACAGGCGTGTGCGCAAATAAACACACACGACACATAGGCGCACACACACACACACTCTTCGTAGGTAAGCACAGGGGATGCAGCGCTGTACATGTACACTTTTGCAATCACACACAAACACGCACATACACACACACACACACTACACACGCACACACACACACCAAACACACACCACACACACACACACACAACACACAACAACCACAAACACACACACACACACAAACACAACACACAAACACAACACACACAACAAACACAAACAACACACACACACACACAGAACAAACACACACACACACACTATACGTACCCGCGTGCACACGAACGGACACGAAAACACACCTACACGCATGCACACACGCAAGCACGTTCACACAAGCACACGCACGAATTCACACACGAAATCCTAACGACGGCATCTCTTCTTTCGCTGATTGGTGAAAAATATCTTGAAAACCAACTACATTGAGAGGAGAGAGAGAGAGAGAGAGAGAAGAGGTGAGAGAGAAGGAGGAGGAGAGAGAGAGGAGAGAGAGAATGGGGGAGAGAGTAAGTGAGGGAGGAAGAGGGAGGGAGGAGGGCAGGGAGAGGGGGAAGAGAGAGGAGATGAGAACGAGGAGAGGTGCGGGGGAGGAGGAGGAGAGGGATGAGAGAGAGAGGAGGTGAAAGAGAGAGAGAAAGACAAAGAGACAGACAGACAAAATTCAAATTTAGGACATTGTTTTTGGATCTAAATGGAAAAGAAAGACAAAATATGAAAAAGAAACCGTAGTCATAGATGAGGTGCATAGAGAGAGAGAGAGATTATATGAGAGAGAGTAGTAGAGAAGAGAGAGAATAAGTTGGAGAGAAGAGAAGGAGAGAGAGAAAAGAGAGAGAGAGAGAGAGAGAGAAGAAAGAGAAGAGAGATAGATAGAGGAAGAGAGAGAGAGAGAGAGAGAGAGAGAGAGAGAGAGAGAGTGGAGATGATGAGAGAGATTTGAGAGAGGAGAGGCGGAAGAGAGAGTGAAAGAAAGAAAGGAGTGAGGAGATAGAGAGAGAGAGATACAGACAGACAGACAGACAGAAAAGAAGAGGAAAAAAAAGACAAGAAAGCAGAGAGATTAGACAGACCAGACAGATCAGGGATAGACAGACAGACGAAGAGAGAGAAAAAACACAGGCAGACAGAAGAGAGACGACAGACAAGGACAGGACAGAAAAGGGGGCAGAGAGAGAGAGAGAGAGCGAGAAGAGAAAGAATCAGTCCCAGTTCAACTATTTTCAGCCAAATGATGCCAAGGGAAGATTTATCACAGTGCCATCTGAACGTGACGAGCGACTGGATGAGGATATTGAAGGAGAAGGAGGAGGAGGAGGAGGAGGGGAGGGGAAGGAGGGGGGGGAGAAGGAGGGGGGAGGAGGAGGAAGGGGTGAGGAAGAAGGCGGTTAGGAGGAGGAGGGGAAGGAGAGGAGGAGGAGGGCGGTGGAGGATGGAGGAGGAGTCGGTGGGGAGAGGGGGGAGGAGAGGAGAAGAAGAGGAAAAAGAGGAGAAGAGGAGGGACGAGAAGAAGATGGAGGACAGAGGAAAGAGGAGGGAGAGGTTGGAGGAGGAGGAAGAAGGTGAGGAGGGGAGGGTAGGAGAAGAGAAAGAGGAGGTGGAGGAGAAGGCGGAGAAAAGAGGAGGAAAACGGGAGAGAGAGCGAGACGAAACATGAGAGGGGTAAGGAAGGAAAAGAAGGAAGGAGAAAGACAGAAGGAAGAAGACGAGAGGTAAGAGAGAGGAAAAGAAGGAGGTGAGGAAGGCTGGAAGAATGGGAGGAGAAAGAAAGAGGGAAATAGGAATAGGAAGGGAGAGAGGAAAGAGAAAGAGAGAAGAACAGAAAGAGAATCATGAGAAGAAAAGAAAAGGAAGAAGAGGAAAGAGAGGAGGAGAAGGAGAGGAATAAGGTCGATAATGATGATAACGAGGGGGAGGAGGAAGAGGAGAGAGAGGAGTAAGAGAAGTAGGAGAAGAAGGAAGAAGGAATGAATAGAAAGAAGGAGTAAGTTCGATGATGTTTGAGGAGGAGAAGGAGAAGAGAATTAGGAGGAGGGGGTGAATGAGAAGAGCAGAAAGCAGGAATGAGCGAGGGGAAGTAGAAGAAAGAACAAGGAGAAGGAGGAAGAGAATATGATTAAGAAGAAGAAGAGGAGGAGGAGGAGGAGGAAGAAGAAGGAAGAAGAAG
>NW_020869213.1:379686-382186 GCF_003789085.1 Penaeus vannamei
CCTCCATCCATTCCCTTCGCTTCTTCATTCAAATTTGCATCGTTTCAATCAAGACGAAAGATCACTCACTCACTCACTCATTCACTCCTACATTCATTCACGCGCCTTTCCATTTCATGTTTTTTCTTCTCGGTCTGATCCTCGCTCTTATTCATTCTTTTTCACTTTAAAATTATTGGTTTGTCTTCAAGTCGTGGGTCAGAATCAGTCAGTCAGTCCAGAAGTATCCGGTCAGTCTGTCCGTTGTTCAGTCACTCATCAGTCAGGTAATCAAGGAGTCATTAGTTAAAACAAGAAGTTCCTCAGTTAGTTTTTTTTTCTCTATTTCTTATATCAGTCAGTTTTAAGTCAGTCAGTTCCTAAGTCAGTCAGTTCCTAAGTCAGTCAGTCCCAAAGACAAACATTTCATCGGTCAGTCAATTGCCAAGTCAGGCGTTTCATGTTAGTCTGTGAGTCAGTCGTTCAATAAGTCATAGTCTATCAGATTCGTAAGTCAGACAGTTCATAAGTCAAACAGTTGTGCAGTTAGTTAACCGCCCAGTCATTCAGTTCATAAGTCACTCAACGCATCTAGCATCTAGTTCAGTCAGCCCAGAAGTCAATCTATTCCTAAGTCAATGAGTCCCTAAGTTAATCACTTTCTGGTTCCTTCAGTTAGTCAGATCTGTAAATGAATCAGTCTGTAAGTCCCCTGGGTCAGTCACTACGTAGCTCAGTCAGTCCACAAGTCTCTCCCTCCCTCCCTCTCTCCTTCCCTTCCTTCCCTCCTCTCCACCATCCACCCACTCCTCCCTCCTTTCCCTTCCCTCCTTCTCCACTCCTTCCCTCCCTCCCCTCCCTTCCCACCATCCCTCCCTCCCTCCCTAAGTCAGCCAGTCAGTGTCCATAAATCTCAATCAGTCAGTCAGTCGGTCCATGACGTCATCAGTCAATCTTACAAGCAAGCAAATTTGCCAACTTCGATCTTTTTCTCCTAACTTCTTTCTGATGTTTTCTCCAATACCAGTGAATTATGTATGGGTGTCTGAGTACGAATCTGAGCGTCACTCAAGTTCGGTTTTTGTTTGGGCTTTAAGTTTTGGGCTAAAGGAGGCGATTGACTTCCCACTCCCTCCCTCCTTCCCTCCCTTCCCTTCCCAGCATCCATCCTTCCACTCCCTCCTATTCTTCCCTTCGTCCCTTCTCTTCCTATTCTTCCCTTCCTCACTCCCTTCCTATTCTTCCCCTTCCTCACTCCCTTCCTATTCATATCTTCCCTTCTCTCATTCTTCTCTTCCTCACTCCTTTGCTATTCTTCCCTCCTTCTCTTCCTTCCCATTCCTCCCTCTCTCCATCCCTCCCCATTCCCTCCTCTCTTCCTAGTCCTTACTCCCTCCCATTCCTCCCCTTCCTCTTTCCCACCATCCAACCTTCCGTCCCTCCATTCCCCCTCCCTCCCTCCCTCCCTCCCTCCCTCCATTCCCTCCCTCCCTCCCTTCCCTCCCTCCCTCCCTCCCTCCATTCCCTCCCTCCCTCCTTCCATTCCCACCCTCCCTCCCACTATCCCTTCCCCTCCCTCCCTCCTCCCTCCCTCCTCCCTCCCTCCCTCCATTCCCTCCCTCCCTCCCACCATCCCTCCTTCCCCCCTCCTTTCCTTCCCTCCCACTGTTCTCAATAGTTAAATAGTAGTTTAGTTAAGATTAATAATAGTTAAGATTCGAGGAAAAATAATATATTGAAGGGAGGCAAAATTTCGGATTGAGTAAAAGCAAGTTTGGTTTGAGGAAAAGCAAGTTTAGCTTGAGGAGAAGCAAGTTGAGGTAGAGGCGAAGAAAGCTTGGGTTTATAACATTTCGGAATGCAAGCTTGGCGCAAGAAAGAACAAGTTTGGCTTGAGGTGAAGCAAGATGAAAGTTTTAGGCTTGATTAATTTGCCTCTTGATAAAGTTGGATATAAATCAACAAAAGAGAATGAATTTTTTTTTTTCTTTTTTTTAAATGGGTTGAAGGAAAGCAAGTTTGGTTTGATGAAAACTAAGCTCTGATTGAAGAAAAGGTGAGTACGATTCAAGACAGGTACAGGTGAGTTAAGGGAAGGCAAGTTTGGACAAAGAAAATATGTTTAGTTTGAAGAAGAGTTGGTTTGGTTTAGGAAAAAAAAAAGTTTAGATTAAGAAAAAGGGAGAGAGGCTTTGATTCTCATTACAAGTTTCTTTTTCTTTATTCTGTTGATTCTTTAACTCTCTCTCTTATTGTTTTTTTCTACATTTCGTTCTTTTTGTGTGTGTGTGTTTGTGTACACACACACACACACACACACCACACACACACACACACACACACACACACACACACACACACACACACACACACACACACACACACACACACACACACATATATATATATATATATATATATATATATATATATATATATATATATATATAATATATGTGTGTGTGTGTGTGTGTGTGTGTGTGTGTGTGTGTGTGTGTGTGTGTGTGTGTGTATCTATCTA
>NW_020869213.1:402186-409686 GCF_003789085.1 Penaeus vannamei
CGTCGCGATTCCTGTTGTATCTAGAATACTTTTATTATATTGCGTTCTTGTGTGATACCTGTTGCTTTCTCTTGTAAACTGATTCAAAATGTTCTTTTTGAATTGTATTTTGTACTGTCTCTTTCTCTCTCTCTCTCTGTCTCAGTCTCAGTCTTCTCTCTCTCTCTCTCTCTCTCTCTCTCTCTCTCTCTCTCTCTCTCTCTCTCTCTCTCTCTCTCTCTCTCTCTCTCTCTCTCTCTCTCTCTTCTCTCTCTCTCTCTCTCTCTCTCTCTCTCTCTCTCTCTCTCTCTCTCTCTCTCTCTTCTCTCTCTCTCTCCCTCTTCTTTCTATCCTATGCTTTCTCATCCTTTACCCTACACCTCTCTCCCTTTCCTTCTTCCCTCAACTCTCTTTCTCTTCTCTTGCCTGCCTTCACTCCCTCACTCCCTTCTTTTCATCCTCTCCCTCCCTTTATCCTCTTTCCGTCTTCCTTATCCCTTCCTCCCTTATCCTCTCATTCCTTCACTTTTTATTCCATTCTGCCTCCCTCTCTGTCCTCTCCCCTCTCCCACGCCCTTCGCCCCCACTCCCATCCCTCCCCATCCCTTTCCCTCCTCAGAAATCCATCTCTCTTCTTTCTCCTCCTCCTCCTCCCTCTCCTCCTCCTCCTCCTCTCCTCCTCATCTTCCCCCTCCTCCTCCTCCTCCCCCCCATCACTACCTCCTCCTCCTCCCCCACCCCCTCTTCCTCTTCCTTCCCCTTTTTCTCTCCCTCCTAACCCCTTTCTCCTCCTCCTCTTCTCTTCACCTCCTACCCTCTTTTCCTCTTCCTTCCTCCTTCTACCTCCTAACCCTCTTTCTCCTCCTCCTCCTTCACCTCCTAACCTCTTTCTCCTCCTCCTCTTTCGCCTCCCTCCCTCTTTTCCTCCTCCCCCTCTTTCTCCTCCTCATCCACCTCCTTTCCTCCTCCTCCTCCCCTCTTCTCCTCCTCCCCCTCTTCCTTGCTTCCCCCCTCCCCTCCTCCCTCTCCCCTCCTCCTCTTCACCTCTTCCTCTTTCACCTTCTTCTCCCCCTCTTCGTCCCCTCCCCTTTTTCTCCCCCTCTCCTCCCCCTCCTCCTCCTTATCCCCCTCCACCCTTCTCCTCTTCCTCATCCCCCTCCACCTCATCCCCCTTTCCTCCCCCCTCCTCCTCTTCCTCCTCCCGCCTCCTCCTCATCCCCCTCACCTCCTTCTCCTCTTCCTCCTCCCCTCCTCATCCTCCTCATTATCCCCGACGTTAATGCGGGATATAACGACATTAATCTGGCAGTGACTGACGATATCAAGTCGGACGCAAATAACGTTATTAGAGCCACTAATGACGATGACGATGACGAGGGCGGCGACGAAGGCGACGACGGCGGTGCCAGGACCTCCGCGTCTTCGTCGGGATTCTTGGAATTTTTTTGGGGGGGCCGGAGGAGGAGAGAGGAGGGGTGGAGGGAGAAGAGGAGGGGGAGGGGAGGAGAGGGAGGGGAGGGAGAGGAGAAGAGGCTGGAGGAGGGAGGGAGGGAGGGAGGAGAGAGAGAGAGGAGGGAGGAAGAAGAAAGGAGAGGGGAGGGAGGAGGGGTAGGTAGGAAGGGGAGGAAGAGAAAGGAGAAAGGTGGAGGGGGAGGAGAGGAGGAGGAGGAGGAGGGGAGGAGGGGGGGAGGGGGAGGAGGAGAGGAGGGGGAGGAAGGGGAAGAGGAGGGTGGAAGGTGGAGGGAGAGGGAGGAAGAGAAGGAGGGAGGGGATGGGAGAAGAGGAAAAGGTAGGAGAGGAGGGGGGAGAAGAGAAGGGAGAGAGGAAGAGAAAGGAGAGGAGGGTGGAAAGGGTGGAGGGAGGAGGGAGGAAGAGGAGAAGAGGAAGGAGGAGGAGGAAGAGAAAAGGGAGAGAAGGATGGAAAGAAGGGGGGGTGGGGGGCAAGGTACGAGGGAACAGGGAGGAGGGGAGGAGGAGAGGATGAGGAAGAAGGAAAAGGAGGGAGGACTAGGAGGAGGAAGGAAGTGAGAACGTCCTCAGTTCAAGCAGTTCTCGGAATGCTTAGGTGTGGGAGAAGTTTTCACGGTCTCTCGCTCTTTCGGTCTGGTTCTCTCCCTCCACTCTTTTGGGTTCTCTTTTCCTTCTCCTTTATGTCTATTCTTTCTCTCTCTCTCTCTCTCTCTCTCTCTCTCTCTCTCCTCTCTCTTTCTCTCCCTCTCCTCTCTCTCTCTCTCTCTCTCTCTCTCTCTCTCTCTTCTCTCTCTCTCTCTCTCTCTCTCTCTCTCTCTCTCTCTTTCTCTCTCTCTCTCTCTCTCTCTCTCTCTCTCTCTCTCTCTCTCTCTATCTCTCTCTCTCTCTTCTCTCTCTCTCCTCTCTCTCTCTTCTCTCTCTCCCTCCTCCCTCTCCCTCTCCCTCTCTCTTCTCCCTCTCCGTCTCCCTCTCCCTCTCCCTCTCTCTCCTTCCCTCCCTCCCCTCTCCCTCTCCCTCTCCTCTCTCTCTCTCTCTCTTCTCTCTCTCTCTCTCTCTCTCTCTCTCTCTCTCCCTCTCTCTCTCTCCCTCTCCCTCTCCCTCTCCCTCTCCCTCTCCCTCTCCTCTCCTCTCTCCCTCTCCCTCTCCCTCTCCCTCTCCCTCTCTCTCCCTTCTCCCTCTTCTCTACCTCTCCCTCTCCCTCTTCCTCTCCTCCCTCCTCTCTCTCTTCTCTCTCTTTTCTCTCTCTCTCTCTCTCTCTCTCTCTCTCTCTCTCTCCCTCTCTCTCTCTCTCTCTCTCTCTCTCTCTCTCTCTCTCTCTCTTCTCTCTCTCTCTCCCTCTCTCTCTCCCTCCCTCCCTCTTCTCCCTCTCCTCTCCTCTCCTCTCCCTCTCCCTCTCCCTCTCCCTCTCCCTCTTCCCCTTCTTTCTGATAATAGCAATAATAATGATAAAAGTAATAATAATAATAGTAACAACAATAATGATAACAATGGTAATATAAATGAAAACAATAATACTAATAACAATAATAATAATAATAATGTTGATAATATTATAACAACAATAATTAATAATATAATAAAAACAGTAATTAACAATATAATAGTAACAATAATGATAATAATAACAACAATAACTGGAAGCATTCAGAGATCGCATACCTCCGCCAAGGCAATAGGGTCACTGATGCAATAAAAATACTCACGCTTAAAGAACTACATTGAAATTACCTTTCTCAAGTACAAGGCAACGGTAATGCTAATTACTAGAACAATAGATGGCGCTGGTGTGCAGGTTGCGTCGTCTGCAAGATTATGCCGACGCATACAGTCTTTGTAAACAATTATTTTGATAGTCATCATTATTATAATTATGACTGTCATAATTATAATTTTTCTTCTTTGCTTCAATTACTATCGTAATTCCTTGTGTATATACGTATAAACTATTTCCTGTCTAATATATCATCGCAATGACCACAAAATCACAAGCCCTTCAGTACAAAACATAACCAGCATTCTAAGGCACAACAACTCCTCAGTCGATGTCATTATAAACACAAATAACTTATTTTATTTCGTCAGACCCATTAGTTTCATAGTAGTAATTATCGGAAATTTCATCATGATTTATGATACGGCTTTGTTATGGCAACTTTCGTTCATCGATTTGCTTTTTGTTATTGGTGTCGGTGAGGTTTGCTGGATTTTTAAAAAGTATTTGTGTGTGTTAGTTTTGTCGAGCTTGACTGACTGATTTGGAACGTTGTATCTGCCTATACATATGTGGGTTTATGTGCGTGTGTGTGTGCATTGACCATATGTATATATATACATAAATATGTTCATACCAGATTGGAAAGTTTGTACTGACACGCAAAACGGGAGGATTTAAAATGCGATTCCAAATCCCAGCCGGCGCGCTAAACCTTATATTCACGCTCCTTTTGCTCCGAAGTCTCTTTCAAGTAAAGACAGCAAGATGAATCACGACAGATATAACATGTTTTAAACGCAGCGATGATTAAACTTTATGGGAATACAAAGCCAAACGTCAGGACCAGAAAGTTTACGTCTGAAGGTTGTTAATATATGTACGTACCTACGCAATAATATCTTTCAGATGCGCATTTCTAAAAAAAAAAAAAAAAAAAAAAAAAAAAAAAAAAATGGAGATCAACCGCATTGTTTCCAAACTTTCCATTCTGCAGGGTATATATATCTATATCTCTCTGTCAATCTCTCTCTCTCTCTCTCTCTCTCTCTCTCTCTCTCTCTCTCTCTCTCTCTCTCTCTCTCTCTCTCTATATATATATATATATATATATATATATATATATATATATATATATATATATATATACATATATACATTATATATGCGCGCGCGCGTGTGTGTGCATGTGTGTGTGTGTCAGACTGTAGAGCAATTTTCTTGCGCGGGAATATTATATTTGCATGCGCGGAAAACATCATTTTGTCTACAATTGCGCGGACGGATGATGAAACAAGTGCGCAGAAAGGTCAAAAGAATTTTATGCGCGGAAGATTATTTTTAAGAAAAGTCTAATTGTGCGCAGAAGTTACCTGAGAACTACATTTGCGCGGACAGAAATTGACCAAATAATTGAAGCGCGCGGAACGCGTTTCCCGCGCCAAACTCTACAGTCTGGTGTGTGTGTATATATATATATATATATATATATATATATATATATATATATATATATATATATATATATATATATATATATATATATTATATATAGGTATGTTTGTATGTGGCTGTATATATATAATCATTCATACATATATACATGTATATATGCATGTACATATATGTAGATACATGTATGTATATAATGTATATAATATATATATATATATATATATATATTATATAATATATATATATATATGTATATGTATGTATGTATGTATATGTGTATGTATATTCATGTTTTAAATTCCAATTAATAGTTTCGTCTCATCAGTAATCTCCTATATAGCAACCAGTAACCTTAAAACAAAACCTCATCTTCGAGTCGTTTTCTTGGAGCCATTCAGGCAGACTACGGTGGTATATGACTTTCTGCAGGCAATATGAACCCGGGTTACGAGCCTAGTGTAAACTGCTAATGCTCGTTGGTACGACTAACGTTAACAGGTTCCATTAGCATTTTACAAGTCGTGAAATATTAATTGCCTTTCCCGTTGTGCTGATGTTTGTCTCTTGAATTAAACACAGCAAACGTTATACAATAATAATTCCATTTTATCTCATGTCCCTTCCGCCTTCTCATTTAGGTTGAAAATCCCCATAACGGATGGTGGTTCTTTCGCCCTTATGCACACAAGGTTGTCAGATGAAGTTTTTAATTCCCCCCCAAGGTTAGTACAAGCTCTGAAGCTTATAAGATTATAATTGCAATGCTTCTTTTTTTGGTATGATAGTAATATCGCTACTTAATATGCTGGCTGTTCTAGCGTATAATCATAACAACCTAATTCTATTACAGCCAATTGTACTGCATTTTCCCTTTCATTAGGTTAGCACTCTCGATCTTCCTTTAAAAAAGCACGAAAATGCTGTTTTTTCGTATTTTAAGAAATTCAATTGTGTTTTTATTAACAATTATTTTCTTCTTCGACTGCTTCTCCTATCTTTATCAATGTTTATTCCATTCTTCCCTTTTCTTTACTTGCTGTTGAGTTTTTACGTTTATTAGTTATATATATACCACGGTCTTCCACTCGAGTAAACAAATAGGATATCTTAAAGGAATATTAAAGGACGCAATTGGGCCTTTGAATTTGTCTTCCAGTTGCTAGAAGACTCTCTCTCTCTCTCTCTCTCTCTCTCTCTCTCTCTCTCTCTCTCTCTCTCTCTCTCTCTCTCTCTCTCTCTCTCTCTCTCTCTCTCTCTCTCTCTCTCTCTCTTCTTACCCCCCTCTGTTTCTCCCTCTTTCCATCCCTTTTTCTTTCTCCCTCTTCCTTTTTCTTATCCATAAAAAATCACCGAATAACAACAGTGAATCGATTCCTAAGCTTATGTGTTTAGAATTTAATACCTTCCATTTCGTATTAGCATGTTTACGTTTTCTTTTGCCCCCAACTACGGTATTACGGGGTACCTTAGGTAATTACGAAAGTATTGGTTTCTCAATATATTAGGAAAGGTATTGATTACGCTTCAATATTTATCATTAATTTCTATACTCATTTTTTTATTTTTCCTTTTCAGATGTATACTTTATATTTTATTTTAATTATCCTGTCTCCTTTGTCTCATCTGATTATTTCTGTTTCTTTTTATTTTAAACTGCCATCTCATTATCATTTATTGTTAATATCATCACCAACGCAAAATTATTATAATCATTGTATTTGTTATATTTCTTACTGTTATCTATACGTTTTATATAAATCCTATTATTGGTCTTATAATCACCAGTGTCAAATCATTAAACAACTCTACTATTTGCATTTTGTTTGTACGCATTTTTCTAAAAGATCAGTTTATAGGACGTTTGCCAATCTAAAACTTAATTAAACATGTTTAACAAATATAAATTACGCTTGCAATTATATTCCCTGTGACTGCTGACTTCTAGTTTCTTCGTTTTTTTATATTATATCCTATGTGAGTGTGGATTTGAAATGACTTTAGTGATAAATGACAATATAGATATTGTAATCTGATAACACGCGCATATTCCAATGGAAAAGGTAGAGGGAGAAAAAGGGAGAGAAGTATATATTTTATTTCTTTTCGTTGTCCCGTAAAATTTCCACGGTTCCCGCGAGTTATCAATGTTGTTGCCAGTTTTATTATTGCTGTTATCATTATTATTATCATCATCATTATCATAGTTATTATTATCATCAGCAGAATCTTCATTATCATCATCATCATCATTCTCTTTTATTTGTTTTTCCTTTTTAGCGTTTTCTTACATCCTTTATGATTCATTTCTTTTTTCTTCTCAATTTCGCTTACTACTTTCGCTCCTCTTGCATTTCTGTCATCTTCATCGATTTTCCTTCTCCCTTCTTTTATCAACCTTGTTTTGTCATCGTTTTTCACAGATATTCTCCCTTCACTTGTTCCCCATTCTTTCTTTCTTTCTTTCTTCATTTTCTTCTCCTTGTTCTTCTTCATCATCATTATCACCATTGCCAACATTATTGTTATTGTTATTATTGTTAATGTTATTAAAATCATTGTCGTTATCATCACCATCATTATTTCTACTATTGTTACTATTATCATTATTAACAAGATAACCATACTTTTATTAGAGGAATTTTTGTCATCATTATCATAATAATCATTATGGATATTATTGTCATTGTTAT
The DNA here is from genome assembly GCF_003789085.1 of Penaeus vannamei. Lineage (NCBI taxonomy): Eukaryota > Metazoa > Arthropoda > Malacostraca > Decapoda > Penaeidae > Penaeus > Penaeus vannamei. The sequence continues at coordinate 409,492 of NW_020869213.1, forward strand.
CATCATTATCATTATATCATTATCATTATTTCATCACCATCGCCATAATCATCATCATCACCACCACCATTGCCATTGTTATCATAGCCATAATCATTAATGTTTTCATTATCTAAAGTCATAACTACCATTATCATTGTTATTACTATAATCAACATCAATATCATTTATTATCACTACAATAATCTTCACCAC
>NW_020869213.1:412186-419686 GCF_003789085.1 Penaeus vannamei
ATATTAATACCCATATATAGCTATATTATATAAATCACATATATATTATAACATTATTACTATATCCTAAGATCTATATACTATTCAACTTATATAATTAATACAATTATATATATACCATGACTCACCTACACTCGGTACAGTCACTATTATTTGGATTACTGGATACTATAGTGCCTCCTAGTCATAATTACCTATATTATGCACCCGATATTATAATGCGTGTCGAGATCTATAGCTCGTGGGTGGTGCAACGTGCAGCATCATGGTCCGTCGTGCGGTATTATTGATAATTTGAAACTCAATATTCAGGCTGATGGTTACTACAGTGATCATTCTAAAATATCAGTACCTTAAGTATGACTTACCTCAATATACTAATAATATATGAATATTTATAAATATAATATGAATATTATTTCAAAGGATTGGTACCGTACCGTCGCCATGACTGGAGATCACGGACACGGAGCCGTGGAGAAACGCATCTGGAAAGGCTATATCCAAGCAACGATTTTCAAAAGGCGTAGAAAAATTGATACATATGTTAACGCACATCTTCAGTAGTATATATCATTGTAGTGTTGTTTGCTGTGAGCATGCAATGTTGTCGTGATGTTGCTATGTATATATGCCTATATATATATATATGTATTAGCATACACACGCACACACACACACCACACAAAGCCACACACGACACCGCACTGCACACACACCACCACAATGTATACTATCCATTTAGATATATTATATATATATACTACTTATTATTATACAATATACTAGGAATATATCTATATCCTTCTAGTGAACTGTAGTCTCCGTTATGTACGAGGTGTGTAAGGCGCAGCTGTGTGTGTGTGTGTGATCTGTACTGCTAGCCGTATTATATATGTTGATGGTATTGTACTATTATTACTATAATAAATATATATATAATATATATATATACTATAGCTACTATTATAGAATATTAGTATAATATTCCTCTAGTGCTCAGTCTCTATGACCAGGTGTGTGTATGCGTATATGCTCACATCTGTATATTGTACTGTATATATATTCAATATATATCTAATAAATAATATAGATCACTATAACTATAATATATACTATAAATTCCTCTAGTGCTCAGTCTATATGGCCAGTTCCCTTTAAATGGCATCCTTTTCTCTATGACTTCTCCATTCAGTCCCTATTACCCCGAATTAGTTGCCATTTATACCAGATGAGGTCAGCCTTATGAATAGACAGGCGCGAAGGAAGACTTAGTCAGGTTGTACTCCCGTACCTTCTCTCATGTCAGTGTCTTATATATATAATATATAATATAGTTAATATATATATAGCTTATATATAGTAACTATATATATATAGTATATAACCTAGTATACTATAGTATAAACCGACATCGTGGATATACGTTTCCGGGAGGGGAAAAAAAGCTATTTGTCTTTTCAACGTTTTGCTCCTCGATCTTTCACCGATTTTTCTCTTCGTCTGATTCTTTTTTTTTTTTTTAGAATTAAAGTCCGTAGCATTTTCTTACTTCGAGAAAAATGCTGATTATTTGTTATTGAACCGTCTCGATACACCTTACACGAGATCACATACAACGTTCACACACAAATACATACACGCGAAGCATCACCTAGTACACACGAAAACACAACACGATAACACTACACCCACCACCTCCGCGCCTGATTCATCAAACCAAATAGTATCTCATAAAATGTGTCCCCGCGAAATAATTGTGTACATCTTCGCGAAGACCACACCAAAAACTTTTAGACATGTATCGCACGCATTGTTACTACCGCCAAGTGCACTCTGTTAAGAATAAAACCTATATACTAGACACTCACAAACAAATTACTTCGATATTCTCTATTCACTAACTTCGAGACTATACTCAAGAAAATTCCAGACATACAATTTTAATAATCAGTTCACCTCCACGAGGCTAAGCTATCAAAATCCTAAATATTCATGTTTCTATCCTCGTCGCTGAATCTTTACACTCATACATAAATATCAACCCTCATGTTTTATAGCTCGCATGCGACAAGCCACCTGCATTTGTACATAGCTGGCGCCGGCACGTCTTGTAAAATTAACCACCATAACGACTGACGAACACTTGTCCCATTCTCTTTCGTGAAATAAAGTGAGATAAGAGTGTGATACTTATAATTAAATTCGCCTTGTTGTCCTTCAACGAAGTTTCACGCTGAGAGGGTTCTGGTGTATGGATAGTCCTGTATATGCGTCTACTTTTTTCTTTTTTTTTAGCTTCCTATTCGCCTCGTGTTATCTTTTGTCATCTACTTCACCTTTGATTAGCATCTGTCTCAGTCTTATCAAAATTCAAAATGTATCCGGATACTGTAACCATCTTTTAAACTTATACACCTCCCACCACACCCATCACCATATCTCTCTCTCTCTCTCCCTCTCTTTCTCTCTCTTCTCTCTCTCCTCGTGCGTCCTCTCTCTCACTACCTCTCTATCTCTTCTTCTCTCATCTCGTCTTACCTTATCAATGCACACTAATTCGTTAATTAAAGGTTCCTCTAAATCAGTTTTAAATTCCACTTTAACACATCCCGAGGATGAGAGTTATACTTTCCTGTAGTAATCGGCCTGAGAGCATACAAGAACATAGGAGACACGGAACGTATAGTTAACGTGTACATGTGTCAAATTACAGTTACCTAACTCATCAAGGAACATGCGTAAATTCGTTACCTTACTCATTAACAATATCAAACCCTGATCCACTGTGCTGGTGCGTTAAGTGCTCCAAGGGCCAGCCTCGTTCTGTGCGTCAATCTAACCTTCTAGGAACATTTGTAAGTTTGATGCGGAGTGCTTTTGCAAGCTCTTCGATGGTGCATTGTCGGCTTGAGTGGACTGCTCCGCCTTCTACCTCGCGCAACGTCATTGTCCATTTCGAGCAGATACGTGGTGCTAGTCCGTTGCTGTGTGTACAATCATAAAGCTCCTCATATCCTGTGTGTTGCGTGTAGCGTTGTATGATAAAGAGATATATAATACTATCGATATATATATAGTACCCTTTAATATACCATATAATAACTTATCATATAAATAATATACTTAATTAGACCTATACTCTAAATACGCACACAGATTATAGTCACTACATACTCATATATCCCTATTCATGTGCATCCATACATATAAACATAATAACAATAAATCCAAAAATAACAGACTGCCTAACCTAACCTCTATATAGCTGAAACATCATAAGTGTCTGTGCTGATTAATGGTGCCATCCATTACCTGTAGAGTGGGGGGTGTCAACCGCTCCGTGCTAACAGCCCCACCCTAATGTGTGCGATTGTCGGACAGCATCTGCCGACCGCTGGACAATATCGAAGTATGGTCGACTTTGTCGAGTGTCTTAGCGAGTGATGTTCTGCACAACAGCATACAAGCCAATCCACCCTCTTCCTTGATCGTCGCCCATGTGTGCTCACTGTGTTGTCTTGACTACTCGTGTTGTATATGCCCTGTACTAACTTTTTTCCCAGATATCCCACCACATAACCAGTAATATATACCAACACGTCAGAGATCAAAATAAACTCAAACTGCTATATCTATTTCTCAGTATGTATGATACCTGTTGATTAGAGTTGCAAATATTGCCTATGTAATAGAGATTATGCCGCTATGTAATAAGAGAAAGGCCAACATAACCAAAAAAATAATCATTTCTATTCCATTCATACAGAAATGTCTCCTCAGTATACATCTATAGGAAGCAAAGACGTTCATAGTTTACTATGGCACTGAGAGAGTAACAAAGACACAATTAACTTCCACCTAAAAACTAAGAGGGGAACAACTTTACATTCTTATTTAAATAAAAAAAATTAGGTCCGACGTATTTTGTGCCAGAGCTTTTCCCATCCACAATTTCTTCCTTGTGATGGATCCAATGCTCGTACGTCTGCAAGCCGACCCTCGCCAGCCCGGGCGCCGGGCGCGGCCGACGAGCGCGCGTCGTGACTAACGTCGCGAGAAGGGCCGCAGTTGATCAAGCCGCGGCGGTCGCCTCCGCCGCTGAGGAGTATCGAGGCCCTGCATGCCCGCCGACGGCCCTCGGGCTCGTGGTCTCATGCTGAAGAACGAATCTAGAGAGGCGGGCTAACGCTAGGGCGGAGGGGAAGTCCAGAGGATAGTCCAGCGGGAAGTCCTGCGGGCACGGGCAGGATCCGCGGCTCTAAAGGCCGCTTTCGACGTTCCGCCTAACACCTTCGAGCCCCTTATTCTCCAATATGGTCGTCGCGTCGCCCGCGCCAGCACCGCCCTTGAGCCACCGTGGACTCGCATGTGTGCGCCGTTCAGCACGCAGTCCCCTCTGCACCCGGGAATAAAGCACTTGCCCGCCGCAGTCCAGAAGCACCCACGTACGGCCCTTAACAAAGTTGGTGTAGCGCCATGCCGCTTAGTCAAACAAGGAGTGGATCCGGTACCAACAAAAACAGGCTAAGGCTACCATTCCTGACGACCGATGGAAACACTTTTCGCCGCCAGCACCGGCATGGCCGAGTGGGCTTTCTCCACCCATTCGTTTAGTTGCGATGCGCTCATCTGGTGCTGCGAGGTTGATCCCTCTCTGCACAGAAGCACCGCTGATGCCGCACTCCGCGCGCACGCGACCGACCCACGCAACCCGAAACATCTCGACCACGTCGAAGGTTTTCATCGCCCGTGTGGAACGACTGGAGTGGGAAAGTGCTCTGTCCACGAGTGGACCCCTTGACCAGGGAAGACGCATCTCTGCACGACTATGCGGGACGCAAGCCCGCTCAGAAGCATCGCTACCCGATAGACTCTGACGGACCCAAGGTGTGGCGCTTATCGACGGCTTGACCCGCTACATTCTGAGCGATTGAAGCCCTCCACAGGCCACGCCACTTGCCCCGCCAGCGGGGGAAGCCGGCTTCTCACCCGAGGGCCATCCCGCATGTGGCCTGTCGACAGCCGTTCTTGGCCGTGAACATTCATACATGTACGCTCGCACCTCGGAAACGTCGGCACCTCGATAGGGCTCTCTCCGCCTCCCGTGTGGATTCTCCCAAATCTCGAGACGTGCCAGGTCTCAGCGACTGCTCGCTTCTGCCCGATACAAGCCACCCTCCCGCACAACGTCGCAGGCCCGCTGCGGCTTCTCTGCCCGTGTGAACCCGCGTGTGGTGTGGAGCGTCGGTTGATGCTCCTGCTGAAGGTCTTGCCGCAGTCGCTGCAGGTGTAATCCATGGCGGGAACTTTCCTTGGCTCCGGGTGGCGGAATATCAAACTGGCCCGAGAATTTGCATATTCGGGGATTGCTGCGCCTATCTTCTGCAGAGTTATAGGACTTCGCTTATACTTATATCTTGGGGCAAAAAACTTTCCATCTGGTTCGGCTTCCCCAGACGTCTGCCTAATCACAGGCCCGCTCGCCCACGACGCTCGGGACGCGCGAACTGCAAGGAAGAAAATTCGGTAAAACTAATCTGATGCTTCGGGGAACATCGGGGCGATCTGATGCTTGCAATCACGTGTTTGTCTGTGTGCGTGACGTATGTTAGAGCAAGGTCTATATTTAGACTGCGTTGGAGTGTGTTTTTTGTGTAATAATAAAGACAAGAACAACATAAATGGTGATAAAAATAGCAACAATAATGATGATGATAATAATAATAATGACGACAATTCTAATAATAATAATTACTGATAATAATAATAATATTAATGATAATAACAAAAAAAATAATAGAACAATAACAATAATGTAAACAATAACAATAATATGACAAACAATAACAAATATGACACAATAGCCAATTAATATGAACAATAACAAATAATTATGAACAATAGCAATAATGAAAAACAATAACAATAATGATGAACAATAACAATAAACATAACAATAATATGAACATAACAATATATATGAACAATAACAATAATAATAAACAATAACAATAATATGAACAATAACAATAATATGAACAATAACAATAATATGAACAATAATATAACAATAACAATAATATAACATAACGAACAATAACAATAATATGAACAATAACAATAATGAAATAACAATAATATAAACAATAATAACAATAACAATAATATGAACAATAACAACTAATAAATGAACAATAACAATAATAATATGAACAATAACAATAACAATAATATGAACAATAAACAATAATATGTAACAATAACAATAATTGAAAAATATGAACAATAACAATAATATGAACAATATATGGGAACAATATGAACTGAAAACAATTAAACAATTATGAACAATGACAATAAATGAATAACAAATTAATAAAATAATATGCAATAATAAATAACAATAGAAACCAATAACAATATGATAATGATAATATAACAAATAATATAATATAAAGCAGTAGTAAATAAAATAATAATAACATAATATGGATAAATAACAGTAGCAGTAAAATATAAATATATAAATAATAACAATTAATAAAACATATATAATAAATAATTCATACATAGGCTAAATTATACAATAATTAACACATAACAATAATATGAATTAAAAAACAATAATAAAATAATAATAACAATAACAATATGAATAATAACAATAATAAAAATGAATAAAAAATATAATAAAAAAATGATACAATAATATATGAATAATAACAATAAATAACAATAATGTGGAATAATAATAATAAAAATATAGCAATAAAAAAATAACAATATATGAATAAAAATAATAATATGAATTAATAACAATAATATGAATAATTAACAATAATATGAATAATAACAATATATATCAATAACAATAACTATCATGAATAATAAACAATAATCAAAATATAACAATAATTATGTAATAAAAATTAAAAAAAATTATGAAATAATATGAATAATAACAATAATAAAAATGATAACAATGATATGAATAATAACAAATAATATGATAATAAAATAAAAATTATAACAATGATATGAATGATAACAACACTAATAACACTAATTGTATCGAACCTCCATTAAAACGCCTTCAACCCCCACCGGAGGCTCCTTCCCCTCGAACCGATAAATAAAGGAGGTTTGATCCCTCATTTTAAAACCTCCAGAAGAAGCCCTAGTGTTGTGTGTGGGGGGGGGGGGGACGTGGGCGGTTCCCTGGGCACTTGACCTAATTTCTACAAGGCCTAAAGACTTTCACAGCGCGCTAATTGCCAAGTTGACCCGGGATGACCTGCTCGACCGTACACTAGGAGCACTTGTCAAGTCCTGGTCTTTGCGTGACCTCTGCAGAGCGAGGGTGACTTGAGTGAGGTCAAAGTGCAAGAGGCTTCTCAACGCAGTCTATAATGGCAATGATTGTAATAATAATAATGAAAATGATCACATCAATAATATTAATAATAACAATGACAGTAACAATAGTATTAATAATAA
>NW_020869213.1:429686-432186 GCF_003789085.1 Penaeus vannamei
TTACTTTTTTTTATTTTTTTATATGATAACCAAATCAATGGTTTTAGGTGCCTAGTGTTGTTTGCAAACTACCTAATGAGCCAGGTGCAAACTGGGGAACTGCCACACGGCGCCAATAATCCCGTTAGCACTTATTTCCATATATGAATTTCCTTTAACTTGGCTTTACAAAAATATAATACAGTTACTAAGAATGTTAAATATTTGACTTGAATAATTTCTAATTAAGGCCAAGCATAACCGCAATATAAGATGCTACATTTAGTTCAACATACATCAATGAGCAAAAATGTAATCACAACTTGTTCAGCTTTGCATTTATATGCATATTTGTGTGTGTGTATGTGTGTGTGATTTTGAGTGATTATGCTTGTCTAACAATATCACAGCTCTGTTTTCTTTCTCTTCTTTCTTTTATATGTAAAGGATATGGTTCTTTTGCATACATATCTCCTAAACACTGTATAACACAAAATCCTGTCACTATAAATACAAGTTAAACCACCACATATGTAAGGCATAAATATTACTTTTGAAAATCCATTTCCTAATTATGATTCCTGTTTTTTTTTGTTTTTGTTTTTTATATATATGCAATTTCCAAGTTAGGATTTTCTAAGAAAATAATTCACAGCCTCTTTTTGAAGCATTTTCAGTCCAGGGAGAAATAAGTTATCTGGATGTGTTAACCCCAAGCTGCTGGGCATGGCATGTACATACATGCCATTGCCCACTGTGTGTTGGATTTAGTAATTGTTTTTACATATAGATGGCTCCACAAGTTCTGTCACCAATGAGCCAATTATGCGAACTACCTGTCTAACTTGTTTTTCCTTTTCCTTGGTTTTCGATAATATTTTCTAATATCTAATATTGCTGTTAATAATGTCAGTAACAATGTAGTAATTATAATGTTTATAACAAAAATAACAATGTCAATATTGATAGCAATAGTAAAAAAATATGTTTTTCCCGCTTTACCAAGGAAAAGTTAGGTCGCAAGATTAAAGTGATTCCTTTGTGGCTAAGCATTGGCAGCGCCATCTATGTGTAGAATCATTTAACCAAGCATTGCCAAAGGGAACGCACCATTTTTCTGTTAAACAAATTTTTCTTGTAGACAGAAAAAATGTAATACACTTTTCCGTTCATGTCATTCATAAAGACACAAAAATTGCATTTCATGTTTGGTTTGATGTCAAGAACATCTTAAAAATAAAATTTCACTGTTACCAGGTTTATGGTGGTATCTTCATGTAGACTGCATAGCCAAGTGTGAAATAAAATATGTTAACAATCATCATTCTCTTAGTTACCATAATTAACAAGTTATGTAAATCAATAGTTTCCATCTTTACATTGATGAAAAAGAACAGTGTACAGATCAATATCAAATCAAAACTCTATATATATATATATATATATATATATATATATATATATATATATATATATATATAATATATATATATATATATTCAGATACCTTACAGCCCCTAAAACAGAGCAGGAATTAACAGTAATAAGACAGAAGCCACAACCTAAATTCACATATGCAGCAGAGTCTCATCCTCTACAGTGAATTTCTCACTACTAAGAGACTCTTGCTCTTGAGCTTCACTATGAGTCTCTGGGGTGGCTGTGTCTCCACACTCAATAACAGATCCCATCTCTGTCTGAGAGTGAGACCCAAGACTCTCTGACCCTTCAGAGGGGGAAGCAGGACAACTGCCTTCCCATGGGAGAACTGCTGAGGCAGTACCCATGTCACCTTCACAGTCAAAAAATTCCCCTGCACTACTTTCAGAGAAGGAGGTATATAAAGCCTCTTCCTTCTCACAAAATGATGAAATGTCAGCCAAATTATCAACTACTGTGGCAGCTGTAACAGCGCCATCAGTAAGAGAAGTTTTTTCACCACTATCTGAAGTAGAAGTGGGAGGCATAGGAAGTGCCACAAAGTTAGTAGTACTGAAAGCTTTAGTGATAGAGGAAGAAAGGTGAGTAGTGAGCTCACTAGATATGGCAGTGACGGTGGCAGTTGTATTGGCAGTGTTGGTAGAGTGGAGATTTAAGGGCAATAGAAGCTGTGGTGATGGAGAGGATGATGGTGGCATGTAGGTGTCGTAGCATTGGTGCACATGTGAGAAGAACTCCAGTGTGGTGAGGTTGGGGGAGGAGGGGCCAGAAGACGACACGAAGGAGGGGGGTCCAGACCAGCCAATACCTGAGGGAGAAGGAGTGGGACTAATGCTCACACTGGGCCTCTGGCACTGAGGTGGCCCTGTGCTACTGGTGCTCTCTTGAGTTACTGTATTCCTGGGTACAAGATTATTAAATACTCAGATGAAAGAACCTATTACATACATACTTGCAGTTCTACTCCAATACCAATATATAATCAGATGACAATATTATCTTTCTGAATAAGCTTACCAAGAAATTGTCAATAAACTCTATGCTTTGTACATTTGATCTCCATATTGATTTTTAAAATTAC
>NW_020869213.1:447186-452186 GCF_003789085.1 Penaeus vannamei
AACACCTTTGAGTGGCCACTAGAGAAGTGGACCCGCAGGGTTGCCATAATCAATCTATAGTTGGTGCCACAGAACTCGGCACTCTTTTAAACCCTGCAGTTCTGAAGAATCCTCTAGCGAGTGCTAACAGGGATGTGGTCCCAGAGAAGGAGACTGTTCTAACTACTTAGATCAGTCTAAGTAAGATCTAATATAGACAAATTAAATTAATTTGAACTTGTCCAGCCTTTTTTTTGTTTTGTTTTGTTTTTACATGTAAAATAAGAAACTTCTACACACATATAAAACTAATATCTTATTGCATATAATTTGCATATCAATGTGAAACCTTTATTTAAGAAATATTCAGAATATTTCTAAACTGTGGCTTATTGAGGACTCAATCTTCAAGTGAAAGAATTTGATCATTGGAATCCAAGAGATAAACAAACAACAAAATTGTAAAACACAAGGATTGTTTAGTCATATCAGTAACCAACAAAATATTAGCAGCAGTCTTGAACATCCTAGTCAAGTAATACAGAAGCATATGACTGAAAACTTCAATGGGGATATTTAAATCTTGCCTCCTCTATAGAAGAAAGTAAGAGAGAGAGAGAGAGAGAGAGAGAGAGAAGAGAGAGAGAGAGAGAGAGAGAGAGAGAGAGAGAGAGAGAGAGAGAGAGAGAGAGAGAGAGAGAGAGAGAGAGAGAGAGAGAGAGAGAGAGAGAGAGAGAGAGAGAGAGAGAGAGAGAGAGAGAGAGAGAGAGAGACGAGAGAGAGAGAGAAGAGGAGAGGAGAGAGAGGGAGAGAGGGAGAGAGGGAGGGAGAGGAGAGGGAGAGGGAGAGGGAGAGGGAGGGAGGGAGGAGAGGGAGAGGGATGAGAGGGAGGAGAGGAGAGGGAGAGGGAGAGGGAGAGGGAGGGAGGGAGGGAGGGAGGGAGGGGGGAGGGAGGGAGGGAGGGGGAGGGAGGGAGGGAGGGAGGGAGAGAGAGAGAGCGAGAGGAGAGAGAGAGAGAGAGAGAGAGGAGAGAGAGAGAGAGAGAGAGAGAGAGAAGAGAGAGAGAGAGAGAGAGAGAGAGAGAGAGAGAGAGAGAGGAGATACAGAGAGAAAGAGAAGAGAGAGAGAGAGAGAAGAGGTGGATAAAGGGGTAAGAAATAATAGATTGCAAGGTATAAGTAACGTGACAGAAAACCATGGAATCTAAAAATTAAAGTTGTAGCTCACACAAAATTAGAAAACAAAAGAAAAAACAATAAAACTGGCAAAATAAATATAAAAATCCCATACAAATAATTAAAACTTGCTGCACAAAAATCCATTTTTCCTGCTTTGTATCAAACACCCAGTCTATAGAGGGTAAGAGCCTTATAGCACACTCACACTGCCACTCACTCACCAGAACTACAATGCAGCTGCGTGCTCTGTCTTGCAGCCAGACCAAACCCTCAACTGCTGGGAGGACCCTGGACCCAACAGTTAATCGGCGCGGAGCCAGTCTACATACTAAAACTTATGGTGCAATTTGTCCTACATAGATCTGGTTAAGTTGTCTTGTCCTTTACTGAAGTAATGGCGTCTGTTTTACTTGTTTTTTGCAAGGAAGCAGGTGCCACTTGCCCACCGATCCGCCACTCAGAAGAGAAAATTGAGGAAAAGAGTGCAGAAGGGAGGAAAAATGAAGCAAAGAAAAAAAAAACTTTGCAAATCTCCTTCTGTCCTTCAGTTACCAATTAATACTAGATTCTTGCGTATCTCACGACGTATTGGGTTTTGTGGATTGACCAAATTTGTGCCAATGGGCTCTCCAGCGCACCTTTCTCTACACCTGTCAGAAATGTCCTTTACCTGTAAATTTACACAGTCGAAGTTTGTAATTACCGTTGAGGAGCAGAAATCGAGGTTCTCATATGTTTCTGCCTTTTATTTGTTCACTTCTGCAGTAACTCTGAACTAGTGCATTTTGTGGTAGTGTGCCTTATCGCTATATGGTTCTCAAAGAATGCGCCGGTCGAATTCCTCTCACGTCGGCCTCCACGTGTCAAATCTCTCCTCCGCCCGTGGGGCTCCAATCTCCGGGGGCGCCAACTGGCAAGTAACAAGCACGTTAGAAGGGTTGAGGATCAGGGCGGGAACGCAAGGGAGTTGAGGGAGTGGTCCACAAGGCTTCCCGAGCCGAAGATGTGGGGTGCAAGGAGATCACAATGATTATTTGTTCATCAGAATCACTTACTACGTTTCTAAACAGAAACAAAGAAGCTTGCTTTGGAAAATACACTACTCATAAATCATGAGATCTGTCTACTTAGTAGAGAACTGAGAATCTATTGTTTCAAGCTTCTTGATGGATCATGATCTAATTGTATTTGCTGGAGAACAATTTGCATATGAGCCATCCCAATCAAAATGTACTCAGAGCAGAATGCATCTATAAAAATAAAAAATGAATCAAATCTCATTTGCCATGATCATGCTAACAACACTGTTATTTGTTATATTACATTAACCCATTTGGTGAATCCAGGTAGAGTTATATCTGACCATGCAGTAAATTCATGATCTAAAAAGTGAGAGACAGACTGAATATGGTAAAATTCTTGAGGTTAGAGAGTCCGTTAAAGAGATGCGTATGTTGGGGCCTAAGTTGGTAATGAGACTTATATACTTATACCTATGGGAAATTTTTTTTGCTGATAGAGATTGGAAGGGTGACGGGAAAGACTCACCATATAGTGCACAAAGCGTTTAGCGACAGTCTGACATTAGACACACAGGTGAATGGAGGATGGTGCCAAGTTCATTTTTTTTTTTTTTTATTAGATTTTCAATCTTGATTCTTCTTTTCCTCCTCTGCGATTGTGCTATGTGATGCGCCAATTGATGGGCTTTCTAAAAAAAGTCCAAGGCTACACCTTACTCAATAAGACAAAAACTAGTATGTAAGACTAAATGCACATAAGGTTTTAGTAGTGGTGAGCTTACGCTTGGATTCCATTATGTGATGGCCTCCAGATGGCTTGGGAAGTAGAGTGCTAGGGGCCTTCATAGAAAAGACGACTACTGTCTTACATGCTTAGGGATACGCTATAACTTGTTATTGGCAGCAGGGAGTACTCGGAAGGGGCGTAGCTGAGGATATGTGTAAGGAGTAGGTGCCAGGCCATCTATTCCTTTAACGTAATTTGATACAGTCATTGAGGTCAGAGAGTGACATATATGAGAGACGCTTGGATAACTTCCAGAAATAGCGGAGATTGGGAGCAGAAGGAGTGCGTTGTGAATCTCGTACTTATTAGAAAAAGAGATAAGCCCTGTTAACCATCTGCACATACGGCGCGAGGAGGGGGCAAGGGGTTCGTTTGGCTCCATCAATCCGCGCATGGAGCTTGCGATCAGTGAACTGTCTTGTGGATGTGTGCCTGTTGTATTATTTCAAGTACTCATCTATTCTTTTTGCGTTCCTTTCTCAGTCAATTGTTTTTCTTTGTATGTTAGTCTTATCTCCTCCCCTATCAGATGTTAGATGGCTGCTTTCCAAATTGCCTTAAGTCTTGCCATACGTTCCTTTCGGGACCATGGCAGTGCAGCAAGAACCTGGATCCAATTGTTTAAATCATCCTATCTATGTAGTTGCAACCACTGGTTCACAGCTCCTTATGTATCAGTGTATAGTGCAGTCTTTCTAATTGGTCCCTACGCGTAGCGCTGAATTTTGAAATTTTACAGTTGTCTCATCATCAATAGCCTCTACTATATCCCGTCGGCTTACATACTACTCAGCTATCTTGTACTACTACTACTCCTAATCTTAAACCATGTTTCCTAACTCCAGTCCCACTTTCCACACTCCTCTGCGGGGCTATCATCTACTGGCTTACCTCTCTAATGAGTTACTCTACTCAACATCATTACTACATACCCTTCATCCTACTACTCTACTTACTGTTACTTAGCCTATGCTATGCCTTATCTCATCCCACCAGTAATCCTACCTCACCTTCTTCTACTAGCTATCACTTACTACTCAGTAATTTCCTCTCCTCCTCTCTGACTTCTTCTTCTTCTCCCCGTCTAACCAATCATATTAACTTATTCGTCAACATATCAGAGAAATTCTCATCATAATCTGTCATATTTCTACATCAAATACTGCGACAACACTGAGCCGTCCCCTTCCCAATCATAACCCTCAGATTTGGTTCCAGCATTTCTTGAACATGCCTTCCTTCAGTGAACCTTTCTACTCGAACCATAGGGTTGCACTTCTGCACCATCCTCGGCATCTATTCTCTTTGCGACTCACACTCTGAACTCAAGATCCACAGAAAAAAATGTGTATATATTCTCCCATATTCATACTCCCTCTCCTCTCCTCAGTCCCACTACTACCATTAAACTACATACACTTTCTCACCACACTACAACCACAGCCCACCACCTCCTCACACACACACCCACACACATCATCACTAACACAGCACACACACTACATTTCTCAGATATACTATATCATATATATATTATACTCTATATACTCCTACTAATATAATTATATATCTATCATATACCTTACTAGTATCTTTACTATCTACATATATGAATATACATGCTGTGTATATACTAATATCTATAATACTACATATACATATTCCATATACATATACATCATACCTCATATACACTATGACTCATACACATCTCATTAATACATATATACATATTATCATATATATATACTATTTTATATATCATCTTATTACTAATTATCTATACTACTACTATATATCTATATATCTCATTACTACCTACACACATCAAATACTTAACTCACTGACTATCATATTCATCTCTCTCATTCTACTTCTTATCTTATATCTCATGTCTATACTCCTAACTATATCTCTACTTCATCTCTTACTCTATTTTCATATCTATATATTCCTTCTAATATCTAATACTTATCTCTTATATTATTACTATTTAATTACGCATATATAACCTTATCTCTATACATATATCCT
>NW_020869213.1:454686-459686 GCF_003789085.1 Penaeus vannamei
TAAATTTTCTTCAGATCTTTAAAATTTCTCTATTATGTCTACATTAGTATTTACACTCTGGCATATTAATGAAATACATAATATATGCCCGTAAATGGAAAAGAAAGACAAAGAAACATATCATCTTAGTTAATGAGGATTTAGTAAAGGTTCACCTAATTGAACACTACCTTCAAAACTTTTTTTCAACAGATTACAAAATGACATTATATATGGTATATCCCAAATCACTGCTCAAAGTATGTTTCAATTCACACACTCGTCAACAAGTCATGGGAACAGCATATATTCTCAACATTACAATAATAAAAAACAAAATATATATATTGCAGAGCAATCTCATTAAACCACCAAGAGCGTTGATTCTCAACCTCGGTTCAGTCAAACGCTAGAGGCTTAGTGAAAGTCTTAAATTTTGATACACTGTTTCTTTTTTGATGAATCAAAATAACTCTTAAGGGTTCAGCTAGTATGCAGTAGGCCTCACCACCTCCAAAAGAAATAACCCCCTATTGCAAATGCAACATTCATTACAGTAGACCAGACATATAGACAAAAAAATGGATCTCTTCCTGATCCTGTAATGCTACCAGCACATTAGCTGGCTTGAAGCTAGTAAGTGGCCAGCCAGACCAATGTACACATGGAAAATAGGATTAAAAAGCAGGGTTTATATACATCTTCCCTTGGAGTACAGTATCTCTAAACCATTAGTCCTGATTTGGTGCAGGTTGTAGTCAAGGATGAGCCAGAAGCTGCCTGTTTAATTTCCATCCAATGCCATGAGCCAGCACAGTCAGTGACAGACATCTGGCATCATGAAACAACATGTAAAGATATCTTTTACACTAAGAGGGGTGACCAGAAATTGATGATAACTGTAGTCACTACAAATAAAGCTATGGTGCTTTGCGGCTATTAACAGGCGTGTTAAAGAAATCATGTCTGACACCTGCTACTATTTGCCTGAGTTCTCTTATCTTGCTTTACATTGTAACTGTACTTGTCTTTGCATTTTGCAATACTGAGCTGCAAGATTGGCAGTGCTCCAGGCACCTCTGGACCTTTATGACTAAAGAAAGAATTGCCGATGTGCACTTCATCACTGAGAAAAATCCAGGCCTAACTCTTTGGTTCTTATCTTTAGAGTTTGGCAACTATGGGAGTACAGATAACATCATGCATGAAGAGTTAAGGTTAACAAAAAGGGCAATTGATGGATCTCACATTGATGGAAGAGCAAAGGCATGAATAAGTGTAGGTATATCATTTCTAGCAAGCAGAAGTTGAGTTGAATAGTCCAAAATCCTTCTTGGATGTTGCTATAGGAGATGAGTGTTGATTATCTTTCTTCACCACCAGAAAGCAGCTGACCAACATGGTGTTTGAGTACTGATAAGGTCCAATCCGAGATATTGAATGATGGTTTTTGCAGCTGGAACAACTTCACCACTATCTTCAGTTGCAAATGACCAGTCTGTGTGGACATGATACCACAATAGTCTATTATCACAGTGCAGTACTACATATACCAGGATCTGCAAGCTATGAAATACTGGATCAAGACAGCATGCAGCCATATCAGCTGCAACTTCTATTACATCAGGATAATGTTGCATCCCAAATAGCTTTTCTTACTGTGCAATAACTGGAGCTGCAAGGGACCACCCTTCCCCATTATGGAGCCAATTTGCAAGACCTTGCCCCCTGCAACTTTTAGTTCTCTAAGACGAAGAGTGAGATCACTGGGGAGCGATTCCATTACATCCAAGATCTGGCGCAAATGGTGTATTTAAAACTACTTTTCAAAGTGGGGAAAGAGAAAGGAGCACTGCACAGAGGTAGGAGGAAAGGACTTTTTATTTTCCCTATTTTCAATTTAAAAATATGCTCTTACTTAATCATTACTTTCTGATCATCCCTTGTATACTGCATGTGTTATGGTAACCTTGATTACCTATCAAGCTGTTTCAACTGGGGGACCTACTGTCAGCTTTCTGCACTTTTACAAGCAAGAGCAAAGCTATAGTCATGACTCCTACAAGTAACATGGTTCACTGGGTTAAGGGGATTAAAAACCATAATTTCTTAACATAATTATCCTCATTTTTGTTTTACTATCTTATGCTGTATCTCATGAAGTGTGCACCAGAGGATAGTGTTATGAGAATGTAAGAAAAAAATCTGAAATAGAATCAGAAAAAAGAAAATTCCTTTTCTACTATAACAAAATAGACCTATACAAAAGGAAATAACAATATTGTATGCATGTTGGAGGGGGTGTGAGTGTGCATGTGTGCGCTTGCATGTGTGTGTGCTTGCATCCGTGCATGTGTGCATGCGTGTGCTTGTCTGTGTGTGTACACGTATGTAAATGTGTGTGCGTGCATGTGTGCGTGTGTGAAAATGTGTGTGTGCGTGCACGTGTGTGCATGAACGTGTGTGTGTGTGTGTGTGTGTGTGTGTGTGTGTGTGTGTGTGTGTGTGTGTGTGTGTGTGTGTGTGTGTGTGTGTGTGTGTGTGTGTGTGTGTGGTGTGTGTGTGTGTGTGCATGTGTGTGCGTGTGTGCGTGTGTGTGTGTGCATGTGCGTGCATGTGATGTGCGTGTCTGCATGTGCATGTGTGTCTGCATGTGCATGTGTGCATGTGTGTGTGAGCATGCATGTGCATGTGAGGGTGCATGTGCATGTGTATGCTTATGAGTAATGCTGTTTTAATCAAATAACCCAAAAACAACACAATGGGAATAAATAAACATACAATGCACACATACCTTCATCACTGACAGAGTCTAGGCTGGAGCTGCCTGTAGTCATTGGGAAGACATGAAAGGTAAGGAACACAGAAGCAGTTAGTTAACGTGAAAACACAATTAAAAGCACCTCTTGGATATGCCATTCACAGTCTACATGCTGTTGTGTGTATATAAGAATTATATAATGCTTAGCTATTACAGATATTTTTCTGTCAATAACTGTCAAAATACTGTCAATTACATTTTGGTCCTAGGATTAGTTACATTAACTATTATGCTTAAAATATAGACAGAATTATCATCAATTTGACCATTCAGCTATTCTTATGATGATTTGCTTTGAACAAAATAAGAGTTGCTAAGTCATGTGGGAATATGCATTATATTCCTTCATATCAACAGCTTTGTATCCTTAAACTTATGAAAAAAAATTACAAATATAAATTTTATTAATAGTAATCACATACCAATGAAGATGTTGACAGAGTTAAGTCTTAGTAGACTTGCAATGTATTATTAGAATTAGCATAAATAAAACAGTTAAATCATAAAAAACAATAGTTATTAGTACAACAACGTGGGGATGGGATTTTCCATTTTTCTCAAAATATGGTTCTGGTATTTCCTCTCAAAACAACAATAACTTGTACAGTAGAAACCTGTTCCCTCGAAGATATTTGGTAGTTCCAAATATCAATTCCAACATTACAAAAAAAAAAAAAGACACTCTATCCTCAATAAAAGATGTATTGCATAGCACACAGAAAGACTTAATACAGGTAACAACAAACAATGAGTTTCTACTCTATGTACAATAATCTATATCACAATCACTCATAACCTGGCAAAAAGTCACATAATATATGCTATACCTGCATGTCTCCTAAAGTACTTAACCCTTCCTATATAATGATGCACATCAGTATTGCGGCACCAAGTCCATGGTCAAAAACCTGTCAGTGCACTTTAGAACAGATCAGTTATGCATAACTTACCACCATAAGCCAGAATATTGGCTTTAGGGGGTCACTGACCCAGAAAGACTTTCTATAAAAACCTCTCACTTTTT
Source organism: Penaeus vannamei (assembly GCF_003789085.1). Classification (NCBI taxonomy): domain Eukaryota; kingdom Metazoa; phylum Arthropoda; class Malacostraca; order Decapoda; family Penaeidae; genus Penaeus; species Penaeus vannamei. The sequence continues at coordinate 458,511 of NW_020869213.1, forward strand.
TCCTCCTTTTGAAATGTTGGACCAGCAACTCCCTCTAAATCTGTTATAAATCCTGATATTTCTATTTTGAGGAACTCACATCATCAGGGTTAATTAAGACATTTGTGTTCATTGAGTGAATAACCTTGTTTATGATTTTAAAAAGGTGTCTGTAAGCACTAATACAGTAAGGTTTAGCAATATTTTGGAATATTTCAAATAAATAATAACAAATTAAAGCACAGTTAAGGTGAACTTTTCATTAATGAATTAATGCAAAATTCATACATTTTAAAGCAAAGGCACTGAACTATGAAAACTCTCATTATAATAAATTTACAACAAAATAAAGAAAAAAAAACATTAGACCACACTAAAAACACACTGTATCCCAAGATGAAAAATTTAGATATGCCAAGTACTTCCCACAGGAGTAAGAATAAAGGGCCACAGAGACATCTATTACTAGGCTTCCATCTCCATTTAGTAGGTAAAAGCTTATTGCTGATGCCTGCACAGAAGAAGAAAGGTGAAAATGGAAAAGGAGGAAGTAGTAGGATCATCATACAGAGCAAAAATGGGGAAAAGTTGGGAAACATCCTTTTTTTTGCCACAAAGAAAAAAACATTATGGAACTGTGGATACAAGTACACAATATTGTCTTTTTGAATTTTATAAAAATCTTTTTCACAGTAATTAAATTACATATACAATACACATCAAAGATCATCATATAATTTGTAAAACTGACAACTTACAATTTTCAAAACAAATACACTCAAACTTTATCAAAATCTCATAAAATTGGACATGCATCTTGATTAGTGCTTCAAGGCCAAACCTAATTCTAGCAAGTGGGTATTACCATATAAAGGTGTAATTCAAATGCTTTATGAACTCACTAAACACTATGATACACTATAATAAAAAAAAAATCAAATATCATCCAGCTGTCATCAAAGTCAGCTTATTGAAGATTTGATAATAAAAAATGAAGAGATTACAACTACCTTTATCAGTCTTGTAGGTACTCTCAATGTTAAGACCATTATCCGTCTCCACAGACCTGGGTCGGACCAGGGACTCAGCAGAGCAGTGGCAAGAGGCAGCACTGTCAGACAGAGACCTGAAGGAGAAGGGTCAATTTAACTCTGGTAGATTAAATGAATTTTGAAATTCTTATTCACTTACTGTTCA
>NW_020869213.1:464686-467186 GCF_003789085.1 Penaeus vannamei
AAATACAGGGCAGGTGAGGACAGGTGAACAAAAGGGATGGAAGACCACGTCCGAGGATCACCCAGTCTACGTGAATGCTGGTCGGCATAAATGAGTAAGCGTGGGATGTGGGAAGTGAGGAGACTGTCAGCGGAAGATAAAAACACTGTTCTGGTTGAAATTAGGCAGTTGCTTAATCACAGAGGATTTCACCTGTCTGTAGGCACAGATATTAGTGGAAGGAATAATAATAACAATAATAATAATAATAATAATAATAATAATAATAATAATAATAATAATAATAATAATAATAATAATAATAATAATAATAATAATAATAATAATAACAATAATAATAACAATAATAATAATAATAATAATAATAACAGCAATAATAATAATGATAATATAATAATAAAAATGATAATAATGATAATAAAAATAACATTAATGATGACACCAATGATAATTAACGTAAGAATAATAATAATAATAACAAAAATAATAATAACAATAATAATTATAATAATAATAATGAAAATAATAATAATAATGATAATAATAATACTGAAAATAATAATAATAATGATGATAATAGCAATAATGATAATAATGACAAAAATAATGATAATAGTAATAATAACAATAACGACAATAATAATAATAATGATGATGATGATAATAGCAATAATGATAATAATGACAAAAATAATGATAATAATGACAAAAATAATGATAATAATAATAATAATAATAACTATAATAATAATAATAATAATAATAATAATAATAATAATAATAATAATAATAATAATAATAATAATAATAATAATAATAATAATAATAATAATAATTAATAATAATAATAATAATAATAATAATAATAATAATAATAATAATAATAATAATAATAATAATAATAATAATAATAATAATAACAATAAAAATTGAAATATTAGGAATGATAACAATGACAATTATGGTAATAATGATGATAATAATCATGATTTTGATAACAACAATGATAATACTGATAATATCACAATATCACAAATAAAGTGCAACAACCAAGCCAAACAAAGACATAACTCAAATAATCACATAGAAAAAAAAGAATAATAAATAAATAAATATTATGGGTTACAAGATGCACATCCTAAAACAGAAAGACCAGCATCAGAGCAGCTTTGAGAGGGAGAGTCAAAGCTAGTTACAAGACAGCACGTATGAAGCGGTCTTTGTCTTTTCTTTTCTTTCCATTTTTTTACCGTAATATTGGATAGGGTCTGCGCAGCTCCACAGGTACCAGCCCACAGTCAGAATGTGACCTGAGAATGACAGGGACTCATGCTTGGTTCTCATGTTGTAATTTCTATTCTTTTTTTTCTGATTTAGTTTTTGTTGGGGGAGTAGTTGACTACATCCTACGATGACTTACTATTGTAGGATCACTTAAGCCCTGCCCCTTCTTTCTGCCTCACATTATGATTGGTTAACATCTAACAATGATCAAATACTGCTCAGCATCATTTGACTTGATTCCAAATTGAACTCATTACTTTTCATATCATGAGAAATACAAAATTTTCTTATACTGGGTTGACATGGCCAATATATAACATTTTGACAACAGATTGACCACAATGTACCTCAAACTTGGCAAATTTGTACCGGCCAATCATAAATCAATGCACCCCATCACGGGCAGGGCTTAAAAACTTTTCCTTAGTAAACCTACTATGGCATGTCTATAGTTGAATATAAAGTTAAAATTTGCCTTACAACTTCCAAAGTACTAATAACAACAAATGCAATATAAAAGTATCTAATGCAGTCATATATAACTATGCATACACATTTGAAATGTGTGTGTGTGTGTGTGTGTGTGTGTGTGTGTGTGTGTGTGTGTGTGTGTGTGTGTGTGTGTGTGTGTGTGTGTGTGTGTGTGTGTGTGTGTGTGTGTGTGTGTGTGTGTGTGTGTGTGTGTGTGTGGTGTGTGTGTGTGTGTGTGTTATGTGTGTGTGTGTTTATGTGTGTGCATGTGTTTATGTGTGTGCATGTGTTTATGTGTGTGCATGTGTTTATGTGTGTGCATGTGTTTATGTGTGTGTGCACGTATGTATAAATGTATGGATGCATGTATGCCATAAATCACTTATCAGCATATGTGACTGTGCAAATGTGCCAAAAATACATCACTGATTCAAATCTAAATTACTTTTTACACTTTTCTACATCTTTAAAAACAATCTACCAGAAAACATGTGTAAGTTAACATGAGACTTGTAAAAACATTGAGAATAGAACAAAAATATAAAATTACTTTTTATAAGTACCCCTCGCTCACCTGTTAGTAATAAGTATCGGTTCAGATTTATTTCCCAATCTTATATCATCGTCCGGTACATCTAATCCTGTAAAAAGTAAATTCAAAGTTCACAAGGTAAAAAAAAATCTTAAAAATGCAGTAAAAAATAAAAAATAAAAAAAATGCAGCAATTCAAAGGAGGAAAATTAT
>NW_020869213.1:482186-487186 GCF_003789085.1 Penaeus vannamei
TTCTGGCTTTCTTTCAAGTAAAATAATTATCTTTCTCACCATAAAATCATATTCCCTGACCATTATCAATATTCTGACTGGATAATATTCAACCTCTGTACCGAAAGATTAATGTTTAGAAGCCACATACTGTTTCAATGCCTATTTTTCAAATGCAGGATCATACTCAGATAGGCAGAAATCCAGATGCACAACATCATTAAACGAGAAATTTATATCTAGTTTCAATGCAGATAAAACCAGAACATAATGGAATTCTTAAATGAGGAGTCCTGGCAAATAAAACAGACCAAATAATTACAGTATCAATAAATATTGTAAATCTAATAAATGTCATGCTACTAGTGGCCATTAAAAAGAGAAAAAATGTAGTTTCTAAATGTCTACATTACAGCCAACACCCACCAATTTTCTAAATCATACTAAGAAGTACAACAGGATATCTAAAAGGCAGTGATTCCACCAAAGGAGTCATAAACAAATACCCAGTTATGTAGTAGTAAACCTTCAATTTAAAAGAAAACTATTCCAGAGTAAATTTCAAATTGCTTATTACCATCTTCCTGTAAACTTCATGACCTCTACAGTTTGCAGTCTCACATCATCAACATGCAGAATATGTACAATAAATCCTTGGCTCACTTCAAGCTAACCACATCACAGCTCACCCAGACCCTAAGAGCTTGCACATCTCTATAACACTTTACATTCTTTGTAAATCATTACTCACATCCAGTTACTGATTCGTCAATCCATTCTGAACGTTCTGAAAGACACCATAACATAATATCAACATTTTTTTTTAAACTCCCTTTTCATCTGTGTGAACTATACACATGATCTCATTTTCTATCTGTTGCAATATGAGAAAAGAAATATATAAAAGCACACCTTATTCGACTGTTTGCATGAAAATGTTGCATAGATTGCATGCAACTTTGTCATATAAAATAAATTACTGTGTACAATCATGTCGCATGTATTGTCAGTTCAGGATATCCACATACATGCTTGTGGCATCCAGTCTGTTTTTAATGATATCAATGTGATTTGAATCCTGTTTTCAAAGCACAAAAAACATTGCTGTTTAATCCCTAAATGACAGGTACAGAGTACCAAGGCAACACTTTTAGGTGAATAAAATTCCACCCAACTCAGATTTGGACATAATATTATACTAGCTACCTTTGTTTGTACCATTAGACAGAACAATAAATGGATGCTAACCCAATGTAGTTCCATTTTCTGATAGATAGTTCTACAAATGCTCAGCCATTAAGGAATCAATTAGCAGGATTACATATCCTTATATGATTTCCCCTTTCCTTGAGTTTTTGGGAAAAACATTTTTTCTAAAACTATTAACCTGTTGGATCCAGGTGACATGGATGTCACATCATGAAAAAAATTGACAGGATGGTGGGTGACAGGTGTCATCATGAGATATTGTTGCCCAGTGGTGAGTGACAGGATTGCCACAAAGCTTTGACTCAGTGAGCCATTGGGAAGGGACTCACAGTATTTCCATAAATAAATGAGGGTAGAATGTATCATCCATGAGCCATGTCCAATAAGGACAATATTTCCATGTGCAGGAACCTATTCCAGGCCAATTTGACTAACATAGCAGAATGTAACATAAAATCTAATATTACAAAAATATATAAAAAACAAGTAACATTGTCATTTTTCATTGTTAATACACATAATTCTAGACTACCCGGAGAGATAATATGGAGTCTGCTAAAGAAGAGTCTATTATCATCTTGATACAGCATAAAAAGAATATGGCAAAACAGTGTATGCAAAGTAAGAGCAAATATCAGAGCACGGCAGAGACAAGGAGTCTTCATATTGTGCATGAGTGTTCGTGTGGGCCAGGACTGCAAGACACACCCAGAAGAGTCACCACTTAAGTACGCCTAACACAAAGATTTTGGTCCATGTGCAAGCCACAAGACACCCACATCCAAAGTGATAACATCAGTACTGCTATTATCATTGTTTGCGTCATGAATCCAATAGTTCTTAGTAATACAAACAGAAATATAAAAGTTAACAATAATACATTTGAAAAACAAGCAAGATAGATAGGGCTATCAACTGACTCCTTGGTAACGAAGTATTTGTGGAGCCATCTTTGTGTAAATAAAAAGAATACACTAAAATCACAATACATGTGACATACATGCCATCCCTAGTGGTAATGGGTTAAGTGGAGCATGAATGTACTGCTTGGTATATGGAAATCAACAAAATCATATCCTCACAAGTGCATTTAAAAAAGGAATATAGTCAAATATGGAAGTTGAATTGTGAAGATATCTACAGTAAAATAACTGCATCTGACCATATCTCAACGACAGCAAAACCATCACACATACTCATGGAGGAAAAGGTGGTGGTGGAATACTGTTCCTTAACAACAAATCTGAATAACATAGTAAGTCATAACTACTAATGTGTAGTAGAATGAGAGAAATATCCAATTACTCATGTGAAACACTTTTAGAGTTTGGTATCAATTGATGAATAATCAATTTGTTGAAGAAGACACTGATAACATATGCAGGGCTTTAAGCATCCAATAAAGAACAAGGAATCCCATGGAAGAACAAAACAAAATGATGTGAGATCGGAGCCATTGTGGTAGCTGCATAACAGCCGCCAAAAGTATAATTGAAAGTACCCAATGGAAAATTCCTATACAACCTCAGGGAAGGGGCATTAATAATAAGAGGCCCAAGCAAGAGAGGTATCAGAGGAATTATATGTAAGAGGGTTATCAAAAAGGTTGTTGCAATACAACTTTACAGGCTAATTGGACAGTCAATCTAAAAATGTAAAAGCCCAAATGACCTAGGATTTTTAGCATGTTAATTGTGAGACAGTGGTTCCAGCACATATACCATTGCTAATACAATGGAATGACATTGGAACATGAACGTAGTGAAAGCCACTCGTATCTAGCAGACATTTAGCAATAATCATCTAAGGAGACACAAGAGACAGCTACCACTGAGGCAAGGAAGGCCATAATTATCCAAGAAAGAATGAGAAAATGGAGTACTTCCTGTCAAAGCACTTGATGTATACGATTGTTTGCAACAATTGCATACATAAAGTGTTTTAGCGAATTAACAATCTCAGAGATGCCAACCTGAAAACTAGCCCATCAGTAATTTTTTTTTTTTATTTGTAGATTTTCAGTAATTTGGTGGTACTTATCCGTAATAAACCATATAAGGCATTATTTTGATGAACATTATCTTTTCAATAAGCTGAAAACATAAAAAATATGAGATGTGGATTACTTTTCTCAGATAATTCACCTACTTTAGGTTCACCTACTTTAGGTTTTTGCCTTGGCAATTCAGGCATATCCACACTTGAGAACGGCATAAGTAAGAAAAAAAATTGGCACAGACTTGGCAGTGAACACATGCTAAGTGCAGTGAGGTAATCAACCAACCCAAATCTCAATGTATGCGGTATGTACACAATATTGCAGTGGGCATAGCAGCCAGTAGTTGGGTCAGCTATGCGACTGAAGACAATTAGAAGTGGTGGGAAAATCAGGATTTTCAAAGACAGACTCTGAAATTTTTTTCTGAAAAATTGTAATTTTGGCTCCTACAGCCATAATGGTGTAAAAAGGGTAAAAAAAAATATATAAATCATATTAAAAATTGTATAAATTGGCATCTCTGCAACCAACGAAAATGAATAAAGAGGCTTTTACTGATAATTCATTGATGAAGAGCCGTATCACTGGGTCTTGTATTTGAATTTCTGTGTTCTTGCCATTGAGTTCTCAAGAAGATTGGTTGCAAAACCTTACTATCATCACTCACATGAAAGTGGATAAGTGATTAATATAATCCTAATTGGATAGTCTATTTAGTGGGTCCTGTGATTTAGCACTGCTCTCTCTGAGCATTATCTCAGATAAGTGGATTAAAGTCCTTGTCAGAGAGAATAGTTATGAGTGATAAAAATATAGCTTGTTGCAAAACTAAGCACACTACAACTTCCCCAGGTAGAAATTCTAGATCCAAAAATTTATGTAAATAATTTGAAAGCACATATCAACCCACTGGATCAAGATGACATGGAAGTCTTATCCTGAGGCAAAAAACATAATAAAAGTGGGTTGAGTGACAGGAACCTCTCATCTTGGGAAATTGTCGCTAATTGTATTTGCAATAAGACTTCACAGGCCTTCGGGAAAGAGCTCACTCACAAGCTCCTGCAGGATTTCCACCATTCCACAAGGATGAAGTTTACCAGCTGTCAAGCATACCTAAGAGAGGGCCATCTCTAGAAGGACACTATTTCCATGAGCAGGAATCTATTCCTGCCTGCCATTACTTGCAGTGTAGGGTGCATTAGCAGAAAATTCAATAAAAAAATTTAAAAAATAAATAAATAACACTATGCTGTATGTTATTCCTGTTATGACAAAGACTGTAAATTAACTGGAGAGATAATATGGAGTCTGCTCCATGAAAACAGCCTACTATCATCTTGATACAAGCATGACAAATAAAAAATATAGACCTCAGAAAATGTCAAAGCAGCAACAACACATCTGCAGAGAAAGGGCTATTAGCACTTCAAAGAGGAGGCAAGGAGTCTTGCACATGTGTTCATATGGACTCCGTCTACATGCCACACACCTGGGAGGGTAGCTCTCAATTCTTAGCTCAATATTAATGGTCCTGAAATGTCTGTGCAATGGATATTTGGTATATTTTTCACCTATAAGATTAGTTCTACAAGACAAAGCCTTTATTCTGAATCAGTGCTTTAGTCATATGGTAGATGTTGAGGGAAAAAATATTTGATCAGTTTCCCTTGTAAGCTAGATATACCAGATATGGACCTTATGAAATTCTAACAGATGGAGATCAGCATTATTGTCTTAATAAATGAGAGAACACATATAGAGGTTCACCTGGGGATTATAAGATCACAATACAAATACGAGAACTGCTGTA
>NW_020869213.1:492186-497186 GCF_003789085.1 Penaeus vannamei
CAGTACATTTTACCCTACCAATATGCTTAGATACCAAGATTAAGAGAAAAGTGGAGATTAGTCCCCTAACTTGAATAGGAAGAGGCAAAGTTTGCAGTGTGGTATACCCCATTAATCATGCATTTTCTTATTATCCTTGTTCTTTCAAAGAATAAATAAGTAAATAAATAAATGAAAAAGAGAAATAAAAAGATTCAACTTGGCTCCTACTTTAAATACAAACCTCATGTGTATAATCTACATAATCTGACCTAATATCTAATAAATTTCCAGATTTTCATTAGCATAAACTACACTTATCAAAATTCTTATTTCATTAGGTAATGTACATTACTAAATTTGCACAAATATGTTAATTATAAAAACTGAAATCCTTGTATCAATACAAAAGGCCTATCAAAATGTTATCTACAACTGATTTCATTATCTTCATGTCTTCCTTTCAATGCAATATTAATTATACAAGGTATGAACTCTTCATGTAAATATGTTGAATATAAAAACTGAATTCCTTGTATCAATACAAAAGGCCTATCAAAATGTTATCTACAGCTGATTTCTTTATCTTCATGTTTTCCTTTCTATGCGATATCAATTATACAAGGTATGAACTCATCATGTAATATTCTCTTTGGTTTTTATTACTTCCTTTCCACACTTATCAGTTCAAAAGGATATTTTACATCATATTTGTTTGGCATCCTAGATGGTGAGCATCTACATTTCTGAAACTGATATGTCTAAAGAAAACAAAAAAAAAAATAGCTGTGTTGCTATCCCATCAAAAACTAGTAAATTTCCTTCTCTCTTTTAAAATGTCTGACATACCACACTTTAAAGTATAATTAACTTGATGTGTAATTATAACATAATCTATTAGACAAACACTGAAGAAGTGCACAGTAACTTTCCAGCTCTACAAGTGGAATTCTATTCTATCAATACTATTATGCAGGTGAGGCTTTACATACATGCATACATACACTAGCAAGGGTGCAATACTAAACTTTCTTTTCCATTTGCAAAAATATACAAGTGATGGAGTCCTGTCCCGTACAGATCTGTGCTGTTCCATTTGTAGTGTAGGTTAATGCTACTGAACTTGTGTGTATTACAAATAAAAAGAATAAGAGTATATACTAAGGACAAATGGTTTCTGTGACTCTTTTACTGATTTGTATCAACTACAAGGTTAAAATGGAAACCAAAAGGAGATGTGATATGATCCACGGTACACTACATACTTCTGTGTAAACATCAATCAATAGAAGGACACATACATATAAGATCTTGAAAATCCCTTTGTTCAGCATTCATATATGCAAAAAAAAAAAAAAAATCTTCCTTTCTATTCTAGTTACCACTATCATAATTCCACTTTCCTAAAAAAAAATCCACACGATTGCTCTTCCTTTGCATACCTTTCCCCCTGCCAAATTTTTATTTCTAATAGTTAGAGAGATCAGAACACCAGAAAATATATCCCATGCTGGTGCATCAAATAGCTTGCAGAACATCATCAAGGTTGAAAAAGTTACCCTTGTGTTCTAGTTGGAATATACTTCATACAGTAGAAAATCATGTACATAAATATGTATATAAGTGTATAAAAACAATAGAAGACAGTTGCAAGAGGCATAATTACACTGAAGGGATGGGTTAGGTGATGAGCTATTGGGTGCAGTCTCTCATGGCTTAGATGTAGGATAGAGGGAGGATTGGGTAAGTAGATAAGCTATCCAGACATATGAAGGAAGGCCCAGGTGGATCTGAAGAGGTATAGGGATATGGAAGAGAATAGCTCTCTGTCGAGAGAGAGAGAGAGAGAGAGAGAGAGAGAGAGAGAGAGAGAGAGAGAGAGAGAGAGAGAGAGAGAGAGAGAGAGAGAGAGAGAGAGAGAGAGAGAGAGAAGAGAGAGAGAGAGAGAGAGAGAGAGAGAGAGAGAGAGAGAGAAGAGAGAGAGAGAGAGAGAGAGAGAGAGAGAGAGAGAGAGAGAGAGAGAGAGAGAGAGAGAGAGAGAGAGAGAGAGAGAGAGAGAGAGAGAGAGAGAGAGAGAGAGAGAGAGAGAGAGAGAGAGAGAGAGAGAGAGAGAGAGAGAGAGAGAGAGAGAGAGAGAGAGAGAGAGAGAGGAGAGAGAGAGAAGAGAGAGAGAGAGAGAGAGAGAGAGAGAAGAGGGAGAGAGAGAGAGGAGAGAGAGAGAGAGAGAGAGAGAGAGAAGAGAGAGAGAGAGAGAGAGAAGAGAGAGAGAGAGAGAGAGAGCAAAGACAGAGACAGACAGAGAGAGTACAGAAATTCAAATGTATGAAGTGATTTTTTTGGGAATACTATCACATCTTTTCTGAATAAATGCTACTATGACTACATATACCTTTTATCTTTGATTTCATATACAAGCATTTTCCTTTTAATTATCCAATACCTACAAACACATAAGAAAATATATACTCAAATAAAAGTAAGAGAAGAGAGAGAGAGAGAGAGAAGAGGAGAGAGAGAGAGAAGAGAGAGAGAGAGAGAGAGAGAGAGAGAGAGAGGAGAGAGAGAGAGAGAGAGAGAGAGAGGAAGAGAGAGAGAGAGAGAGAGAGAGACAGACAGAGAGAACAGAGAGAGACGAGAGACAGAGAGAGACAGACAGAAACAGGACAGAGACAAAGATAGACAGAGGCAGAGAGAGAGAGAGAGAGAGAGGAGAGAAGAGAGAGAGAGAAGAGAGAGAAGAGAGAGAGAGAGAGAGAGAGAGAGAGAGAAGAGAGAGAGAGAGGAGAGGAGAGAGAGAGAGAGGAGAGAGAGAGAGAGAGGAGAGAGAGAAAGAAGAGAGAGAGAAGAGAGGAGAGAGAGAAGAGAGAGAGAGAGAGAGAGAGAGAGAGAGAGAGAGAGAGAGAGAGAAGAGAGAGAGAGAGAGAGAGAGAGAGAGAGAGAGAGAGAGAGAGAGAGAGAGAGAGGAGAGAGAGAGAGAGAGAGAGAGAGAGAGAGAGGAGAGAGAAGGAGAGAGAGAGAGAGAGAGAGAGAGAGAGAGAGAAGAGAGAGAGAGAGAGAGAGAGAGAGAGAGAGAGAGAGAGAGAGAGAGAGAGAGAGAGAGAGAGAGAGAGAGAGAGAGAGAGAGAGAGAGAGAGGAGAGAGAGAGAGAGAGAGAGAGAGAGAGAGGAGAGAGAGAGAGGAGAGAGAGAGAGAGAGAGGAGAGAGAGAGAGAGAGAGAGAGAGAGAAGAGAGAGAGAGAGAAGAGAGAGAGAGGAGAGAGAGAGAGAGAGAAGAGAGAGAGAGAGAGAGAGAGAGGAGAGAGAGAGAGGAGAGAGAGAGAGAGAGAGAGAGAGAGAGAGAGAGAGAGAGAGAGAGAGAGAGAGAGAGAGAGAGAGAGAGAGAGAGAGAGAGAGAGAGAGAGAGGAGAGAGAGAGAGAGAGAGAGAGAGAGAGAGAGACAAATAATAAAGTATGTCCCTTACAACTGATGTTACCTTACCATTAGTTTATCAAGATTCCTAGATTGCCCAGAATGTAGATTTACTAGAGACAACATGCCCCTAATTGTATGACCGTATGACTCAGATAAATTAAGAAACTGTAAATGTCATCCGACGCAGTTATGTTCTTTACAAAAAATATATAAATATTGCTTGAGATACAAAAAATTACTGTAAATAAAAAAAGCAACCCTATGTCACATTAATTTACAGATTTCTTATTGACTTTTTTATACATTAAGCTGTATAATGTTAGAAAAACAAGCATCAGAACAGAAAAAAGTATGCTTGCCACACAAGCACACTATCCACAACTCAAAAACCCAATCCATTAAAGCAAACTATAAAAAGATAAAATATGACATACAGGGCACATAGCCATGAGTAGTCTTTTTCTGATCCAAAATACAGGATACATTCCTTAATATATGTTTCCCATTAATAAAAATCCACAACCATTTACAAGTCAAAAAGTGGTTTATGATGACTTATTGGGATATCAAAATCATAAAAGGTTAAATCTTTTATGAGCAATAATTTATCAAATATATTTTTGCAATGTAATTTACATTTGAAAAAAAAATGTCCAAATTGATTCAAATTTGACTCTTAAAAAGCCCAGCCAGTATTTGTTTTGAAACCTCTGCCAGCAGGAAATACCGGCCTTAAACATACATTGAACATCACCCAATGACAAGTGCTTCTTTTATGGTTCATTTATGAGATAAATGAGAATGACCAAAATTTAAACACTTTTTAAATTTAGTCAATTAAATCTTATGACAATATCTTATGGGAAAATTACATTGAAAACAAAGTAGCATCCACCAATAATCTAGGATCATGGCAGGTGTTTCAAGCAAACTAATGTCTAAGCTCCACTGTTTTTTAAAGTAAGTATTTATCTTTATTGCCACAAAAATGAAAATCCCCTGAAAGTTTGATAATCAATAATCCAACTAAATGTGTATGTAAATGCAGTTTCCATTTCTTCCTGATAATATAAATGTGCATTCAAAAATATTAAAAAAAGATACACAATCCATCTGTAAACCGTGTACTGGTGATGATGATGATGGAGATATCACAGGAGAAACAAAGCTATGACGAGCCCAAAGAAAAAATATAAATATCTTATCCGCTATCAACACAGAAGTTGCAACCAGAGAGATATTCTAGCGATGCACATTCACTGTTTCTTCACGGAGATGAGTAATTTCAATCTCATTTTATCAGCTAGATCTTAGACAGAAGTTCCAGCCAATATAAATGAAACCAACATGCCATAATATCAGATACTGAGTTTTCTTTGATTATCAGAAGTCTCTTTTATCCACATAGGGAAAAGTAGTCATGAATCATTATACCAGCAATTCAAGATTTTTGTTTAATAAACAGAGAAGTGTGATCGAAGGTAATGGTATAAGGAAAGAAAAGTATTAATTATCAAGAGGAAAAAAAATAAAGACCAGGAAATAATGAATTAACTCCACACTGACAAAGCCTTTCTTTATTTTCTTTCCTTCTGCTTTATCCCCGTATC
>NW_020869213.1:502186-504686 GCF_003789085.1 Penaeus vannamei
CTAAACTGTGCAACTTCTAAACTAATATGCAAATATCCATGCTTATATTTCTATCTACAATTAAACCTGTGCCTATCTATCTAACAATATACCTCTGTTTACAACTTTGTCTGTCTGTCTGTCTGTAAATTTCTTGTATTCTAACCATCTAAATGAAATAAAATAAAAGCAAAAAAACATTGTCCATATCTTAAGTTTAAAACAATTCAATCAATAAAACACTTGTAAAAATAAAGTTACAAAAAGAGGGATCACAATTGCACAAACAGCATGGCATCCATACTTACTTAGGGTGTCTCACTTCCATTTTCATCTTCTGTTTGGGTGTTCTGTCACCATGTCTGATCACAGCCACCACACACCTGAGCTCCATCCTGGGATTGAAGAGAATTTATATAGTGTATAAAAAACTATCATGAAAAGCCAGGACCTCTAACTATGCCCTAAAAAGAACAAGAAAAGAAAAACAATAATTTATCTTATCATAGAACCATAACACAAAAAGTAACTTACATTTTCCCAAAGGTTGTTGGCACTATTGGTGGATCATCTAGTTGGAAGGGAATAGCCCAAGGTATGTGGAATGTTGGTGCCAACTCCCTGAGCACCATGTTGCCCAGGATTTTGGCACAATCATCATAGTACTTGCTAGAATTCTTGACAAAGCTGAACCCATTCACATCGCAAACATATGATTTGCCATTTGCTCTGCATGAAAATAAAGAGAAAATGGGATGAGTTAGTATATTTGGTCATTATCATTTATCATCGTTGGGGAGCTAATGCCACATTCACCTTTTGTTTCCACCAACAAGGATCCTTCATGGCATGCCGCCAGGCAGGGACTCAGCCCATCTCTAGCACCTCTCGACAGATCTGATCAATCCCCCTAGATTGTCCCACAGGCCTCCTCCACCCAGGGTTGTCTCAAACAAACACAACCTGGTGGGCAGGTCCATCCCATGAGAAACAAGCCAGGTGCTTGTATAGCCTGAGTTGGCTGTCCCAGATGGTGCAAGTAGCGGGTCCTGGACTAGTCTCACGGTGTAACGGCTGATTGGACACATAGTCCCGCCAACTGTACCCCATGATCTGGCACAAGAACCTGTTACAAAAGACATTAAGTGATTCCAAGGCACAGAAGTGTCCAGGTTTCGTTACTGTATAGTAAAACTGGCAGTATCAAGTCCTTGAGGATGTGCAGCTTGATCTTCCTGCACAGGTACTGGCATCTTCAAATATTCTTGTCAAGAAAGTTCATGACCCTTGCAGCCAGGCTAATCCATCTACTGCCTTCCTTGTCTGGCAGCCCATGAATTACACTACTCTCTGTGACTTCAATGTCCTCGCCACAAGCACATAACTGAAAAGGTTTTCCTAGAAGGCTCCTAAAGTCTTAGTCTTGGTCCAGACCTAGACCAGGGGCTTCGCTTCATTACTAAATGCATCTAGAGCCACCACTAAGCTTTCCAGGGACTCTGATAGAATAGCAACATCATCAGCAAAGTCAAGGTTGGTAACCTTAATATTGCCCAGAGTTGCTTCTCAATTACTTCGGATAGTAGCTCTGCCCAGTATCCAGTCCATGCAAGTGTTGAAGAGTGTTTGTGCAAGAACAGTCTTGTCTCACTCCTGAAATAAAGGTTCACCACAGTTCTGGGAGGGTTCAGCTATGCCACAGATACCTATTGCTTTACCAATCTTCAGCTTGGAGATCAACCCCCTAAATTAAGTTTGAGAAAGTAGATCCTCACTGATAGATGGATCCAGCAAAGGGATCTTGACACTCCCCACATCAAAGTTAACTGTTGGTGGCTTAACCTGGTACATCTGCACAAAATACTCAGCCCAATCCTCCTGCATCCCAACAGGATCTGAGATGACCAGGCCACTTACTGAGTGGACAGCTGGAGCCTGTGTGGAGGACTTTTTCAAGGCTTTGTAGCCAGGATGAAGGTCATTTATTGAGAAATGGTCTTTGACCTCTACAAGATTCCTGATAAACTGTTTCTTGTTCTTTCTCCAAGTCCTGCGCACCAGAGAATGAGGCAAGTCATGATCCTCTGTAGGATGAGCTGTGCGACAAACATCTGGGGCTTCCAGTGTCTCCAGTGAGATGAAATTCGGTCTTGCTCTTGGGTGGTCACCAATCAATTCTTGAGCTGAATTGAGCATTTCACACTTGTAGATGTCACACAGAAGTAGAGGGTCCACAAGGTTGCCGAGTGCTACGAAACAATCAGATACAGCCTCAGCAAACCCCCAGGCATGTTCCCCCTTCCTTAACCCATCCACATGAAACAGCCTATAGGTTGATCATTGGACCAACAGAGAGTTTTGAAGTAGACTCATAGGGTAATTTGGCCACATTACTTGCATGCAAGTTTAGTGTAAAACATATCTTTCAAGTCAAGTTTACAAAAATGAGTGGGAGCGTACTCAGTAATACCGAGACATGAAGCCAAATGCAAACTTTAGTCTCAATAACATTATATGCTCC
>NW_020869213.1:509686-512186 GCF_003789085.1 Penaeus vannamei
TATATATATGATTGATTGATTGATTGATTGATTGATTGATTGATTGATTGATTGATTGATTGATTGATTGATTGATTGATTGATTGATTGATTGATTGATTGGCCTCTGAATCATGGTAGTAGGATTATACTATACTATGTGGTTGGAAACTCAGTAACCAGTACCTCATCACCATTTTATCTGCTTCCCACTCTCAGCTTTCAAATGATTATTGACCTTTAACAATCATTTGGGGTCAAAATCTACCCTTCCTAGGAAAAGCAGTATGCAATTTATCCCATAATTTCAAGAGAAACACATTTGTCTTCTTGTTCATACATTGTTTTGAGATTCAAAAAAGGGATTTTTTTAAATATTTGCCAACCCTGCAAACGTTTGCAAACTCAATGAATATATCCTATATTTTCTAGTAAGTCCTTTGAGGACAATGTAATATCCATTTTCTTTTACTTTTAATACCTAAAAGAATGATTTTTGGGGGGGTAAATAACATGGGGTAAAACCCACTCTAAAAATTTTGAAGGCTTGGCAAACACAGGGGAGCTCTTCAAGGGCTAGTGGATCTCAAAATAGAGTTCATCACTGAATGGCTAGATGCACTAATGGCCATTTTTAGGAGTAACGGTCCCCTTGAAGGAAACAAACTTACCGCAAATCTCAACTTCCCCTCATCCCCCTCCCCCAAGTAATATAAAAAATAAATAAAAGCAGATGAGTAAAACGTGCATGACACACCAAACTCTAATGTCTACGTCAGTGGAGGAGCATATTCATCCAACAGCCCTTGGACCCGTACCTCACCACCCTGAACTGAGGATGCAGCAACTTGGTAGCAGATTGACGTAAAACATGATGAAGAGGATGTACACACCTTCCTGAATAGCCTCTGAGAACCCCCACCCGCAGAGGTAGGGTAGTATATGTAGATGTTGTGGTCCTCGGCAGAGACAGGCTTCTCTACGAAGGGCTTGTTAAAGATGATGCCATTGACTTCTACATGATCTTCACCTTCAATTAGCTCCCGCTCTGGAAGGAGGACGAATATGGATTGTTGAATTGAGGATAGGAAGGAAATTCTGTTTCCAAATCAGTCCCTCTCTCATTTTCAAATGGTGGGGACATTTACCAAATCTAAGTCCTTTCTGGTGCCCATTACCTTATAAGCTCTGGTTACTCACTCATTACCATTATCTTCAAGGAATTACCATATTTGGCAAGAAATACACAAGAAGTATAAGCTTTTGGAATATCCTCTTTCAGGAACTTTTTTCCTTTCCCCACTTCAAACTGCCCCTAGAAGCTGACCAACACTAACCTGAGATCTCAATGAAGCATTTCCCTACAAGTTACTAAATTTCTCAAAATATATTTCCATTTATAATGCACTGCTCCAAACCCCTAGGATGGCCTTGACACGCACTAGAATTGGGGCTCTTGCTAGAACTTTCAAGTCACCTAGTAAAGTAGGGAACTGCAACCAACAATGTCTGTATGCAAACCACTTATCCTAGCCTTCCTCCTTCCTTCTTCTTTTCCCTCCCCATTCCTCCCCCATCTCCCTCCTCCTTCCCCATTCCTCCCACACTTTCTCTCTCTCTCTTCCTCTCTCTCTCTCTCTCTCTCTCTCTCTCTCTCTCTCTCTCTCTCTCTCTCTCTCTCTCTTCTCTCTTCTCTCTATCTCTCACTCTCTCACTCTCTCTCTCACTCTCTCATCTCACTCTCTCACTACTTCACTCTCTCACTCTTTCTCTATCTTCACTCTCTTCACTCTTTCACTCTCACTCTTTCACTCTCTCACTTTTCACTCTCTCTCTCAACTCTTTCACTCTCACTCTTTCACTCTTCACTCTCTCTCACTCTCTCACTCATCACTTCACTATCTCACTCACTCACTCTTTCACTCACTCTCTCACTCACTCACTCTCACTCATCACTCTCTCACTCACTCTCACTCTCTTTCCTCACTCACTCTCTTCACTCACTCACTCACTCTCTCACTCACTCTCACTCACTCACTCCTCACTCACTCACTCACTCATCTCACTCACTCACTTCACTCACTTCACTCACTCTCTTCACACTCTCACTCTCACTCACTCACTCACTCTCACTCACTCACTCACTCACTCACTCACTCACTCCACTCACTCACTCAACTCACTCACTCACTCACACTCCTCACTCTCTCACTTCACTCACTTCACTCACTCACTCACTCACACTCACTCTCACTCACTCTCACCACTCTCTCACTCACTCTCTCATCTCTCACTCACTCACTCACTCACTCACTCTCTCTCACTCACTCACTCACTCACTCATCACTCACTCACTCTCATCACTCACTCTCTCACTCACTCCCTCACTCTCACTCACTCACTCTCTCTCCACTCTCACTCACTCACTCTATCACTCTCTCACTCACTCACTCACTCACTCACTCACTCACTCTCACTCCACTCCTCACTCTCACTCACTCACTCTCACTCACTCTCCTCT
>NW_020869213.1:518787-528787 GCF_003789085.1 Penaeus vannamei
CAGCAATTCACGTAAAAATATATTTTACAATCTTCATGTAAAAAGAAAGATAAAAAAAAAGTAAAGCTAAAATTTCCTTTTACATATTTGCAAATAACTTCACCTTCTTGTTGAAGAGCAGCAATTCATTTGCCTTGCCAGGGCCCATGATCTTGGGGAAGGTATAGGATGAGCACCCTTCAGGAGACTGGCCGAGGTTACTAAATGGTGTGTTGAAAGTCGCCTGGGAAAAATGCAAGTTTTAGAACACATCTAGTGACTGGTGACACGTCTCTACTTCAAATCTTTAACCCCAAGATGATGGCTTTTACCCACGCTATACCAACCCACCTTGTCTGTGGCATAGACGGCATCATATAGTCCCAAGACTGTAACGGACACACCAATAGCATGGCCATTGATGACTGCGATGAGAGGCTTTGGGAAATCGATGAACGCCGACACGAACCTGGACAGGGGATCAAGAGTATTATACAAGGAATTTTGGATAAAAAGATATAAAAAATAACGAGGGTTATATAAAAATGTATATCATTTTAAATTACATTATTCAAAAAGAGTTTCTATCCTTTTACTCATATTACGACAAAAAATAAAAGGATACTGATAGGCTTTCAAATATCCTGATCTTCCCTTTACAATAAATAGAGGATGATAATGTTAAACATGCTATGAAAATGAAACTGTACAACATATACAGAAATAAAGAAACATCAATACTTATGCTTTTACCTGTTGAGCAAAACTCCTGCATTTTTCGAGTGTTCATGCATGTTCTCTGGAGAAATGTTGGCAAAGTTGGAGAGGTCATTGCCTGAGCAGTAGTAGTTGCCTGCTCCTGTTGTCACTGTGATGACCGTGGCTGGGTCTTCTGCAGCTTCTTTCAGGGCCGCAATCCATTCCTCGTACATCTAGGACAAACTTTGTAAGGTGAGTGTTTTGAATTCATTGCTAGACTGGCAGTGTAATTAATCTTATCAATTACTCTATACTTTTTTACTATGTGGACAAATGAGTACAAACGCATATCACATACAAATGTATCTATGTGGTATATATACATCCAAACATACATACATGTCCTCACACGCAAGCAAAACCACAGTCACTCACACTCAAAGACAAAACCTCAAACAGCCTGAAATCTGAAATCAGTCACGTTTCCACATCATAAAATCAAATACATCCAGTTATCAACCTTATCACCAATCAAACTCTCACCTCGACCGTGATAGCGTTCATCTTGGCTGGGCGGTTTAGGGTGATGGTCCTCAATCCATTCTCGCATGTTACTAGCAAGTTCTTATATTTCTGACCCGATTCAGCTTGTGCTTTGGCTTGCTCTTCCTGTAAGAGAAGTTATAATTGTTATTAGTATTAGTGTCATCATTGCTGTCATCACCACCACCATCATTATCATTATCATCATCATCATTACTTTTATTAACACTATTAACTGATATTACTAATATCCTTTTCTATTACTGTTACTGCTACCATCATTATCATTATTAATAACTTATTATTGTTATTACTATTACTTAATATTAACACTACTAGTTGTTATTATTGCTATTATAATTATCATCATCACTATTATTACTATTATAATTACAATAATTTTTACTATTATTATCATTATCTTTCATTATAACCATTGTTATTTTCATTACTACAATTATCATCATCATCATCATCCTTATCACTATCTTAATTTTTAATATCATAATCTTTACTATTGCAACCATTATTACTACAACTAACATTACCAAAATTATCATCATTATCATATCATCCTCACTAACACCATTATAATAACTCCTATTATCCTCAATTATTCCTAACACCATTTTCACCCTATTTTCTTGGCTTATAATAACCATCACCATCAACTACACGCAACCTACCCCTTCATTCCGCCAACCGACTCACCTCGGCCCCAGCCAGAGAATTCACAAAGTTGATGTAGTTCTTCTGTGCTTCCTCCTGGCTCATATTGCCGAGGCTATTCCAGGCATCCCACTTTGCCCTGCCCACGAAGTCCATCATGCCCGGCCTCTTGGTATTCACAGCCCCAACAGTGGCTTGCTTGAACAGAGCGTAGATCTTCAGCTTGGCCTCGTTGCCTAAAGGGAGACAGCGGGATTACCAGTTAAATGTGGATGTGGATGTGGTTGCTGATGTTGATGTGGATATGGATGTGGCACAAAAAAAGACAAACTATTAATACTTAATCAATTCACTTAATAAAATTAGGAATAAAAAATATAAAAACAAATATACTATTTACCTGGGTCTTCCGACAGAGTCCCAAGCCTGGCCTTTGCCGACTCGAACTCTGGACTGAGGGCACTCATCAGCCTTACTTGTGTTGCCGCAGCACCCCATGCTGGAGCAAGCTGGTGGGAGGCCACACCAAAGCCGGCCCCAATGCCTCGTCTGGGGGAGAAACGAGAGATGCTGAGCAATGTTGCATTGAAAATTGTGAGTATATTATTGTATTTCTGTATTTCTGTAACAAAACTGCTTTAATCTTTATAAAAAATAGACTTTAATAACCATCGCAGTTTGATATCTGACCCCATCAAGTGCCCCAAATCCCAAAAAAAGTGATTAGAAAGAAAGCAATCCACACAGTGGAGGAAAGTAAAGGAAAGTTTGATGTTCCGAGATATAAAGATATTTGATGTAGGTCTATCTTGCCATTCATATTGAGGTGGAAAGAATGAATCCTGGGGGATGTTGGCTCCCCATCAACCCTTCCCTTGGGCAGCACCCGAAGAGCACACCAAGTCACAGCAACTTAGGCCCGTACTTTTAAAACCTTCGCCAGTGCTGGCGTTCACCTGGCGAACCTCTGAGTGAGAGAGGCCTTACTTTTAAACCCAACGTTCGCCAGGCGCTAACATCTTGCATTCCCGCTAAATCTAGCGCAAATTTGTTTACATCTGCAGTGCACATAACATAACAAACTTAATTATTAACCTCGAGAGGAGACGAAAATGTTATTTCCGCAATAGTCTCACTTTATACTATAACAAAGAGTTAAAATTTTTATGCTATAACAAAAAGTTGAAAATATCTTATACTATAACAAAATTAACTTTATACTTTATGCTATACTACACTTTATACTATAACAAGGTTAACTTTATGGCCCGTACTTTTAAAACCTTTTGCTTTTTCTCGCGTTTTTTTCATTCGCCGAAGCGCTAGATTTATCAGGAATCCAAGATTTAGCGCCTGGCGATCCCTTTCGTTCGCCAGGCCTGGCGAACACCTGCCTTGGTTTTAAAAGTAAGGCCTCCCTCACTCAGAGGTTCACCTGGCGAAGCTTCGCCAGGCGAACGCCAGCATTGGCGAAAGGTTTTAAAAGTACTTTATACTATACTATATCAACCTTATGCTTTTATACAAAAAATAACTTTATACTTTAACAAGAGTTTAAAAATTACTATTTTACTATTCCTAACTGATGTAAGATATTGAACTGTAGGCCTACAAGGGTATCATTAAACACGCCTCATTATAGGGCGGTGGAGCACTACAGCTATGTTTCTATAGCCAAAAGTAAACACGCCGCCATAAAAAACACTTCTGGTAATATTTGTGAAAAGAACATTATCCTTACAACCAAAATAACAACAACCTAAATCTAAATAAGTCATCTCGGGGTGGGGGTAGGGGTAGGGGGGTAGGAATACAGCTGATGTCTTGAGCTCTCGACTGGAACATCGAAGGTCTTGAAAAAAATATGTATATACGTTATTTCATAACAAATTATGATTTTAAGATATTTTACGATTTCAATGTGATTCCTACATCCTATCATACACAAATATGTTACTAATTTATAATTTGAAAGCAAGAAAATGGTATTCAAACAACTCTCTTCGCCAGGCTGTTCCAATATGATCTTTCGCCAGCCCTGGCGAACGTTCGCCAGACGTCAATTTAAAAGTACGAAATTCCGGATCGCCCGGCGAAACCTTTCGCCACAGCTGGCGAAAGGTTTTAAAAGTACGGGCCTTAGATTGTTAGGCAAGGTTGGGTTATGGGTCAGGACATTTTTTTTTTTTTAATGTCTGAAAGGTGTGAATTCCTGTAGACTTTCCCAAAAGATCGGTTGGATTCCTGTAGAGGATTTTGAATTTTGGTGCTCATGTGTGTACAGTTTCATTAGCAGATTTTAAGTGTTTTTTGTGCTAGTTTTATGCATTTTTGTTCTCTATTCTTATTTAAGCCTATCATATCCCATAATCTCTCCAATTTACTTCATACCCTCCCTTGCTATCAGGATTAACAAATCAAGATTATCAGTGGAAATGGTATTTGGATCTCCTCAATGAATCAGTTGCACAAGAAACAACACCAAGAAACTTTAAAATCAGTGGATTTCTTGCAGATAAATAACAAAACTGTTTCAAAAGTAAGCCACTACCCTTGAATTCCAACTTCACTGACACAACTAAACAAAAAGTCCATCCGTATTCAAAAACCTGGAAGTGACTACGAGTATGGCAGAAAAGTCCCCAATTGGTGTTCTGCGCGTCTGAAGTGAAATAAACAAGAGTGTGGCATCTCAACATGAGAAGATGATGCCACTCTTCGTTAGGTTAGGTTAGGTTCAGTTAGGTTTATATTACCCAGAAACAACACTTATATGTGATTATGCGTGTGTGACATACACCTAATTGCAAGAAAACTGATACTGCTGGCATACACCTAACACCAGCCTAACATAAAACATGAATAACAATCACATTATTAAGTCACATCAGAACACCATTATTTAGAGTGTAAGACTAACAGTCGCATGTAGCATAAATGCCCTTTGCTGGCTGGGCACAGCCCATACTTTGTTGTTACTTGCTGAGACACATCTGCGAAAAACAACACATTTTCCAACTGGGGCCAGTCCAAGCTCTATCAATCAACCAATATAAAGGGTGGCAGTCCTATAATGAAGCGTGCAATGCATCGTTACTGGTTCGACATAATACTGTGTTTTCTTTAATAGATCACAGCAAGCATGGACTGGCTTTGGATAGAGCTTAAATAATAGAACACAAAGAATAGAAACAGAGACAAATTTCTCTTCGAAAGCTAAAGCAGGTAACTTCTGAACAATTACAAATAAATAAAAAACACGGAAGTGTGTAAACAAAAGTAGATCACAAAATGTAAAGCCATTAAACCCGTAAAATTCCGAGATTAAAACACTTGTTTACCCAGAAGAAAGCCAAACTAATATCTTTATCTCTAAAGTTTTCCGTCATATTAATCTTGACAAGCTCAAAGTACAAAGTATTAAAATATCCACATACTTGTATACAGAAGCGAGTCTCGTTGCACAGCGCAGAGAAGCCATATTCGCGAATAATTGACGAAAACTCTAATACAAACTCCTAATCAGCTGACTGAAGAAAACAACAACCGGCTGGTCAGAGAGCGCTAAAAGATAGAGACCGCTGAGTCAAAAAGTTTTAGAATATGTTTCTATTTTTACTTATGACTTTTAAAAACTACATATGAGATTCTTTTAAGGGGTGAATTATTTCCGGTTTTTTGTGGTTAAGGAGGCATATTCGGTTATTTGATGTCTGTTGTGTGATAGGTTTGTTGATTTTTTATGGTATAGGAATTAATTCTTCTGGTTGTTTTCGGAATACCAGTACAGAAAAAAGAGGGATATGAATCATTTCTTGATCCGAAATATTTTTTTCTCTCTTTTTTTGGTTCGTATCCCCCCCCCCCTCAATATGGGTCAAAATCTTTTCTCCATTCAAAAACATTTCATTTCCAATCAACAAATGGGGAAAATCCAACGAATTAGATATCTCATACAAACAAATCACTTCAGAAGTACGAATATACAGCATAACGAGACTCCCATCCTTGGCAAAGTTATGACACCAAAATAGGTTATGGCTGTGCTGATGGTGTATATGTAACCACAGATTCTTATTTCAAATATCGTGTTCCTCCTTTTGCGCTTTTGTAGATAAATCCATTGGGCTTCCATAGAGATTTAATGTTTTTGTTATTAGCATTGTCATTATTATCACATCATTATATCATTATTGTCATTACCATTATTATTATGATTATTATCATAATCATATTTATTGTTATCAACTTTATTATTGCCATGGATGTTATTATTATTAGAAACATCATTATTATTATCATTCTTATCATCACTATTTTTTTATTATTATTATCATTATTGTTATCATTATTAATATTATCACTATTCTATCATCATTATATATTATCAATATTATTATTATCATAATAATAATAATAGTAATAATAATAATAAAAATAATAATGATTATTATTTATTATTTATTATTATTATTATTATTATTATTATTATTATTGTTATTATTATTAATATTATCACTACTATTATTTTCATTATTATTACATATTATCAGTATTATTACTCATATATTATCATTATTATTATCATTATTATCATTATAACGATAATGATAATAGTTATTACTATCATCATTAACATTATAACAATGATAATTATTATTACTGTTGTTGCCGTTATCATTATTATGATTGTCATTATCATTATCATCATTTTCAGTCATCATCGTTATTGTTATCATTAATTTTTTATTATTCTTATCATCATTATCATTAGCACTGTTATTATTATCATTCTTATCATTATTGTTGTTATTATTAGCATTAGGTTATTGTTATTATTATTATTATTATTATTACTATTATTGTTATTATTATTATATCTCTCATTGTTATTATTATTATATCTCTCATTGTTATCATTATTACTATTATTATCTTCATTATTACTATTATCATATCACTATCATCATCATTATTATCATTATTGATGTCATCATCATTATCACTATTAATATCATAATTTATATAATTATCATTGTCATTACCTTTATTTATATATATACATGAGCACATAACCTCTCCGATCGGGATTCGATCCCTCGCCGCCGTTGCAGACAGGTATCTGCACGACGGACACTCTGTGCATGTGTGTGTGCGTGTATGTGTGCGTGTGTTTGAGTGTGTGTGTGTGTTTGAGTGTGTGTGTGTGTGTGTGTGTTGTGTGTGTGTGTGTGTGTGTGTGTGTGTGTGTGTGTGTGTGTGTGTGTGTGTGTGTGTGTGTGTGTGTGTGTGTGTGTGTGTGTGGTGTGTGTGTGTGTGTGTGTGTGCACGCGCGAACATATATAACATACGTATCATGTATGGCGTTTGTGCACAGATATTTAGCATATGCACGTAAATATAGGTATAAAAACAGCTCTGTCCACATCATTAATGCCGTATTTGGAAATTGTTATTCTATTTTTTTCCTTTACCGTTTTTATCTGGTTTTCCTCTCTGGTGCAACCCGGAAAAGCGTGTTTGTGGCGAACTAACTGCGATATCTCACAAGTCCGCGCAGGAGATATTCATAAACACGGACATACGAAATTCTCTCACACGAATGTTTTGGGGTATAAACAATTTTATATCTAAGGTACATGTTATTCATAAGTTGTGCGCCAAAACAATATTTACTTACGTAAATATAGAAATGTATGTATGCATGTATGCATATACGCTTGTATGTATGTATGTATGGATTCTCTCTTTCTTTCTCTCTCTTTCTCTTTCTCTCTCTATCTCTCTCTCTCTGTCTCTCCCTATGTATGATATATGTATGTATGTAGTGTGTGCATGTATGTGTATGCCAGTGCACGTCCCATGTATGATGCTACCAAGCTTGTAATCGTGTTGTGTTTCCCGTCCGTGCACTACTGCATCTTTCTCCCTCCCGTTAAGTGTCTCTTTCCTAATTCTTGCAAAGACCATCGTTGCATGAGATAAGCAGTCGAGGGGGGCGCGACGAAATTCCAATTATTTGAAAACCTTTAACAAGCCCCTTTATTTAGAATCGCCTAGATAGGCGCGTGTCACTCTCGACACAATTCTAAGATGCATAGTCAAGGAACAAGCACGCCCATTGTGCCACAAAGACATGGACATATATTGCAGATGCATTAATGTAATTAGCCACGTTATCAAAATATAGGTACATAAAACACAAGCACACACAAAAGAGCACACACACGACAAACCCACACACACACACACACGACACACAACAGCACACACACACAGAAACTCACATGAAGCACATACATACACATACACAAAGTCTAAATAATATTCAGACTTTACAAAGCTCAACAAAAAAACATACATCCATCTCATTTTATATCTATCTTTATCAATTATCTATCACTCATTATATCAATTACAATGTAAACCCACTTACTGCATGGTAATTAAGCAACAAAACCAAACTCATGTTTAATTCAACTTACAAAATATTTATCTATATTTGTGATGATGCTGATAGTAATAACAATAACATTATTGATATTCTCATCTCTGTTATTGTTATTTTACCTTTATCTTTATTGTCATTCTTATTCCATTGTTATCAGAAGTGACACTCTATTGTGTCTTTTCATTGTTATTGTTATTATTGTTGTTGTTACCATTGTGTCATTATTATTAATTATTATTATTGTCGTGTGTTATATCATTATTGCTATCTTTATTCAATTGGCACATTAACATACATCATATTATTGTTGTCATTATCATTTCTATTATTGTCATCAATACTGACATTATCATTATAATTTCTGTCATTATTACTATTATACATCATTATCATATCATTATTATTGTAATCAAAATCATTATTATTTTTTTATCATTACTATCATCAATATTGTAATTACATATTTTTGTCATCATAATTATTAATTGATATAATTATTATCATCATTATTGATATATCATATATCATACATCATCATCACCATATCATTATCATCATCATCACCTTAAATTATCATCCATTAACATAATTGCAGCGCACGTCATGTATGATTACGCATAAAGTAAATCGCAGCGTTATTTTCCCGTCCTACTTACTGCATCTTATCTCCTCTCCGTTAAGTGTCTCTTTCCTGGTTCTTGTCAACGACCATCTTCAATGCATAAAGAGATAAGCAGGCGAGGGGGGGGACTAATTCCAATTATTTTGAGAACCTTGCCGCCCCTTTATTTAGAATCGCGTAGATAGGCGCGTGTACACTCTCGACACGATTACTAAGATGCATAGTCAGGAACAAGCACGCATACATGTATGCACAGACACAAAGATACATATATTCGCATGCACATTCTTATATGCAAATGAACACGCACACAAATATAAACGTACGCATACTTAAAACACACCACAAAAACACATGCACAAACACACACAAACACACACACACACACACACACACACACACACACACACACACACACACACACACACACACACACACACAGAAACTCACATGACAGACATACACATACACATACACAAAGTCTAAATAAGTATTCAGACTTTACAAGCATCAACAAACAAACATACATCCATCTCATTTTATATCTATCTTTTATCAATTATCTATCACTCATTATATTCAATTACAATGTAAACCCACTTACTGCATGGTAATTAAACAATAAACCAAACTCATGTTTAATTCAACTTACAAAATATTTATCTATATTTGTGATGATGCTGATAGCAATAACAATAACATTATTGATATTCTCATCTCTGTTATTGTTATTTTACCTTTATCTTTATTGTCATTCTTATTCCATTGTTATCAGAAGTGACACTCTATTGTGTCTTTTCATTGTTATTGTTATTATTTGTTGTTGTTACCATTGTGGTCATTATTATTATTATTTATTATTGTCGTTGTTGTTATTATCATTATTGCTATCTTTATTTCCATTGGTATCATTATCATACATATTATTATTGTTGTCATTATCATTTCTATTATTGTCATCAATACTGACATTATCATTATAATTTCTGTCATTATTACTATTATTATTGTTATCATTATCATTATCATTATTATTG
>NW_020869213.1:531287-541287 GCF_003789085.1 Penaeus vannamei
TGATAATAATAGTAATAGTAATGATAATAATAATGATGATATTGATTATAACAATCATCATCATAATAAAGACAATAATTATAGTATTCACGATAATGATAATAATTACAATAATAATAACAGTGACTATAAAAACATTAATAATGATAGTAATAAAGCTATTAAGAGTAACAAGAAACTGGATCGAAAGAAATGCCCAAGGCCGACTGCACAAATATGACACCGGCATCTGCACTTAATTATGGTAATTATCATCAGTATCTCATCAGCAGGATTAATGGTCGTATTAATTGCCACAGACGGGATGATGACGATGGTGATTATGGTAGTAAGTATGCTCTGAGTGATAGTGAAGATGGTGAGAACGATTGTGATGGGTATTATGTAAGTAATGATGGGTAAATTTGGTAGTAGTGATGGGGTGGGGATGGGGGGGGGGTGATGGTAGGAAGAACAATTTATACTTATTTTTATTGTTGTTATGGCTGTCATCATTATCATTGTTATTGTCATTATTGTTATCATTATCATTATCATTACAGGTATAATCATCATTGTTATCATTATCATATTATCATATTATTATTATCATTATTATTATTATTAGTAGTAGTAGTAGTAGAAGTAGTAGTAGTTGTAGTAATAACAAGAACACGAACAGCAAGAACAACAACGATAGAAATAACAACCGCGGTTATGAAGATAATGATATGAGTAATAATGATATTAAAGATTGCAGTTATAACATTCATAATAATAACTAATAATACTAATCAAAACAATAAGAGAAAATGCCTTCTATTACAAAAAAAAAGAAAGAAACAAAACGAGAAGAAAACACAATACAATAACAATAAGAAATAAAGATTCTGAGTAAAGTCCTTGACCTCGTTATTAAAATACACAAATAACCTAAATACATCTTGAATTTAGAGATGCCGATTTATTTGCGGTTATGTTCTTCAAGCTATGTTCTGCTAACATTTCTTCATAAAAGAATCGCCAAGCGGATATAACATACTAAGTATATTTCAGAAGGGAACTTTGAAACGTAAAAAGTCGACGTCAAATATGTAGCCATTATGAAGAACTCGTCACATCCCGTTTTCTATGAATTCGAGAGTGAATGTAAAAAAGTGGGAAAATAAGGGTAAAAAATGCACTGGAACTTTAGGAAAGAAATTGATATAGGAAATGTTTTAGCTTATATAGGCCAATAAGTTGTAAAATTAAAAGTAAAAGAAATGTGTTTCAACAAATTACCGCTGAGAATAATAATAATAGATTAATCAAGTTCCGTATATTCATGATAGAAATTAAGAAAAACGATCAAAACGTTAAAAAATCTGTACATATCAGATAAAAAAAAAAACAACGAAATACAATTATCACACAACAAAGCAAAATATTTAAATCGAAATCAAATGACGTCGTATCCCTACACACCCATAGAAAACGGATTTCCCAAACTGTATACAAACTCCCCACTAAGTTAGAGATGCCGTTTTATTTGCGGTTATGTTCTTCAAGCTATGTTCTGCTAACATTTCTTCATAAAAGAATCGCCAAGCGGATATAACATACTAAGTATATTTCAGAAGGGAACTTTGAGACGTACAAGAGAGCGGGAAATCGACGTTAAATATGTAGCCATTATGAAGAACTCGTCACATCCCGTTTTCTATGAATTCGAGAGTGAATGTAAAAAAGTGGGAAAATAAGGGTAAAAAATGCACTGGAACTTTAGGAAAGAAATTGATATAGGAAATGTTTTAGCTTATATAAGCCTATAAGTTGTAAAATTAAAAGTAAAAGAAATGTGTTTCAACAAATTACCGCTGAGAATAATAATAATAGATTAATCAAGTTCCGTATATTCATGATAGAAATTAAGAAAAACGATCAAAACGATAAAAAATCTGTACATATCAGATAAAAAAAAAAAAAAACGAAATACAATTATCACACAACAAAGCAAAATATTTAAATCGAAATCAAATGACGTCGTATCCCTACACACCCATAGAAAACGGATTTCCCAAACTGTATACAAACTCCCCACTAAGTTAGAGATGCCGTTTTATTTGCGGTTATGTTCTTCAAGCTATGTTCTGCTAACATTTCTTCATAAAAGAATCGCCAAGCGGATATAACATACTAAGTATATTTCAGAAGGGAACTTTGAGACGTACAAGAGAGCGGGAAATCGACGTTAAATATGTAGCAATTATGAAGAACTCGTCACATCCCGTTTTCTATGAATTCGAGAGTGAATGTAAAAAAGTGGGAAAATAAGGGTAAAAAATGCACTGGAACTTTAGGAAAGAAATTGATATAGGAAATGTTTTAGCTTATATAAGCCTATAAGTTGTAAAATTAAAAGTAAAAGAAATGTGTTTCAACAAATTACCGCTGAGAATAATAATAATAGATTAATCAAGTTCCGTATATTCATGATAGAAATTAAGAAAAACTATCAAAACGTTAAACAATCTGTACATATCAGATAAAAAACAAAACAACGAAATACAATTGTCACACAACAAAGCAAAATATTTTACATCGAAATCAAATGACGTCGTATCCCTACACACCCATAGAAAACGGATTTCCCAAACTGTATACAAACTCCCAACTAATGAATATATAAATAGGTCACTGTTTCTTCCAAGAGAATAAACATGTAAAAACATTAATAAACAAGCAGCAAAGAAAAGTAATGGGCAGGAAACGGGAAAATCCGAGGACACTCAAGAGAGACAAACTTAGGGCTGAGTCCCGGATGTAAGATACTTGAGGGACTACCATTAAGATTTTTTTTTTCTTCTTAATGGTGTGATATCTATTTAAGGGTATAATGACTAAGACGAAAGGGTGTAACGCGTTATTAAGGGTGCTGTAGCATCTTAGAAAAGTGTAACTGTATTTAATTTTAATAATTTTCATTGCTGAGATTTCCATTGTTGTTATTGTTACTGTTATATGTTTATTGTCATTGTGACAATTTTATTATTCTTAGTAATAATGTAATCATTATCATCACAACTGTTATCATTATCATTATTATAATCGTTACTGTCATCATTATTTAACTACCGTTGTCATCACAATTATTATTGATAGCAACAGTACTATCATTATCACCACTTTCGTCATCATCATTATTAAGATGATTATCCTCATCATCTTCATCGACATCAAGTGCATGAGTATATGCTGGTTGTATGTAGGTAGAGTGAGGGACAGAAAGAAAGCGAGATAGATAGATAGATAGATAGATAGATAGAGAGAGAGAGGGGGAGACAGGGAGGGAGGAGAGGGAGAGGGAGAGGGAGAGGGAGAGGGAAGAGAAAGAGAGAGAAGAGAGAGAGAGAGAGAGAGAGAGAGAGAGAGAGAGAGAGAGAGAAGAGAGAGAGAGAGAGAGAAGAGAGAGAGGAGAGAGGAGAGAGAGAGGGAGAGAGAGAGAGAGAGAGAGAGAGAGAGAGAGAGGAGAGAGGAGAGAGAGAGGAAGAGAGAGAGAGGGAGAGAGAGAGAGAGAGAGAGAGAGAGAGAGAGAGAGAGAGAAGGAGAGAGAGAGAGAAGAGAAGAGAGAGGAGAAGAGAGAGAGAGAGAGAGGCAGAAAGAGCCAAAGAAGACAGACATGACAAACAAGACAAAGACATAAACAGAAAGAAAGGCAGAGACAGAGAGAAAGCGCGGGAACGAAACAAAAGCACAGAGAGAGAGACTGAGAATAAATGAATGCACGAGAGATCTGCAGCAGCTTGAACGAAACGCAAAGACAAAGCGGAAAGCCTATATGACGACCAGAAGATCAGCAAATCAGGTGCATCCAATGCTGTTCTTCGCCATTCCTTCCAACCCAACTGAACTTCTGCGTCTGGACAGCCAAAGAACTCACGTCGTTTTGTTCTCGTCTTATTCGGAGGTTTCTAGAAGCTATAATGAGTGATCATGAATATAGACAGTGAGGGGGGAGTGTTTAATAAAAACTTATGGATGCGACAATAGGAGGACTGTGGTGGGTTTTGTATTGTGCTTTGAACTTGGCTTGTATTGTGGCTGGTTTGGGTTGGTTTGGATGCGGTGCGCTGTGATGTGTGGTTGATAAGGTTACAAAATTGACGAATATATCAAGTGGTAAGTTTATTCTCGCTTCACAATGAAGTGTTAAACAAGAAATTGCCGATAATTACAGAACGAGGTACAACAATCTCGGCAGTCATTCACCCAACAGGTATAACTGTGCTGCCAGGCGTACGATTAAGCCAATCGCGCCCTTCATCTACTACATTTGAGAGAAAAACAAAACAACAACACCTCAACAAACAAAACCCGCTTAATGATTCTTCCAAAAAGAAAACCAAAGAAAAAAACAACAAATATAATACCCCAGAAATCAAGTTAATAAGATGAGAGAGAAGAAACTTAGAAAAATAACATAAAAAAAATCACAAGACAGGTCGCTCCAGGAGTCCAGGCGGTGATAGTGACATTACACACCTCAGTCGAGTAACATCCGTCGTCGAGTGTGGATGTGATACGCTTGAGCTCTTTCGCTTTTGGGTGAGTGTGACCTCGTATTGAAAGAAAATACCGCGAAAACAAAGCATAGAGATCGACATAACATTTTAAATGTTTCTCTTGATCATGCGATAAGTGCTTGTTAAATGTGGACGTATACTTGCAAATATAGCACAAATAACTTTGTAAATCGTTATTACAGGTGATGAGTATTTCAAGAAACTGATTCATCCATTCCATGTTGTAATTGCATTCATAAGCAGGATATTTCCGGTGGTGATTTCAACGCAGAAAGGAAGAGGAAACTTTTATCCGTTGCGTGAATTTTTCCCTTCCATTCATGATAGGCGTCTGATCCTGTGTTATCTGTAAATAAATGCAAAATAAAAGTTATTAATTGTGATCGAATTGTATAGAATATTATTATTGTTATTATTATATATCTTTGAAAATGCGACACTTGTGGTGAATATCAGTAGGATCAGCGATTTTATTGATGATTTGATTATTTTGTTATGAGTGTGTGTGTTTGTGTTTGTGTGTGTGTGTGTGTGTGTGTGTGTGTGTGTGTGTGTGTGTGTGTGTGTGTGTGTGTGTGTGTGTGTGTGTGTGTGTGTGTGTGTGTGTGTGTGTGTGTGTGTGTGTATGTATGTGTTTGTGGTGTGTGTGTGTTATTTATTTGTTTACATATGTTTGTGCGGGTGTATGCGTGTGGTCTTGTGTGTCTGCATGTCCATATAAGAGAGAGATCTGATTTGATTTGATAAAAAGTTTGTTGACTTCACAGTGTCACAGAGCGTTGTCAGTGAAAAAGAGAGAGAGAGAGAGAGAGAGAGAGAGAGAGAGAGAGAGAGAGAGAGAGAGAGAGAGAGAGAGAGAGAGAGAAGAGAGAAGCAGTGAGAGAAGAGAGAGAAGTGAGAAAGAGAGAGAGACAGTGAGAAAGAGAGTGACAGTGAGAAAGAGAGAGAGACAGTGAGAAAGATAGAGTGAGAAAGAGAGAGTGACAGTGAGAAAGAGAGAGAGACAGTGAGAAAGAGAGAGAGAGACAGTGAGAAAGAGAGAGAGACAGTGAGAAAGAGAGAGAGACAGTGAGAAAGAGAGAGAGACAGTGAGAAAGACAGAGAAGTGAGAAAGACAGAGAGACAGTGAGAAGAGACAGTGAGAGACAGAGAGACAGAGAGAGAGAGAAGAGACAGTGAGAAAGAGAGAGACAGTGAGAAAGAGAGAGAGAGAGTGAGAAAGAGAGGGAAAGTGAGATAGAGAGAGAGACAGTGAGAAAGAGAGAGAACAGTGAGAAAGAGAGAGAGAAAGAGAGAGAGACAGTGAGAAAGAGAGAGAGGCAGTGAGAAAGAGAGAGAGGGAGAGAGAGAGAGAGAGAGAAATATATATCTATATAAAATATTAAATATATATATATATATATATATATATATATATATATATATTATATATATATATATATATATATATATGTATATATAACCTTCGGCCTTATAATTCCCTGCAGCACATAACAAACAAATCGGAGACATTACAAACTATAAGAAAATAGAAAAGAAAAGAGGAATAGAGAGACATAGAAAAGAATAGCAATATCGGAATTGGATTGAAAACGCTGACCGAACGAGTGAAGGAAGAGAAGACACAAGAGAAAGAAGAGAAAAATGGATAATCCCGTATTTGTTGGGGATGAGCAGCAAGTCAAGGAAAGAAAAGGTAAGATTACATGTTTACGTTTTTTTTTTTTTTTTGTATTTTTCTCTTTCTTTCTCTTTCTGTTTCCTTCTTTCTTTTTTTCTTTTTTCTTTTTTTTTCTTTTTGTTTGTTTCTCATTTTTTCCTTCTCTCTGTTTTTCTTTTTTCCTTCTCTCTGTTTTCTTTTTTCTTTTCTTTTTGCTTGTTCTTATTTTTTTTTCTTTCTTTTTTGTTTCTTTATTTTCTTATTTTTTCTTTCTTTTCCTCTTTAAAAAAATATCCTCCTTTCTCTTTCTTTCCCTTTTCTAAATTTTAGTTGTGAATGTTTTATTTGATTTTAGTTATGAAAAACACGTTTTTTTAGGTGTTGTTGCCTTTATCTTTTTTTTTGACGTTTTGGTTATTTTACGTTTCATTGTTGTTGTTTTTTATGTATTCATTACTCTATTTTTTGTTTGTTATTTTGGTGTTCTTGTTTTGTTGTCTTTGCATTATGCCTCTTCCTTCCTTCCTTCCTTCCTTCCTTCCTTCCTTCCTTCCTTCCTTCCTCCCTCCCTCCTCCCTCCTCTCCTCCCTCCCTCCCTCCCTCCGTCCCTCCCTCCCTCCGTCCCTCCTCCCACCTCCCTTACCAAACCCCCCACTTTTTTTTTCAGAATACACGCCACTGACCCCTCCCTCCCCCTCCCCCACCTGCCACTCCCAAAGTTCTCTCGATTCAACCCTCTTTTTGCAGTATATTTCCGTCAACATGGATAGCATTGTCTGACCATCGTGAGCGGCCCCATAACCAGGAAACGCTGTGCTTTTGTGAATGGGAGAGGGAGAGGGAGGGGAAAGAGAGGGATACAGAGGGAGAGGGAGAGGAAGGGAGAGAGAGGGAGGGAGAGGGAAAGAGAGGGACACAGAGGGGGAGGGAGAGGGAGGGGGGGAAGAGAGAAGGGGAGAGGAAGGAGAAAAGGGGAGAGAGAGGGAGAGGGAAGAGGGAAGAGGAGAGGTAGGGAGAGAGAAGGGGAGTGGGAGGGGGAGGTAAAGGGAGAAGGAGGGGGAGGGAAAAGGAGAAGGAAGGGTAGAGAGGAAGAGGGAAAGGGAGGAGAAGGATAATGAGAGGGAGACGGAAAGGCAAAGAGAGAGGATGAGGGAAACGGAAAGAAAGAGTGAAAAGGAGAAGGAAACTGAAAATTGAGGTAAGGGAGAGGGAAGGGAAAAAGGAGAAACCAAACGAATTGCAGGAGGAGGAAGGTACCCTTTTTTATCAATATATATATATATATATATATATATATATATATATATATATATATATATATATATATATATATATATATATATATATATATATATATATTTTTTTTTTTTTTTTTTTTTTTTTTTTTTTTTTTTTTTTTTTTTTTTCAAATTTACTTTATTTAATTTCATTTTGCTCCGTGGAATTTACACATGACGCATCACTCCTGCTATTATTACAATTACTATTGCCCTAGGATAAAAAATAAAGGTGAACAGTAACCCAGGATAAAAAGAAAGCAAATCAATAGTAAAACAAATTTAAAAGAAAAAGTAAAACAAAAGAAAGTAAAACAGTATATGAATATATATATAACAAAAACAAAAGCAGACTTTTTGTAGAAAATTTTCTTCAGTGTGTCAGGGTGGACTGTCCGTTAACTTTCACTTCTTAGCATGTGTTCATCTTGTCAGCTTGTTGGCATTGTTTTGTTGTTCGTCTGCTTTTGTTGTTGTTGTTCGTCTGTTTTTGTTATTGCTGTTTGTCTGGTTTTGTTATTGATTTTGTTATTGTTTGTCTGTTTTTGTCATTGTTTTCTGTTTTTGTTGCTACTGATTTTGTTGTTTTTTATCACTGTTGGTTTTGTTGTTAGTTTGTTATTGTTATCATTCTTGTTATCATTATCATTACTCTTAGCCTACCACTGTTGTTATGAACATCATCATCGGCTCTTTTTGTTATGATGAAAATAATGATGAAGTTGTTCTTATTATTTGTATTATTATGATGATGAATATCTTTGTTAATGTTATTATTATTTACCCTAATGATTATGATCATGGTAACATTTATTATCATTTTTATCATTCTTATTATTGTTCGTGTTCTTGTTCTTATTCTTGTCATTATTATAATCAAAATCATTATCATCACAATTCTTTAATATCACTGAATTGTTATTGTCTTTTATTTATTGATTGATTTTGATTAATAAATAAACAAAACCGACCATCATATCTATTATTCGCATAAATACCTTCATATTCTTGAAACTCCATAAAAAAAAGATGAGTCCTTACCAGCATCATCTCTATTTAATGGCCATCCGTTTTTTGGTGAACCGGCCGTGTTTATAAACATTTTCGCTTCAAGAATCGTTAAATGACAGCAGGGTTTGGTTTGTGGTCGGGTGCCGGATGCGTGAGCCGTGACTGCAGAGGTAAATTTCGTTGTTTGCAAAGGGGGGGCGGGAGAGCGGTGGGTGTCTTAGTGTCTGTGTCTTAGTGTGGGTGTGGGTCTGTGTGGATGTATATGTTTATGTAGAGATAAGATATAATGTATATGATATATATATCATGTATGTTATATAAGTGTAATATATATATCATGTGTGTTATATATGTAATATATATTATATATATATATATATATATATATATATATATATATATATATATATGTGTGTGTGTGTGTGTGTGTGTGTGTGTGTGTGTGTGTGTGTGTGTGTGTTTGTGTTGTGTGTGCGTGTGTATGAATATACAAATTCATATATATATATATATATATATATATATATATATATATATATAGTACACACACACGCACATACATACATATACACACACATCCACAGGAATTTTCACGCATAAGTATCGGCATAAAAAAAAGAAAAAAAAAAAAAAAAGTTGAGTGCTCGATAAGAAAATACAAAATATCATAAAAGTGTCATTTTGAGATAAAAGGGAATTTGATACAATATAAAGAGATAAAAAAATGATAAGCGGGAAGGAAAGAAGGAATAATGCAATAAAACCGATTTGATTTTGCGGGATTGTGGTGATAATGGTGATTGTGATGATGGTGATGAAGGTGATTGATGATTGTGATGATGATGCTGATTGTGTGATGATGGTGATTGTGGTGATGCATGATGTGCATTGTGCCATGAAGTGATTGGATTGTGATGGTGATGGTGCATAGGGTGATTGTGATGGTGATGAAGGTGATGTGTGGTATGAAGGTGATTTGGATGTGATGAAGGGATTGAAGGTGATTGTGATGATGATGGTGATGTGATGGTGATGAATGGTGATTGTGATGATGAAGGATGATGATGGTGATTGTGATGGTGATGAAGGTGATTGTGATGGTGATGAAGGTGATTGTGATGGTGATGATGTGAGGTGATGGTGATGAAGGTGTTGATGATGGTGATGGTGATGAAGGGATGTGATTGTGAAGGTGATTGTGTTGGTGATGTGATGAAGGTGATGGTGATGGTGATGAATGGTGTGTGATTGTGATGGTGATGAAGGTGATTGTGATTGTGATGATGGATGATTGATGATGAAGGTGATTGTGATGGTGGTGATTTGTGATGGTGATGAAGGTGATTTGATATGATGGGTGATTGTGATGGTGGTGATGAAGGGGATTGTGATGGTGATGAAGGTGATTGTGATGTGATGAAGGTGATTGTGATTGTGATGAAGTGATGTGATTGATGGGTGATTGTGATGATGGGTGATTGTGATGAAGGTGATTGTGATTGTGATGA
>NW_020869213.1:561287-568787 GCF_003789085.1 Penaeus vannamei
TAATGGAATACGCGAATAACCCCCCCCCCCCCATCCCCTCAAGAAAAACATAAGGAAGCGCGTTTTGTTTTCATTTTCTTTTTTCATATTATTATTACTATGATTATTATTATTATCATTATTATTACCATCATCATAATAATAATGATTATTATTATTACTATCATTATTATTATCGTTTTAATATTATTATTATTATCATTATTATTATTACCACGCTAAGGAGGTAATAATATTATTTTGGGTAGCGTTCATTCGTTGCTTCGTTTGTTTGCTTAGTTCGTTGGTTAGCAGGATGACTCAGATTTGAATATTTTTTCACCATTTTTTCCTAGCAGAGGTGCGTCCTGACCTGGCTTGGGTGCCATTAGAGTGCGGTGGTGATCCGGATCCGCGAATATTTTGAATGACGGCTTTGAGTTGTAATCATTATTATTTTTATCATTATTATTGTTGTTATTATTATTATCATTATTATTTTTGTTGTTATTATTATTCTTGTTATTATTATTATTGTTATTATTGTTATTATTATTATTATTATTATTATTATTATTATTATTATTATCATAATTATTCTTGCTATTACTGTCTTTAGTATTGTTGTGATTGTTATTATTATTATTATTGTTATTATCATCATTATCGTTATTATTATTATTAATTATTATTATTATTATATCTTTTATAATTATTATTCTGAAATTATTATCATTATTATTAGGATTTTCATTATTATTACAAATGTTGATATTGGTAATCATCGTCAACACTCTTACTATCACCATTATAGCACAAATCCTCTCCATATTTTTTTTTCCTATCTTACTCATTTTTTATCGTCCCTTCCCAGTCCTCCTCCGACGCACAGACACGCAAAGCTCATTAGATCCACGAGCTTAAGATAAGAAGGAGATAAAGAAAAGTAATTCTAAGGAGCTTGATAAGTGGAAATGTTGTAATCCTGTTTTGTATATTTTTTTAAGGGAAGAAAAAGAATGTCTAGACTGGCTTATCTTCGTGTCGATAAAAAACGACTTTTAGCACCTTGGAAAGTACTGTGATAAGGTTTTGGAAATCCTGAAAATGGGTCATGTGTGTGTGTGTGTGCATATGTGTATGAATGGATTTTTGTATGTATGTGTCAGTGTATGTATGTATCTATATGTATGTATCTGTATCGTGTCACGCACGCACACACACACACACAGACACACAGACACACACACACACACACATACATACATATATATATATATATATATATATATATATATATATACTATACATAAATATATGTATATGTATATATGTGTGTACATATAATATGTATGTATAGTATATATATATAATATATATATATATATATATATATATATATATAATATATATATATATATATATATATATATATATATATATATATATATATATATATATATATATATATATATATATATATATATATATATTATATATATATATAATATAATATATATATATATATATTATATATATATATATATATATATATATATGTATATGTATTATGTATATTATAAGTATATATTCATATATATATTCATAATTATGTAATAATTCATAAGTATATTATTATCTCAAACACCTGTATTGTGATCTTTATGGCAAATAGTGTCTTTTTTTCTTTCAGTTTTATATAATGGGTGGACATTATTACTCTTAACAGAGAAATTGTGAGTGAGAGTGAGATAAAATGAGTGAGTGAGTGAATGAGTGAGTGAGTGAGTCCGTGAGATAGATAGATAGATAGAGAGGGGGGGTGAGACAGAGAGAAGGAAACGAAAGAGAAAGAAAAAATATTGAACAAACACTCACCAGACACGCTCAACCATCCAACATGAAAACAATAAGAAAAATAAAATAAATGATACAAAAAAAAAAAAAAAAAAAAAGGTACCCACGATAGATATAAATAAATTCTCGTCACGTTAGTCAGCTGTGTGGTTTGGCGAGCAGGAGTCGAGGGACGTTGTTTACGAAGGACCAAACAATGGTTGTTATTTTCGCTGCTTCCATGACGTTTCAATATTAATTATTTTCTCTTTTCTTTTTTTTAGTTGAAGGACATGTGGGGTTGTAGGGTCTTTTTGGGCCTGAGGGGATATTTTTTATGTTGGGTAAGGGACGGGGAGGGAGAGAGGGAGAGGAAGGGAGGGGTTGGGGAGGGAAGGAAAGGTGGAGGGCTTGGGTGGTAATTGTGGTATTGTTGATATCTGGAGAAGGAAGAGAGAGGCAGAGGCAGAGAAAGAGAGAGAGACAGAGGCAGAGAAAGAGAGAGAGATAAAGAGAGAGAGGAGAGGGAGTTAGAAAGTTTTGCTTTTATTCTTATATTATCTATTCATCTATCTACCAATCGATCTACTTATCTATTTATCTGTATGTACGGACACACAAATATTTCCTTTGTATAATACGAATGAGTGAATGAATGAAGTGAAAATTCACACCGGCAGAAATTCTATTGTCTCCACACATCTTGGTACATGAAAAGATTAATAATTACTATGCGATTATTCCTTCCATTTAACTGACATAGCACAGATCATAATAATGCTATAGCCTAAACTTCCAATGTAATGCTATTAATTAAGGCATGTATCAAAATTCTCACATCTTGCCCACGCCTGTATAGTTAGCCATGTTGGTAAATAGAGGACTAACTAAACTAAAACTACTTTCCGTTTTCTGTTCTTTAGCAACGCACAAAGGTGTCCATGAGGTTGTATGTACATAAGCTTCCCTGTTCAGTTAACAATATGATTCACTTTTTCCCCTACTTTTTTATACTGTAAGATCGAAAACGTATTAGTGTTTAGTATTGTGGATATGGGAAGCCAAGGTACATGAACATCTGAATTGATTAGCATACTCAAAAGCGTTTCATTTCTTTCTACCCAAGGGGGATCTTGTTTATCTTGCTGGTGGAATCTCATGTTATAAAACGAACCAATAAAATGATACCTCCCCTGTCAGTATCGCAATTAACATATCAGTGTGGTTTTGTAGCATATCTGACACGTTAAATATGGAAAGGAGATTCGGTGATGTCAAATGAATTCACTACATCTGCTGGATTGTAGAAACTCGGGTGAATGATGTATATAGCGTTGGATTGGCGCAAGTAGAATAATTATTTTATGATTGTAGAATAATTGATCTATATACGATGATATATAATTATTGTTCTTTATATGATAATCATTCTGTAATTGTGACTGATGTACGTGGTATATTGAATAGATTTGATCAAATTAAATCTTCTAAGTACATGTATAATTGAATAACTTTAAATCCTTTAAGTAATTAGATATTTCAATACTTTTTATACATATTAATGTATTTAATATGTCCAGAAAAAAAAGTCAAACTGCACTCGATTGATGTATAAAAAAAAACACTAATATCCAGTTGAAACAATTTTGTCAAATAAATTTTTTTAGTTGATGTGTCATACCACTGTTAGATTATTTGTGTCCGCGTGTCACTTACAATTCTAAGTGTTTACTTGGATTAGTGAGCAGATTTCACAGTATTTCCAAGTATCCCAGTAGCTAATCTAGCAATTTTTTCCTGCTTGCATTTATAAGTATCACGGACTGTTCACGTGGATTTTTAAATGCCCTTCGCCTCCAGACAGTATTACGTGGGATAAGAGCGTGAAAATTTTGTTCGATAAGATATCTGTGGATTAATTTTATGGGCTCTCCCTTTGTCGGCTCCGGTAGCGTGGCAGTGAGGCGAGAGGGTGTAGGTAATATTCTTATAGTTATTATTATTATTTATATTGTTGCTGTTGCTGTTATTTGTAACATTATTGTTGTTAACAATGATAACAGTAGTGATGATTATAATTATGATGATTATGATGATTGTGTTATTAATTTCATTGTTATTAAAATTATTGATATTACTAATATTATTGTCATCATCACCATCATCATTGTAATCTTACAATAGTAGATATTTTACGTTGCAGTCTCTGTCGTGATGTTACAACAAATTTACAAAATATAGGTAAACACTTGTGAATTATCTGTTTGAAACTCGTAAATAATACGTTTTTAATAATACATCAGAACCATCGGACATGAAAAAATAAGTATGTATGCAAGTATGTAAGTATGGTACAACGTGAAGTCAATATAGATTTAATTGAAAGAAATAAAAATTTGGGGATCAGAGAGAAAATGGGATTCCTTGCTTGGCTACTCATAGAAAACGAGATTCGATTATGATTTAACAAACACCAGCGCTAACTTATCGAAATGGAACCGGAAAGATAACAATGATATTGATGATTGATAATGATAAATGTACATAAAGTAAAAAAAAGAAAATGTATATATAACATACCGTGGCAAAATAGCGTGATATTACAGAAACGTCAAAAAAACTTAGATACAAAAGAATTTCATAAGCAGCGGGATTATGAGAAAAATGATATGCGTAATATGTTTTTTTTTTCATCCTTGAAGATAATTACTAATCTCATTGTATGAAATTTATCAAAAAGCCTTGATCCTGACATTGCATAGTCTGCCCTGAAGGCAGACTTTATTCTCCGTTTTCTATCTCTCAAGGTAAACAATTTTCGGTCGGTATTACTGCACTATATAAGAAAGACGGCAATTTTCACGTGTAATGGTGTTGGTTTTCATGTTATTCTTTCTTTTCTTTCTCTCTTCTCTTCTCTCTCGCCACTCCCCACCCCCCTCTCTCCCTCTCAACCTCCCCCCACCCTCCTTCTCTCCCTCCCTTTCCCTCTTTCTTTCTCTCTTCCTAAACCAGATTCTAAGGACGTGAATGATTATCATGTTTGCCAATTAGATTAAAATATTTCCATTCTGATCGAGGTAAGGAAATGTCGGATTTATTTATTTGTTTGTTTGTTTTTATATAATAGGGATCTACTTGAGCATATCGACTTACATTTGATAAACGTTGAATTTGAGTTGCGAATAGAGAATAAGGGGGTGGGGGGTAGGGGAAGAAGAGGAAGGTGAGAAAGAGGAAGAAGGAAAAGAAAGAGGAAGAGAAAGAGGAGGAGGTAGAGGTAGAAGAAGGAGAAAGAGATAGAAAAGAAAAGAAGAAGAGAAAGAAAAAGAAATGAAAAAAGAAAGAGAAGGAGAAATAAAAGAAGGAAAAAGAAAGAAAAGAAAAAAAAGAAAAGAAAGAGAAGAAAAAAAAAAGAGGGGGGGAAAGAAAGAAAAATAAAAAGAAAGAGGAGGAAAAAGAAAAGAATAAGAGGGGAAAGAAGAGGAGGAAGAGCAAAAGGAATACAGAGACATGAAGATACAGAGAGACAGGAAAGAGCGAGAACGAGAGAGGACGAGACGAATGTATCATGAAATCTAAATTATCGAGCCTCTGCATCCCCCTGATATAACCCACCAATCATACGTCGACAGAAGAATTGCATATTCCATTAGTGATTCCCCTAA
The DNA here is from genome assembly GCF_003789085.1 of Penaeus vannamei. Classification (NCBI taxonomy): domain Eukaryota; kingdom Metazoa; phylum Arthropoda; class Malacostraca; order Decapoda; family Penaeidae; genus Penaeus; species Penaeus vannamei. Next base: position 566,771 of record NW_020869213.1, read on the forward strand.
ATTACATAATGCCACTGTATCATCATCCTGCATCTGTTCTGTTTGATTGACGGCAGGATGTTTGAGACGAAATAAAAAAAAAAGAAAAGAAAAAAATGCACATCCCAGGAATTCACACGAGAACATAAACTTTTGTTACGTTTTAGTTACTTAAATCTCCGCGACAGAGTAGGAAAAGCATAAATGAGTGAATAAATATTTGTTTTATGTATTTCTTGTCGAGGATCATGTTTTTTTTCAATAAATAATTCGAATTTGAATAAAAGAAAAAAGAAAAAAAAGTCCTCTGTCCCTATCTGCTATATAGACCTATATTTTCTTTCAAACGGTTTTTTAATTCGGGTAAAAGTTCTTATCTACAGGAAGTAGGCCTATCCGAGACTTGTGCTTGCGAGTGCTTGCCCTCCATATACGAGGACTTTCTGTCGGTTTGTTAGAATTGTGCGAGGCAAATCAACCGGACAAATAGATAGTTAAATGTATATCTATCAGATATATGGACAGATATGCCTTTATTTCTGTGTCTGTATTTATGAAAATTTATTGGGTCAAGCCTGGCACAATCTTAACAAACCGGCCGTTTGGTTTGCCTGAAGTGTACATACAGGATCTGTTTTGATCTCTACGTCCTTCCGTGTTTTGGGATTCCGTCATGGCTTATTTAATGCTTCGTGTCTTGTGTCTATCTCTATAGGATGTGGCTTGTCTAGATCAACAATTCTTATTGTTATTATGCTTATTATAATTTTTATTATCATTACTATTATTATTATACAAGCTGTGTTGTGTACGCCCTTTGTGGCTTGTCTAAATCAACACAGTTGTTATTGTTATTATAATTATATTTATTATTATTATTATTATTATTATTATTATTATTATTATTATTATTGTTAGTATCATCTTGATCATCATCATCAATGTTATCATCTCCATCATTATCATCATCATCATCGACAAGAAATAAAGTGTCCATATTTTTAAAAACATGTCATTACACTGGCTTTCTCTACGCACATCTAAGCCTCGGTTAGTTCCACAGATGATTGTCGAAAATAATAGATATTTCTGTAGTATTAGCGTGGGTTTGTGGCTCCTATGTGGCTATTTGCATGTTAAAATGTCCAAGGTATATGTTGTGTCTTTATCTGACTTTGGAATGAAAACGTTGAATGGAAGTATTTATCGAATGAAAACACGTAGTGAAAACAAATGTTGATTTGAAACATGCGTAGAATGAAAATAATACGGCGATTTGAAACATGTCGATTGGAAATAGACATAGAAGCTAACATACATGGATTTGAAACATGATTGGAAATGGACATAGAATGGAAACAGACACCGATTTGAAACATACGTAGCGTGAAATTTTACGTCGCTTAGAAACATCCGCAGAGTAGATTCATATTTCGATTGGTTGCACACATAGAGTGAAAACATATGTTAATTGAAAACATATCTCAATTGTAGAGTGAGAATATGTGTTGGTTGGAAACATGTAGACCAAAAACATGTAAAAAAAATACATTTGAAAACATGTATGAGTGAAAACAGACGACGATGAAACGAAAGAAGAATATAAGCCGTAAACCAATAAAGATAACAAAGAAAGAAAGGAAAACAAACACGCAATGAGGAAGTAAAGTTGAGATAAACAGAGGTATTGTTGAATAAAGATAAGACAAAGAACATAAACAACGCATCGGTCTCTTTCTTATTTTCTTTTCTTTTTACAACAAAAATAAAAAAAATGGTTTGAGAGAGTGACGGAGGGTGTGAAAGTGAGAGTAAGAGTGAAAAAGAAGAGTGAGTGGAAGAGAATGAGTGAGAGTGAATGAAAGTGTGTGTGAAAGAGAATAAGAGTGAGAGTGAGTGAAAGGGAATGAGAGTGAAAGAATAAGTGAAAGAGAATACAAATGAGTGAAAGAGGGTGAAAAAAATCTGGTTTATAAGCGTATATTTTTTTATATGGTTTATATATTACCATTAGTAGTATTAGTATATTTTATGCATT
>NW_020869213.1:571287-583667 GCF_003789085.1 Penaeus vannamei
ATAAATATTTTTGATGTTTTGTAGAAATTTATTGTTTTTGTATTCATAATTTTCGTATTGAAACATTTTAGGGAGTTAATGTTATTTTTATACAATATTTCTATCAGAAATTATGTTATTTTACATGTTATTGATTTTTTTAAACTTTTACTGTATAGGAAATTGTTGCTGATTTTATTTTTATTCTATTTCTTTACGTTTACTGTATAGGAACTTATTGTGATTTTCTATATGCTATTTTTATCTATCTATTTATTTGTTATTTATTTATTTATCTATATATTATTTTTAAAGTCATTCTTTCAATATTTAGAGACTAACAGCTATAAAGGCGACCTCTTCTTAAAATGATTTCTTTTTGAAAAGGGAAGTAGGAAGGAAACTATGAAAAGAATGTATAGTCGAAGAAATACCCCCAAAAGTTTATTTCTCTCGTATTTTGTTAAAAATAATTGTAGGAAAAAAGTTGAGAAAAGGCAGAATGACTGGTGAAAATAATGATAGTTCTTGTGAGTGTTTTGGCAGTAATTTTGATAATGCAAAGATAACAATATGACGTAAGGAGGATTTGTTAAAGACAGTAAATTAAATCTGTGGAGAATGGTGGTGATTATAACAAATATGCTGATACCAAAAGCGGAGGAGAAAAAACACTAAACATTTTGAAATTATTGAACAAAGAAAACAAAAACTTTTCTCAAAAACTGACTTTTCTCATTTTATTTGTTCTAATTATTCATGTTTTTTTTCATTTGTTTATTTATTTTCTAAGTATCGTGTTATATGTTGCAAGGTTTTAGCCAAAGGAACAAAACACGTTTAGTTTGTAAGGCAAAAACGACCTAGTTATTACAGTGACTTTGCAGTTACTGTTGTATGTCACTATTGTGTCTCTTTACGTCTTGCAATATTTACTCGACTTGTGGGGAAAGTTTTATTAATTTAGTTATTTAGGTTGCTGTAAAAACATGCAAGATTCAGTAGAATATATTGCATATTTGTGATTAATTGCAGGTATACGTAAATACTTGTAAATAATTGCAGATATTCGTAAAACCTGTAAATATTGTAAATAATTCTGGATACTATATATAATTATAAATACTGTACAATTGACTTTGGTCGTAATAATACAAAAAATATCGTTATGAAAATTTGTTATAATCTTGTAGTGTATATTTACATTCGTGTATTCCTATCCACACACACACAGCACACACACACACACACACACACACACACACACACACACACACACACACACACACACACACAACACACACACACACACGCACACGCACACGCACGCGCACACACGCACACGACGCACACGCACACACACGCACGAACACACAACACACACACACACCACGCAAGCGCCCACATAACACACACAACACACACACACACACACACACACACACACACACACACACCACACTATAAAGCTGGAAATAGTGACAAGTAATTTCATTAACTTCCCAGTTAACCTCACCGTCTTGGGTGAGCTAATTTCTCGTCTAGTTTCACCAACCGATGATAAAATACGTCACGGGGAAAATAACCCACCACGATTTTTTCCTTTACCTTCTTTCTTTTTTTCTTGTCTTTTCTTTTTTATGCAAGTTTACGTGAGAAAAATTTGCCAAGGTTACCCTCACCTTGTATTTGGCACGGTGAGGGTAACGGGTTTGGTGACGTCATCTTGGTTAATGGCGGGAGTTGGGTGGGAGAGGAAGGGGAGAGGAAGGGGGAGGGAAGGGGGAGGGAGAGGGAGTAGGGGGAGAGAGAGGGAAAGGGAGAGGTGATAAGGGGAGAGGGGGAGAAGGAAAGGATGAGAGCAAGGAGAGAGAGGGAGAAGAAGGAGAAATGACAGGGAAAGAGGGAGAAGGAGAAATGACATGGAGAGAGTAGGAGAAATGACAGGGAAAGAGGGAGAAGTGGAAGAAGAAGGAGAGAGAGAAAGGGATGTAGGAAGAGAGAAAGTGGGAAGAAAGAAAGGTGTGGAGAGAGAGAGAGAAAGAGAGCAAGAGCGATAGACCAAAAGATAAAGACAGAGAATTAAAAAAAAAAAAAAAAAACCCTACCCAGGCACCCTCGCCGTCCCTCCCCGGTGGCATCGCGCGCCGGCCGACCTAACCTGACAGTTCCCCCTCGATGCAGGCAGACAGAAGGCTCTCTCTGTGCTCTCGGTGTCAATGTCTGAGTCGTGCTCATTTTCCCCCTGTGATGCCATGTCCCCGTTTCTTCTTTTTGCTTGTGTCTTTGTCTGTTTTTGTTTTGTTTTGTTTTTGTTTCTCTCTGGTTGGTTGCGTCTGGTTGGTTGCGTCTGGTTTGTCTCTGTCTGTCTGTCTCTCTGTCTCTGTTTCTTTCTTTTCTCTTTCTCTCTCTCTCTCTCTCTCTCTCTTCTCTCTCTCTCTCTCTCTTCTCTCTCTCTCTCTCTCTCTCTCTCTCTCTCTCTCTCTTTCTCTCTCTCTCTCTCTCTCTCTCTCTCTCTTCTCTCTCTCTCTCTCTCTCTCTCTCTCTCTCTCTCTTCTCTCTCTCCTCTCTCTCTCACTTCTCTCTCTCTCTACTCCATCTTCTCTCTTCTCGGCATTAAACTCCCCGTCTTTTGGCTCAAGTGTGTGTAAAGGTGTGCGTATGACGTCAAAGGAAGGCTCATGCATGTGGTGTGCATGTGATTTGCCAAAAAAGGGGGAAATTGTAGAAAATGGGCGTTTTTTTTTGTCTTGTCTGTTTTCCCTCTTTTGTGTGTGTGTTTTTAATGTTTCGTCTTCCTCTCTTCCTCTTCTTTCTTCTCTCTCACTTCTCCTTACTCATTTCACAGCTTCTCTTTCTCTTTTTTTTTTCAGTTTCTACCTCCTCCTCCTTCGTATTCTTTTCTTCTTTCCTCTTCCTCTGGCTCTCTCTCTCCCTCTCATCCTTCCTCCTCTCCTCTTTTTCCTTCTTCTTCTTCTTCCCTCTCCTCTCTCCTTCCTCCCCTTCTTCTCCTCCTCCCTCCTTCCCCTCTCTCCCCCCTCCTCCTCCTACTCCTTCTTTCCTCTCCTTCCTTCTCCCTTCCACCTCCCCCCTCCTCCTCCCTCCGCTCTCCCTCCCTCCTTCCCATCCTCCCTTCCCCTCCATCTCTCCCCCCCCTCTTTCTCAACGTACGCTCCTCCTGTCGCGTTCATTCACAATCTCTATTTAGACTTCCATTCTTCACAGCTGACGGATGGTAATGCGCGCCGTGTCTAGCTACCATTAACCTTTTGGAGACGGCTAATCGCAAAATGTAGAGGACAGCAAGTGCATTATCATCAGGTTCAATAAAGAGGAGGAAAAAAAGAGTGGCTTGAGAAAAAAATACAGTGATGTTTTAATATATTCGAAATAATTATCGAGAGATGATTATGAGTCATTTATGAATGATTGCAATCCTCCCTTCCTCCCTTCCCCGTCTCTTTCTCTCCCCTCCTCCTTTACCCTCCCTCCCTCCCTTCTCCCTTCTCCCTACCTCTCCCTCTCTTTCTCCCTTTTTTCCTTTTTTCGTGTGTGTTTTGTTTGTTTTTTAGGTTTTACTTCTTAGTAATTACAAAACGCCGGCCAACCCTGTCGCTAGGTGTCAGAGTACACCTCGGCGACAGGTACGTGAGACTGGCCAAGGTGACGTTGGAAAGAAGTATCTGAGAATGAATATCTTCGCAGTGTAAGAAACGTATTTGACCGGTTTCGTGTATATCTTCGTCAGAGCTATATGTGGATATGTATTTCTGACGAAGTCGTATTCGAAACCGGCTAAGCAGATCTCTTGCATTGTGAAGATATAACGAGAATGAATATATTCACAATACAGATGTATTTAACAAGCTTCGAATAGGTCAGAGATACATATCCACATGTATTTCTGGCGAAGGTATATTAGAAACCGGTCCAATACTCCTCTTGTATTGCGAAGATGTTCATTCTCATCCATGCTTTTTCTACATTTGTCAACAAAACGGTTCGTTGTGCCGATGGAAACACGTATGACAAGGGGTAAAGAGGTCTCGGGCCTCTGGTCAGTATCGCCTCGTGAAAATGTTACTGATGATGAATTAAAAAAAAAAAAAGTGAAGTGTAATAGGTCATATGAAGAAGGAAATTGATGTAAGCAAAAAGATCATAAAAAAATAAAAAAAAAATGTAAAAAAGGGAGGGAGGTTGTGTTTAATAAGATGGGATTAGATCTTGTTTGTTTTTAATTACGTCATTTTTTTAGATGTATTTTTTTACGTTCGCAATCTTTAAGAAAATTGATTTTGAGTGAGTGACAGAGAGAGTTGGTTACTGTACATGCTATACGTGTTGTTTCTTCCATAAGCTATCAGTCAGAGAAGGAGATTAAGGAAATGTAAAAAGGGGGGGAGGGGAAAAAAACACAGCACAACACACACATCACACTCACACACACACACACACACACACACGAGGGAGGAAAAGGGGAAGAGGGAGAGGCTTTACGACGTTTATTGAGACAAATGGATAGATCTTTAAAATAATGAGGTAAGATAGGTTATCCCAACTCCCAAATAGCGAAGGAAGGAAGAGAGAGAGAGAGAGAGAGAGAGAGAGAGAGAGAGAGAGAGAGAGAGAGAGAGAGAGAGAGAAGAGAGAGAAGAGAGAGAGAGAGAAAAAGGAGAAAGAGAGAGAGAGAAAGTTGAAAGGGGAAGAGAAAGAAAAGAGAAGGAGAGATAGGAAAAAGGAGAAAGAAATATATGGAGTGCAAGGAAAGTAGAGAGAGAGAGATAGAGAAGAGAGAGGGCTGAAGAAGGGAGAGCAGACGCAAGCAAACAGTAGACAAAGATGTAATTACATTTTTTATTTGTTCTTACCTGTAGCACTCAGTATATAATTAATTGATCCGAGATGAACTCATAGATGATAGTACATAACTGTTTTGGAGTAATATTAGTTTACCGCTTCCGAAAAGAAAAAAGGAATGAGTATATATCTAGTATAGTATATATATGTATATATATATCATGTTAATATATCTATATACTATATTATCTATTAATACTGATCAATATATAAATTATAATATATATATTAATATACCTATATATAGTTATATATAAAGTATAACAATGTTTAAACCTAATGAGTTGATACCCTATGTCATTTTATAGATTGTAATATATATATAGCATATAATAATATATATATAATATCAATATCTATTTCATTATATATTAGTATATGCTTTATATTTATTTATAATATAAGCCTATTATATCATATAAATTCAATTATATACTTTATGGATGAGGTCCAGTGGAGCTGGACACAATTGATTTCTTTAGGTGATGATAAAGAATGTCCTAAGAGCCTGTAAAAAATATAAATATATACTAATACGGACTATTTAGAAAGATTAATATATTCTGTAAAGAACGATAATGGTAATGATAACGATGGTTATAATACTGATAAGAAGAATTATTATCATAATGATAATAAAGATATGGTAAAGTTGGTCGGGGTAATAATAATCCCAGTGACGATAACCATAACTACTGTATAATGATAGGGATATAAATAGTTGAATGGATGAATTGTAATGGCAATTATGATATCAATATTCATGGTAAGACTACTAATTCTGCGATTAAATGCAGCGACGTAATGGTAATAATAAGAATAAACAATGTTTTATATCAGTTAATAAGTGAAAGAGAATGAATAAATGAATGAATTGAATGAGTGAATTGTAATGGTGGTAATTCTGAAATCAATCAAATGTTATAAGGTAAAGACTACTACTTCTACGATTAAATACAGCAACGTAATGGTAATGATTAGAATAGCAATGTTTTATCAATGATAAGATGAAAGAGAATGATTTAGGATTTACATTATAACAAATGAAAACCGACGAACTGTAGCGGTGACGTCACAGATCTTTGAGTGAATTCCTGACATCCTTCTGCTGAAAAGGAGCCGCTGCTGAAGTCAATCATTTGTATTTTTAGGGCGTATTGTGTGTCTTTGGTTTTGCAAGATCAAAAAAAAAAAAAAAAAAAAGCTTTTTCTTTCTGTCGTTTAATCTTTTCCTTTTTTTTCGTTCTTATTTTTCTCTTTATTTGTGCCTCATGCTATTTTTTTTCTCGGCTTTCTACTCTTTCTTTCTCTCTGTTTCTCTCTCTCTCTCTCTCTCTCTCTCTCTCTCTCTCTCTCTCTCTCTCTCCCTCCATCCCCCTCCCCTCCCTCCCTCCCTCTCCTCTCTCCCTCTCCCTCCCTCCTCCTTTCTCTCCCATCTCCCCCACTCCCACTCCCCCTCCCTTCCCTCTCCCCCTCCCTATCCCTATCCCTATCCCTCCCACTCCTACCCTCCCTCCTTCTCCTTCCCCTCTCTCCTCTCCCTGCCTTCCCTCTGTCCATCACCCCTTCTTTCCCCCCTCCTCTCTTTCTCTTCGTCTTCTCCCCCTCCTTCTTCTGCGTACACTTTATCGTTGGCAGGTGTTTCCCTGTCTTCGTGTGCGTAAGAGGGAAGTGAAGAGCGCGTGGGATAAAAAGAAGACAAAAAAAAAAAAAAAAATGGGAAGGAATTTTGAGGTTATGTTAAAAGTTACAGTGTTCTTATTTTTTAAATGTTTTTTATATTTTTTTTAAAGGTGTGATGGTCGATTTTTTTCTGTGTTTTGTTTTGTTATCGTTTCTTGTGTTGGGTTTCCGATACGAAGGCGATAGAAAGAAATAAAAATAGAAAGAAAATATAGGCAGAGGGACAGACAGCTATTGATATAAAGGCAATGTGCATAAGTATGTGTATAAGCGTATGTAGGTAAGTAGGTAGGTAACTATTTCTATCAGACTGTGTGTGTGTGTGTGTGTGTGTGTGTGTGTGTGTTGTGCTGTGTGTTGTGTGCTTGTGTGTGTGTGTGTGTGTGTGTGTGTTGTGTGTGTGTGTGTGTGTGTGATGTGTGTGTGTCGTGTGTGTGTGTGCTTGTGTGTGTGTGTGTGCGTGTGTGTGTGTGCGTGTGTGTGTGTGTGTTTGTTTGTTTGTATGTCTGTCTATACGATAATTTTTACGAGATTACGCCTATGTATAAAGAGACAAAGAAGTAAAACAAAGACAAACAAACAAAACAAAAGCGGAATGCATGATCTGAAAGCAAGACAAGCATAACTCTGACCCTTTGTGAGAGGAAGTGACCGAAGCCGCAAAAGAGGTCACACACTTTTTTTCCTGTTTCTAACGCATTTTTTTTCTCTCTTTCTCTCTTCCTCTGTCTCTCTCTCTGTATGTCTCTGCTTTCCCCTCTCTCTGTTTTTTTTTGTCTTTCTCTCTCTCTCTCTTCTTACTCACTCCACTTCTTTTTCTTTTCTCCCTTCTCTTTTCTCTCCTCTGTCCTCCTCTTACTCTGCTCTCTCTCTCTCTCTTCCCTCTCTCTTCTCCTTCTCCTCCTTCTTCCTTCTCTTTCTCTCTCTCTCTCTCTCTCTCTCTCTCTCTCTCTCTCTCTCTTCTCTCTCTCTCTCTCTCTCTCTCTCTCTCTCTCTCTCTCTCTCTCTCTCTCTCTCCTCCCTCTCCTCTCCCTCTCCTCTCTCTCCTCCCTCTCCTCTCCCTCTCCTCTCCCTCTCCCTCTCCCCTCTCTCTCTGTCTGTCTCTCCTCCTCTCTCTTCTCTCTCTCTCTCTCTCTCTCTCTCTCTCTCTCTCTCTCTCTCTCTCTCTCTCTCTCTCTCTCTCTCTCTCTCTCTTTCTCCCATCGAGTTTTCCTCGTGCTTCTATTTCCTTCATGTTTACACCGAGATTGAAGCCAAGTCATGCGGTTTACACAGGGATCGGAATTGTGGGTCGGGAGCATGGCGCTTCTAGGGTTTTGTTTATGTATAGGAAGTTATGAGGCACTTGGATTATCATGCAATACGCTGTGTTTGTCTGTCTGTCTTTTTTTTCTCTGTCTGCCTGTTTGTTTCTTTCTCGCACGATTTGTCTCCCCTACCTTTCTCTGTCTCTCTCTCTCTCTCTCTCTATATATATATATATCTTTCTCTAACTCACGCTCGCTCGCTTTTCTCTCCCTCTACCTCTCCCTCATCTTTCTTTCTCTGTCTCTCTGTCTCTCTTTCTCTCTTTTTCCCTCCCTCCCTCCCTCCTCTCCCTCCCTCCTCTCTCTCTCTCTCTATATATATATATCTTTCTCTCTCTCTCTCTCTCTCTCTCTCTCTCTCTCTCTCTCTCTCTCTCTCTCTCTCTCTCTCTCTCTCTCTCTCTCTCTCTCTCTCTCTCTCTCTCTCTCTTTCTTTCGTGCTTAATGTGAGGCCGTTTCATTTGCTTGATATATGTTATGTTAATTAAAACGTTTTACGTAATTGTTGTGTAATTGGTATGCTTGTTGCTAATGTTATTATCATTATCATCATCAGTATTGTTATCATTATTATACTATCGTCATCGTCGTCGTTATCGTTGTTATTATTATCAGTTATATCTTAAGAATTATTGTTATTGTATCGTCATTATTATTGTTATTGTTATTATTATTATGATTATCATTATCATTATTATTGTTAATAGTATCAGCAGCAGTAGTAATAGTAGTAGTATTAATACTAATATTTGTAATAGCATAAATAGTAATAGTAGTAGTAATCGTAGTCGTAATAGTATCATTATTTGCAAGTGTGATTTAGTGGATGTTACTCGCGTATTGCACGCACATACGCACACGGACACAAGAACACGTCTACGCATACACTGTTCACGATAGCAGGAAACCATGGAATATGTGCGTAAGACGTTTGTGTGCGTACATGTCTGTGTGAGTGCAATGTAGCGTGTGTGTGTTTAAGTGACATGTGTTTATACGCTGTGATATATTTTGTGTGTGTAAGTGCGTGTGCGTGTGCGTAAGTAATATATATGTTTGTGTGCGGATGTGATGTGTGTGTTTGAATATTTACATGTATTCATACTTAGATTCATATCTATTTCTCTCTCTCTCTATCTCTCTATGTCTATCTATCTACATATATATTGTCTATCTTTTGTCTATATATTGTTAATATATCTATATATATATATATATATATATATATATATATATATATATATATATATATATATATATATATTATTGTGTGTGTGTGTGTGTTTGTGTGTGCGTGTGCGTGTGTTTGTATGTGTATGTAAGAGAGAGAAAGAGAGAGGGAAAAAACAAGAAAGAGAGAGAAAAGAAGACAATCTCTCTCTTTCAAACAGTTCTAAGAAAATAGGCTAGAATACTTTCTAAAATTACGCTAAGTATTTCCGTATTGTGAGAAGTTGGCACCGAAACTTCGAGATGCTTACGCGTTCGAGATAAACGAAAAAAAGTGAGATAACCTCTTTTTACAACTTTCTTTTTTTGAATGAATAACCTTTGTCTTATTTTTTGTAGAGTGGACTTGAAGTAAAAGAATTAAGGGATGTTTTTTATGGATTTGATGTTTTTTTTTTCGTCTTGTGTAATCTTTGTTTTTTGTTTATTTCTCATTTATTTTTGTCCATCTTATGTAAGTGTTTCTATAGGCCTATGGGTCAAAGGAGACTTGAATTTTTTTTTTTTTTTTTTTCAATTGATAAAGATCAATTGAAGAGAAATTCAGTTTAATACGACTTAAATAAGTAAAATAGATATTGAAATAGATCTTCGGAATGATAATGAATGAAAGTGAAATATAATGAAATGTGAAAATGCAAACGTTTTTACGATGAAGTTTAATCAGATTATGGAAGTTGGTTAAAGGATATTAGTAAAAATAAGAAAAGTTATTTTACTTTTAATTATGATGATAATGATGGCGAAGACGAAGAAGCGAATGAGAGGAGGAAGATAAAGAAAAAGAAAATGCAAAAGGAGGAAAATGCGTATAATAAGCATAAGGAAAAGAAAGAAAGAAATAAAAAAAAAGAGAGACAAAGAAGAAAAAAAAATAGGAGGGAAAAAATAGGACGAAGAATCAAAAGAAATAGATAAATAAAGGAAGATAAGGAGAAGTGGAGGAAAGAGAAAAAAAGGCGGAATAATAGTAATGATAATAAATTATAAATAACAATGGAGAAGGGGAGAATGATGATGAGGAAGAAAAAATAAGACGAAGAATTTAAAGAAATAGATAAGGAAGGGAAAGAAGAGGAGAAGGAGAAAAAAGGGAAAGATAAATAAGAAAACAAGAAAGGGGAAAAAAGTGATAAATCAAGAGAAATAGATAGCGAATGACAAGGAAAAGAGGAGGAAGGAAAATAAGGCGAAGAAATGAAAGGAAGAATACATGAAAAAGAAGAGAAAGAAGAGGAGTGCAGAGAAAAATAAAACGAAAAAAAAGAAAAGAAAGAGAGAATAATGATAAGTAGAATACACAGAGAGCGGTAAAAAATAATACATACCCGTGTCTTAAGCGTTTACTGATGCAATCAATAATAATAAAAAAAAAAAAAAAAATCCTGGATCCGGATCGACACCAAAATTTAACGACATCTAAGTTAGGCTAAGACGCACCTCTGGTAAAAGTTTCACAAAAATCTGTTCCTAACTTTTTGAGTTATGCTGCTAACTAACCAACCAACCAACACTACCAGAAACATAACCTTGGTCAAGGTGATGACGGTAAGAGTCCCGCTGGCCAGTATGGGAGGAATGTCGACCAATTCTTCTATTCATGAACTTTGTTGTTCTTTGGCAATAGTTTCCTTCTTTGTCCTATAACTGTTTTTTTTTTTTTTTTTTTTTTCTTTTTTTTTTAAAGTTTAGGCCAACGTTTTGGTATTTTAGTTTAAGTTTCTGGGTTCTATTTTTTGTCGTCGTTAAAGGGGTGTTTTTTCCGTTGCGTAAGGTTTTTTTTTTTTTAGTTTTTATGTAGGTACTTGGGTTTTTGTTTTGTGTTTTAGGGTTTGTTTACATTTATTTTAATTTTCTTTTTATTTGTTATTTTTAAAACTTTTTTTCCGTCGATTTATCTCAACCTCCACCACCTCACCTCCACCTCTAATCATCATCATTACCATCGTATTTCAGAGAGAGAGAGAGAGAGAGAGAGAGAGAGAGAGAGAGAGAGAGAGAGAGAGAGAGAGAGAGAGAGAGAGAGAGAGAGAGAGAGAGTTATTTTCAATTTGAGTTTTACAGTTCCTCAAACTTTTACTCGACATGTGTATTTTTTCTCCTTTGCATACGCATGTAACTCTTACTCACTCCTTCAACTCATTTCAGCCTTCACTCATAATTCGATGAGTCATACAACGCTCGAGATAAACCGCATATCGTTCCCAGCTTAGAAAGGGGGGAGGGAGGGGAGGGAAGGATAGGGAGAGGGAGGGATAGGGAGAGGGAGGGGAGGAGATGGAGGGGGAAGAGAGAGAGAGGAAGGAGAGAGAGAGGGAAGGAGGGGAGGGGAAGTGAGAGAGGGAAGGAGAGGGAGGGGATGCGAAGAAGGAAAGGGAAAAGAAGAGAGGAAGAGAGAGAAAACGAGGGATGGGAAAGGAAAGAGAGAAGGAGAGAGAGAAAAAAGGGCTTAAATGAAAAAGGAAACAAAAGGGAAGAGAAGAGAATCTGAGAAAGGAAAAAAAAAGGGAGAAAGTAAATAAAGAAAGAGATCAGAGAAGAGAAGGGTGCGAGTGGGACATCATGTGACTATACATGCTGATGCCTAAGAGTGTAAATACACACGAAGACCATTACCTTATCTTGGCGGCTGTGCACGTGTGTGACATTATCTTAAAGATGTTTTTATATATCTCTGAAGGTTGAAGCAATGCCCTGTTTCTTGAATAAGACAATAGACTAAATTCGGAAGATATTGGTTTACGTTTTTTCATAGATTATTTGAATAATCTCATTTGATTCGAAGGAAAATATGATTAAGATTTTTTTTAGGGGTTATATCTCCCCACATGAAAAATTAGATAATGAAATAGATTATAGATTAGAAAATAAAGTAGACACACACACACGCGCACGCATATACATACATACATACATATATATATATATATATATATATATGTATATATATATACATATATATAATTTTTTTTCTTTTCTTTCTTCTTCTTTTTCTTTTTTTTCTTTTTTCTTTTTTTTTCTTTCTTTTTTTCCCTTTTATTTCTTTCTTCTTTTCTTTTTGTTCCTCTTTTTTTTTGGGGGGGGGGGGTGAATTGATTAATATATTGGGTGTCGATAACGGAGATGAAGAGAGGAAGATTATTAAGCCTCGCTTTCTCGTAGGATTTTTTCATCTTCTTTGGTCTTGAAGACAACAAAGGCATACAAAGGATTATTTTTTCTTTCTTTCTTTTTTTTTTAATGATGATCCAGGTTGAGATTTTTTGTGTTTTAAGAAAAAGGGAGATGGAATATTGATTTCCTTTTTCTTTCATGTGTTTT
>NW_020869213.1:583742-606242 GCF_003789085.1 Penaeus vannamei
TTTGCTAACAGTTCGGAGTGTGGATCTTTCCAATGGCGTTTATGCTAATAATATCATCAATAAAAGCTAAACGCCTGCCAATTTTTAGCGCCGCCATTACTCATTCGGTTATCTACACACCACATCAATCGTGGGACATAGGATATCGTGGAGACTCCGGGACATACGGTCTCCTCATAGCAACTCCTACCAATACGGTATGAAGGGGGAGACCGACATGCCCTGCTCGCTGCACAAGTGGGCTGCGTACGCTCGGGAGGGTTTTGCGGTACCCTCCTTGTCATCATCTACCCCCTTTCCAATGTACACACAACACCCATCAATCAACAAAGGCTCCCATTTATTCCATCACACTTACCTATCGACTTTACACAATCACCGGCAAGAGAGCTAACTACTGACACCAGAGGATAGATGATCTATTTCTACAATCGCCACTAGTCTCACCTCGTCTTTTAGAGTCACGGAAGCAGTGCGAAAAAAAACCTAATGGGCAATAAACCCAAGAAAACACACAACAACAGACGAAACATAGGAACACCATCGTATTTTCGTCATCCCGGTGTAAAACCCTATCTTAGTCTTAAACAGTACCGAGCACCATTTCGCAGGACGGAGCATTTGAGGTGGGATTTGAACCATTTACATAATCATCCAACATTCGGTTCCATCTCGCGTGAGGATTACTCACCGCGAGAAACATTGCACCTCCCCTTCGGGCCAGTAGAAAAAGGGAAGAAAAGGAAACAGAACTAAAGCATATATAATGCGTCTCCTATCCCTTCTATTACTGTAGAATCGACGCATCCAAATCGTCACCCCCTTAACCATCAACCAACTTGGTGGTACCATCATCACCCACCAATCGTCACGCATCAACATTCACAAGCACCAACCATTATCACGATCTGAACTAGCTCACGACATCACCAACACGCACCAGCCCTCACCAACAACGCATCACTCACAACATTGGATATGACATCATCACAAATCATCATCTTTTCAACCCAATCCTTCTATTCCCAAGGTGCGGTAATTCTCGCTCCCTCTAGATTCTCCCATTTTTCCTTATGTGTTTGAATGAGATGAAATTAATAGAAAGAAATGAAATGAAACGCAGCCACGGCGGGGAAGGGAGTACTTCCCCGCCTTGAGGAATTTCTTTTTCGTCTATTTTATTATTTCAATTATCTTTTTGTTCGTTTATTGTTGTTATTATTATAATTATTATAAATTATTAATTATTATTTATTATTATTATTATTTATTATTATTATTATTATTATTATTTATTGTTGTTGCTATTACTATCATTATTATTATTATTGTTGTTGTTTTGTTTTGTTATTATTATTAATATTATCATTATTATCATTATTATTATTATTGTTATTATTATTATTATTATTATTATTATTATTATTATTATTATTATTATTATTATTATTATTATTATTATTATTATTATTATTATTATTATTATTGTTATTGACGTTTATAAACAACAACAACAACAACGAACATAGCTACAACAATGAGAGAAAATTATTTTTTCCTTCTCATCCTTTCCAACAATAGCTGTGTCAGCGACGACAAAAACAGGAGCTGAAACAAAACCGAGAAAGAGGTAAACAAAATCAAGAAGAAAAATTAATAACTTGCGTAACAAATACAGAAACAAAAACAAAAGAGAAAAACGGATAGTTAGAACAATAACAATAACAAAACAGGGTAAATTGAGATCAGCAGCTTACATAACATGAACAATAACAGTAAAACAATGGAGAAGACTCGTAAATTACGTCACAATAACAACAACAAAATCCTTACGGGAAAAATACAATGAGAGGGACAAATTAGTGTTTTCAATGCACTTATATTTACTCTTACGCAACAACAACAGCAATAGCAACAACAACGGCAGTAGCAACAATAACAATGACAACAACAATAGCAGCTAACGGCAACTATAAAAACAACGAAATCAGCGAACTAGAAAAAAACAACATCAGCTAACAACTAGAAAAATAACAATAGCAGGTAACAACAACAGAAACATCAGCTAACCATGTAGAAAAACATCAGTTAACAACTAGAAAAAACAACAATAGCAGCTAACAACAGCAGCTAGCAACAACTAGAAGAACAACACTAACAGCCAACAACAACAAAAGCAACAGCAGCTAACAACTAGAAAAAACAACAGCAACATCAGCTAACTAGGAAAATAACAAAAAAAACAACAAAAATAGCATCTTACAACAACATCTAGAAGAAACAACAGCAGCTAACAACAACTAGAAAAACTAAAAGACATCAGCTAACAGCAACTAGGAAAACAGCAACAGCTAAAAGCAACTTGGAAACCTAAACTAACAACAAGCTTCACAGCTAGAAAAACAACGATAGAATTGTGACAATGAAGTCATGCGTTGGGAGATTGCCCGTTCCCATCCTGAAGACGTCGGGGCGACCAGCGAAAGGGCTGGACGAAAGGCCACCGGATCTCTAAAATAACCTTTTCTTTCCCGGCTGGCGTTAATTTCTGGACATTTTTCACCGCACCGCGAATTGTCTCTCTCTTGTCCTCGCGACCCACCGCCTATACACGGGGGGGGGGGAAGGGGGTTGTCTTACCCCAAAGTTGCCGCACGCAGCGATGAGCTATTTAGTATTTTCATTATGTATATTGGACTGGGATGAGTGTTTGTTATGCGCATTATGTCGTTGACAGTGCTGTAAGTGAGTGTCAGTCTAGATGGCTGGTGTGCTGGTTAGTAGCAACGGACGACCCCAAGGACACGTAGGGCGCATGCAACGTAACACGCACCATATGGAAGAGGATTGCGGACAATGCAGAATATAGGTAATAATACACATATGCCAGTGGTACTAGGTGTGGAGTGGAAATCCATAGACCGCACCCAGCGGGACAGCTACATACCGCATACGGCGCAAACTGCCGTATACACACATCATGCACACTTAACAAAACACGCACTACATTGTGTTTGATTTTTATGTCTTATTATCACACGCACACACTCACTCACTTTTTCTCACACACGGCCTTACGTCGATTCTGCTGTTGTCAGAAAGTCTATTCCATCCCGTATTAGTGTTAGGCTTATACTCACAGCCCTCATTCACTCTTTCTTACAAACACAAGAAAATGTTTTGTAGGTAGAAAGGATTCATGATCGCTTATCAACAACTCAAGCGCTTAACAGCACGACACACTTAACATGACACACATCTGTGTCTAGTATACGTATGGTTTATGTATAACACTTAACATACCACCACCACCACATTTAAATACAAACACACACAGTTTTCTCACATTTAAGCTAATACAGCAAGCACACACTTAACACTACACACACACACACAATTTGGACACAACACAACACAAAACCACTTAAAACACAAACATCACACTTACACCAGCCAAGCCCATGGCCCCATGCCATTAACCAGCATACCATGAATAGAAGTGACTATGACAGACCGAAGCGAAGGCTACCATAACAACTCTTGTATGGTACGTCTTTCGGTGCTGCCAGTGTCATTTGAAAAGATCATGGTATTAGTGTCATATCAGGGACGCTTTCACTCGTTGGACTTAATGATCTGGTAACATTGGTATTCATTTTTTTCCTGTTTTTTTTCTCTTTTTTTATGTCATTTTTTAATAATTATTATTTCCTCCTTCCTCTCCCCTCGCTTTCCTCTGCGTGTGCCCATCCCTCTTTTTGTGTATTCTCTCTCTCTTTCTCTTTTCTTCTCCTCCACCCTTTTCTGCCCCCCTCTCTCTCTCTCTCTCTCCTTTATCCTATTCTCTCTTCCTTCCCTCCTTCTCTCCTTTCTTTCTCCCCCTCTCTCTCTTTCTTCCACCTTTCTTCCTGCCCCCCCCCCCTCTCCCTCTTCTCTCTTACTCTCTTTCCCCTTTCTCTGTCTTTCTCTTTCTCCCTCCCTCTCTTTCCCTTTTCTCTTCTCTCCTCCTCTCTCTCCCCGCTCCCTCTCCTTCTTCCCTCGTCTTCCCCTCTCCTCCTCCTTCCCCCCCTTTCTCCATCTCTACTTTCTCCCTCTCACCTCTAGCTCTCCCTCCCTCCTCGCCCCATCTTCCCTCTCACCCCCCCCCGCTCATTCAGAAAGGAGTTTTTAAACAACTCTATCTCTTCCTTGATATAACTTTTTGATAAGATATATTTCTCGCGGTAAATATTAGATTTTTATTAATAGTCAATGGATCACACATCCATCTTGGTGCTTGTTAGACGTGGTTATTGAAAGATGGTCACACGGAACAATCCATACACATACACACAACAGGTACAGTTACATACATACGCAACACACACATCACACACTCAACAACTACAGCACACACACACACACACACACACACACACACACCAAACACGCACTCACATCACACACAACATCACACCACACACTACACACACACACACACACAACACACACACACACAACACAAGTACACACACACACACACACACACAACACACACACACACACACACACACACACACACACACACACACACACACAACACACACACACACACGACACACACACACACACACACACACACATGCGTGCTCCGCCCGTACAACAAAACAAAATACACATAGAACACTCATAGCGAGGGATAAGAGAGAGAGAGAGAGAGAGAGAGAGAGAGAGAGAGAGAGAGAGAGAGAGGAGAGAGAGAGAGAGAGAGAGAGAGAGAGAGAGAGAGAGGAGAGAGAGAGAGAGAGAGAGAGAGAGAGAGAGAGAGAGAGAGAGAGAGAGAGAGAGAGAGAGAAAGGTAAAAAGAAAGAAGGAGAAAGGAAGAGAAAGAGAGGGAGGGGGTAGAGAGAGTAAGAAAAGGATAGAAACAGTGGAAAGAACAACAGAAAGAGAGAAAGAGAGAGAGAGAGATCACATCTACCTAACTTTATGCCAACTGAGATTAGCTTGTAAATTCTAAACCCAATTATTTACCAACATTCTTTCCCTCTTATCTTATAAGGTGCTCGCTAAATTTACCAAATCTTAAAACCCCAATATCTTAGTAATAGATTTACCTAAAAAAAAAAAAAAGATAAAAAGATACACTTTCCCATTATATCACGTTTTAGGTTTTGATAACTATCATTAAGTAACCGTAAATCTTCTAGCGCACGCGTAAAGTGACTCCAAGTAGGGTTTAGTAGGTAAATATATATAAGGAATTCAAACAAGGAATTTTATCTTGTCAGGATGTAGGGTAATTTTTTTTTTCTTATTTTTTTTACCACGTTCATTAAGCCGAGGTCATTAGCCTTTCAGTGAGCCGGGGGTTCGAACACCACCTGTTTGCAGAAGGGCGCATTGATACTTTGCGCTTTTTTTTTTTTTTTATTTGTTTTTGTATAATCCTTCCTGTTTCTCTATTTCATTTTATTCTATTCTTATATTGTTTCTACTCTATCTCTGGGCCTCCTCTCTCTCTCTCTCTCCCCCCTCTCTCCTCCTCTCTTCTCTTTTATCCCTTCCTCCCCTCCGCTTCCTCCCTTCCTACTTCCTTCTCCGCCCCCCCTCTCTCTCTCTCTCTCTCTCTCCTCTCTCTCTCCCCTCTCTCTCTCTCTCTCTCTCTCTCTCTCTCTCTCTCTCTCTCTCTCTCTCTTCTCTCTCTCTCTCTCTCTTTCTCTCTCTCCTCCCTCCTCCCTCCTCTCCCTCCTCTCTCTCTCTCTCTCTCTCTCTCCATCCCTCCCTCCTGACTCGTTCTTTATTTCCTTATTCTACAATACACAACTTTGCAACTACCCTAACAAGCGATATTTCAAATCCTCAATTCGCACCGATTTAAACAAGTGAACAATGGATACACCTCATTAAACACTCACAAACCTTGTACACGACACACAGCCTCATATTGCGCAACTCACACTCATGCTTCAATCAGTGTGCGGCTATTCCTGGCCAGTGAGCAACCCCATGACGGCTTAAAGTACTGTCAAAGTTGATGGATTGAACAGCGAGGGGAAGAAATGGTAGGGTTCATTCTGCTGCGATTTAATGTTGCTGGGTCGTTGGGGTGGCTGCGGGGGTGGGAGGTGGTGGGATGGGAGTGGAGGAGGGGGAGGAAGGAGGGAAAGGGAGGGGATGGGGGGGAGAAAGGGGGAGGGGTAGGAGTGGAAGGAGAATGGAAGTGGGGGGAGGGGAGAGAAGGAGGGAGTAGGGGGAAGGGGAGAGAAGGAAGGAAAGGGAGGGGATGGAATGGGGAAGGGGTGGGGTGGAAGGAGAAGGAAGTGGGAAAGGGAAGGAGGGGGAAAGGGGAGGGAGAGATGGAGATGGAGAAGGGAGAGGAGTGGAAGGGGAAAGGAAAGAGGGAGGAAGGGAGGGATGGAGAGATAAAGATGGAGAAAGGGAGAGTGAGTGAGAGGTAGAAAGAGAGACAGAAATGATAGGGGAGAGCGTTCAGAACAGGAAAGAAGAGGAGGCATAGGAAGAAAAAAAGAAGAGAGTGTTGGAAATGACGAAAGAACGAGGGAGAGAGACAAAAAAAAAAAAAAAAAGCCAGAGGTAAGAAGATAAGAAATGAAAAGAAAAAAATGGAAGGCGGGAAAAAAATCAAAACATAAAAAAGGGTGATAGGTCTATATGTGACAGCTTGGTAAATGGACTCGAACACTTCTAGCGCGTTGCCTCTTGCCTATTTATTTTATGTAACCCTTAACCATCATCACCCTCTTCATATACTCATCATCATCTCCATCATTATCAACATCATGACGACCCTCTAAAAATAGCTCCTCCTCCTCATCATCATCACCATCACATCACTATCACCCACCATCATCATCATCAGTATCACCACCACATCATCATTATCACTATCACCACCATCATCATCACCATCATCAGTGTCACCATTCATTATCAAGATGATTAATCGAATTGATTTAGATAATCTTCGTAATACAAATAATAAGAATACAAAAATTCCAGAAATAAGCTTGTTACTCTCTCAGTCTTTCTTCTCTCTTCCCCAATCATCATTTTTTCTGCTTTCCCTGATCCCAAATAAGGCCGAAAGGAATCATGTTAAAGGAAGGGAAGAAGAGAGGGATTAATAATAGCGATAATAAACCGTTGAGACCTCGACGATTCTGATTGGTTCATCTCATATGACGTCATGTCTCTCGACCAATCAGGAGAACTTGGTGACAGGTTTACGGAATTTCAAGCAAAGATTTTTTTTAAGATGTATTCAGGCCATTTCTGATTGCGTTAAGATATATGAAAGCAAGAAAGAGAGAAAGCACAATCAGAAGATAAAACAAATAAAGAGGAAGTAAAATAATAAAAGTGGAATATGTAGAACAGACTAAGAACAAAAGTAAGGAAAAGAGAGAGAGAGAAAGGGAGGGAGAGAGAGAGAAAGAGGGAGAGAGAGAAACAGAGAGAGAGAGGCAGAGATAGAGAAACACAGAAACATATATTAAAGTAATTGTTTTAGTGTTCCCTTAAATCTTCCATTCACGTTTTCTATGATCGTATGAAGAGTCATGGGCCAAAGTGACATCAGTCTTAAATTCCGTAAATTTTAGGTCATGCTAAACTCTCGTATGTACGTGTCCGTGTCTGTGTCCTTGTCCGTGTGTATTATTTGCATACAGATGAATATGTGTCTATAGATGAGAGAGTAAGAAAAGACAAATTGAGAGAGGGGGGGGGGAGAGGAAAAGAAGGAAAAGAGAGATAGAGAGAGATACTAAATACGATACTTAAAATAACACTCAGATAAGAAATAATATCAACTTTGTTTTTTAATCGAATTCTATTAAGGAAATCTGCCCGACCCACACTCGAGACATCTCATGGCTAAAATTGGACTTTGTAAACGTCATTGTGAGTCGGCGTATCGCTAAATTAAGCGCTTTTCTCAGCCAAAACGAGCTGTTTTGCGCTTAAGCCCATAAGCGTGGGTTGCCCATATGATGAATAGTGGAGAAGGGATTCCTATATTGGTAACGGCAGTGTAATAAAATCGACAAGTTAATAGTAATGATTAGATAAAGTTAATAGTAATTAATAGTGATATATCAAACTCTTATAATTCCTAGTCAAATGAGCGCTTTTACGCTAACTGAAACCCGTGAAAAGTTGCCTTCATAGAATACGAACAAAATTATGGTACTGGTAAGACATTTCAGGCGTTTTTTTTTTCTCCTTTTCTTTGGTAGTCGAGTAAATGGCAATGGACGATATACTTGTATAATGCAGATGGAATATCTACGCTGGGAAAAAGATTTTTTGGCGGTGAATAATGTTTATGATCTATCAAACGCTTTTCATTTTTTTGGTGTCATGATTTTATTTAATAAATTATTGTTTTTGTGTCATTGTTAATATTATTATTAATATTATAACTATGTTATTATTATTATCATTATTATTATAATTATTATTATTATTATTATTATTATTATTATTATTATTATTATTATTATTATTATTATCATTATCATTATTATCATCATCATTATTATTATGACCATTATTTCTATTATTATTATTATTATTATTATTATTATTATTATTATTATTATTATTATTATCAATATTATTATTATTGTTGTTGTTGTTGTTGTAACAATAATAACAAAGACGTATGATGATAATGATAATCATTATTATCATAATGATGATTGTGATTATTATTATTATTGTTATTTTTGTAATAATTATTATTGTTATTGTAGTAACAATAATAACAATAATGTTTGATTACAATAATTATTATAATTGCTCTTATCATTATCATTATCATTATCGTTATCCTTACAATGGTCATTACCATTACCATTACTATTACTATTATTATTATTAGTAGTAGTAACAGTTGCAGTTGCAGTAATACTAGAAGTAGTAACAGTTACAACAGTAGTATTAATAGCATTGTTATCATCACCATCGCCACCATTATTAATCACCACCACCACCACCACCATTACCATTACATCACCACATCATCACCACCACCACCACCATGACCATCACCACCATCATCACCATCACCATTCAAAGAGCCAAAATACTCTTAAAAGTCCACATCGTTAGTACCGATCAAGATTTTAAATAGAAACGTAACTGTCAAGCTTATAATCGAATTCGATGATATTAAAAGACAAAAAATAAATAAATAAAAGAAATTAAAAGAAGAAAAGAGAAAGGAAAAAATGAAAGACAAAAGAAAAAAAGATGAGTGAATGATTATTTATTATTATTTTTTTCATCAGTAAAAAGCGCACTTATTAACCATAGATTCAGATTCAAAGCACGCCATTATTAGTTCCAATATTTATTTTTCTTATATCATTTATAATTGTACAATAAAATTAAAAAATAACGATATAAAATAATGTAGAAAAATGGTATAATAGTATATTAGTATCTCAAAAAAGTAAAATACAGGGTTTAATAATGTTGTTTAAATGTATAACGTTACTATCAGTTTATTAATTTAAGAATTCGGATTGAAGAATTGGTATATGATTAAGGAATGTGAAATTAAAAAATAGATTGGGATTATTTATCATTGAGATTACTCAAAAGCTGAATAATAGTATAGGTAATAATAACAACCTAATGATAATAATGATAATGATAGTAATAATTATTAATATTCATAATAATAACGATTATTATACTGTTGATAATGATAGTGATCAGAATTGATACCATAAACAAAGGGATGTATTAATAACAATGATATTATCAATAATAATTACACTACCAGTAAAGATATAAAGTTTTTTTTTAAATGCTTTAGTATATACGTAATTTATAAATATGCAAATTATTTCACGAAATACTTTTAGACTAAGCATGTTAAAATTTCTACCATTACTAATGTCTTTCAGAATTAGTCATGATTAATTATAGAATAACTCTTTTAGTAATATTAGATCTATGTTAATGTAGGCTAATTGTAATGATGATGGTTATGATGATGATGATTTTGTTAATGGTGATGAGTCGTAATAACAGTGGTGATAATGATGCTATTTACGGCAATAAGGGTAATGAATTTTATGCAATGGTGATATTGTTAATCACGATGTTAATGAGGATATTGAACAACAAATGAAAATATTGCGATTGTCAACTGGCTATGAAGATGATAGCATTCGTAATGATATACAAGAAAACGGCATTTATGATAAAGCATATTAAAGAAATCGGAAAGGGAAAACCAAGAAGATAGCATGAAAATAACGAAATAAGGAAGATAATAGAAACGAATTAAGATACCAAAAACAAAAAAAAAAAAAACAGGTACTTGGCAACTCATTCCCTGTTTGGACGTTTTCATCTCAAATCAAGCATAATATCATCTTATTTTCCCTCATGACTTTCCTTTTTTCCCGAAGTTATTTCCCTCTCAGAACCCGTGACTTGGCGTGACGTAAGCAAGAAGAGAATGCATAAAAAATAAGGAAAATAAAAGTAAATTTATTTCGATGTTGATAGCGACATGTGGCATCCATAACATCGACATTACCACCGCGTGTAAATTATATTATTTTTTTCTTCCTTCGTGTTTTGATATTTCGTAATAATTAATTAGCCAAAAGGATAATTAGCGAAGGCTTGATTATTACGGATTTAATTAAGTATGTGGATTAAGAATGTCGACATTTTGAAATCGTTTTAAGTGTGGTTGAGTTGCCGGTTGTTGTTTTGTTCAAATATGTGACATTCTGTTTATACTCCCAGAAGGAATTTATTGTACAAGTCATTTTACACACACACACACACACAAACACACACACACACACACACCACACACACACACACACACACACACACACACACACACACACACACACACACACACACACACGCACACACACACGCACATACATTAATTAATTAGTTAATGTGGCCAACTGAATGCATGATAAGCTGCTTACCAGAGACCAAGACAGTCTTCGATGAGTTATTAAGTTTCCCAAATTAGATGGAAGCCGTGTTGTTATTTGCTTATTTGCCTCTCTCTCTCTCTCTCTCTCTCTCTCTCTCTCTCTCTCTCTCTCTCTTCTCTCTCTCTCTCTCTCTCTCTCTCTCTCTCTCTCTCTCTCTCTCTCTCTTTCTCTCTCTCTCTCTCTCTCCTTTCCTCTCTCTCGCTTTCTCTCTCTGTCTCGCCTTTCTCTTTTTCTTCTCTCTCTCTCTTATTCTTTCTCTTTTTTCAACACTGAAGTTTCAATCTGATATACACGCATGCACACACACTCACCACACACACACACACACACACACACACACACACCACACACACACACACACACACCACACACACACACACACACACACACACACACACACACTAACTATAGGTATAGGATACTGCATAGCATAGCATACTGCATAGGTACCATTGGTCCCCACGTGTGTTCATATCTAGACCACGTGTGTGCCCACGGTGTCTGCCCCCCCAAGCCACACTCTCTGAGAATAGAAGCCACGCTGCGAGCCAAGGGATATATAAGGTCATCAAGTTGACCCAAGGATCTCATTCTCATTCTCCCTCACACCTCGACAAGCCAGTCCTTGACCAGGCTGGTCACTCCAGGTCACCCGCCCGAGCAGGGCGTGGGGCTGCCACTCTCTTACACTCAGCACGGAGCGCCGGCATATCGTAGTCTCTCGTATCGTGTGTTCTCTTCAATAAAGACTGAAGCTAATCAGTGTATCACTAGCTACCACCCGTAATTCAACTACACACTATATAGAAAGGCCTATTAATACCTTTTATAGTCTGGTGGCAAGCGGTGGTAGTTTCATCCCTTTGGCTTGAAACCGAGCGCAGCTCCGAAGAAACGAACACCGCTCGTGTATCAAATCCATCGCGATATGAAGAACAGGGCTACAACACCACGTGAGTACACGCTATGGGCCAATCTTTCCTTTTTCCTTTCTTCTTCTCCCATACATGTGTTAAGCAAACCGTTCCCACATTGGTTTTGCTGGTGGAAAGTACTAACTGTGAAAAATTTAACATAATGGCAACATTCACATTTTGTCAATTATCTTGACCTGAGGTTGCCTCTCAGGACAAGTGTGAGGTACAATCCCTGGTCACAAACACATGAAATGTCATTCTTTAAATAATTGATTTTCTCGCATTTAGATATTTATTCATATTGTTTCAACGGCAACAAAATTCAACTCAAGTTCGTAAGTTTCTCTCAAGCTGAGAATTTTCTTTTTGTGATTCGCAACTACTTACGAATTCTGTGTATTCCTTTCTCTTCTTGTATGAATTTTAATTGATTGTGGAATTTCACGCGTTTTGGACTCTTTGGGTTTAAGGTTGAATTAATTCGCTTAGTAATCACAACCGTCTCACCTTTCCTTACCGCTGGCATGTCCGGAAAATTCCGACAATCGCATGATTCGTAGTTGATATCTGCGTGCACCATTCTCAGATTGTAGAGTAAAAGACTAACGATAAAATTCGAGTCTCATATAGACCATTTCATTCAGATAATTTATTTACCGTATCAGAATTTGTACTGTATCCATAATTACGATTAAATAATCGTGGATAACGTAAAAAACATTTCTGAGCTGGAATGCTTGCATTGCGGAAGCTTGCAAAAGAAATTTAATGTCACCATTCATTTGCGTACGTTGTCGCATATCATTTAATGTTGAATTCTTGTGGTAATTGAAATAATTGTAACATATAAATGATTATTTTTGCTAAAATGAACGTTAAATTCGTGTTTGTGATCCATTCTTTGTGTGAGCTCACTTTCTCTTCACGCTAATCACACTCATATTTACATATACACACATTCATTCACACAAACAGAAACCGTAAAATCAAATCTTCAACTATAGGATTTGTTGTGCATGATTGCAGGTTTTCTGCTTTACCCGCAATGTTGCCGTGATGAGTTAAAACATACACGCAATCATCTCACACACTCTTCCACGCAGTTCAACAGACACTGTTAAATCAAATCTTCATCTATAGGATTTGTTGTGTCGTAGTCTAAGGCTATTCTTTGCCTTGTGGCGTTGCTGATCGTGATTAGTGGAAATGATGCATAATACATATTTTCCTTCTCTATGAAATGACAATCGGTTCAAGTTATCCTTGCGGATGCCGATGTCATTTCCCTTATCTATTATATGTATCTGAGATGGTTAGTAGCTCAAGCAAAGTTCATGAAAACTGCTACTCTCTTCTCCCTCATTTATTTTCTTCTTGAAAAATACAAAAGTGAAAAAAACGAAAATGAATGAAATAAAATTAAAAACTGCAAATTAGCATAAAAATAACGGCTAGCAGTACTCGAATAACATCCCTCCCTCTCTGTCGTCTTTCTTTTTCTCTTACTATCTTGGCCCTTACGTGTATGATCTGGTTTATGATATATATAATGGACGTGTATATCCGACACGGCCTCAAAGGAGATCTAACTGCAGCGCGATCGCCTTGCAATGCCGTGAGACGAACATGGCCAGAAGATCGCCGCAGGCCAAAGGACGAGGACTCGCGAAATTGCAGGTATTAAGCCGCCCAGCTCAAGTGGACGGGCGCCGCCTGTCAGGACTCCCGTAGATCCAGTGAAGAACCAGGAACTCATCAGAGCAGGCCCCAGGATGCTATGAAAAGCCACCTGCCTGGACATCCGTGGATCGGTTAAACTCCAGGAGCTCCCCAGGCAGGAGTAAGACGCCCTCAGACGAAACGACGCCCCTGCCCAGACGCAGGCTACGAGGACGTCGGTATGAGCCGCAGCCGAGAAGGACCTGGACGAATCTGCGAGGACGTGTGGACGACGACGATGCCGAGTACCACCTGGATAAGGACGAGGACGACTGGACGACCCGAAGTCAAGGAGGACCTCGGCGAAACCTTCGAGGACGTGTGGACGTCGATGACGGATGGATGCACCAAGGACCAAGATGAAGAGGCCGACAACGAGGAGAGGGCACGAGGATGACCGAGAACAAGAACGCGACGAGATGACCAGCAGATGGGGTACGATGACAGGTCACCCTTGAAATAATTCAAGTGACGCCATGAGGACGAGGCGTAGGTGGTGGCCGAGCGATATAGGATATAGCATACTGCATAGTATACCATGCGGTTCCCACGTGCGTGCCCCCGCTCGCTGTCTGCCCTCGCTTCACGCCCAAGCCATGCTTGCGCTCTGCGCCCCCCTCTGCTCCGAATATAGGGGTGGCCAATGTTGACCCACTCTCACACCTTCAGCGACCTTTCCTGTGACCAGGAGTGACCGCTCACCCGGCGGCTGACCGGGCGATCACCAAGCCATGTGGCCGTACCCAGGCTGGGCGCGCTGCCTCGGCTCCCGTCAGCAACCACAGCTACTGTGCATTATTCATATTGCGATTCTCGTGTATGCATTTAAAAGTGCGTGTAACTCTTAGAAATAAAGAGGACAGCCACTAAGTGTTTCACTAGCCGCCACCTGTAATTCAACTACACACTATATAGAAAGGCCTATTAGTATCTTTTATAGTCTGCCGAGCAATATAGTATACTGCATTCATATCTAGTGGTCCGCACGGTCTCCACGAGCGTGCCCACGCTACCTGTCTGCCCCTCGTTTCACCCCCAAACCACGCTAAGTATAGAAGCCGTGCCGCGGTCAAAGGATATATAAAGCCTGACCTGGGTCGGCCTAACTCTCACTCCTTCACTCACACCTCGACAAGCCAGTCCTTGACCAGGCTGGTCACTCCAGGTCACCCGCCCGAGCAGGGCGTGGGGCTGCCACTCTCTTACTCTCAGCACGGAGCGCCGGCATATCGTAGTCTCTCGTATCGTGTGTTCTCTTCAATAAAGACTGAAGCCAATCAGTCTCACTAGCTGCCACCTGTAATTCAACTACACACTCTATAGAAGGGCCTATTAATACCTTTTATAGATGTAACCCTTGCTTGTTCGTCACCGGTTGTCACATGCTAACAACGTGACTTAGAGCGATCTTTAGACCACTGTGTAGGAGATCAGGCAGCAACACCTCGCTCCGAGAAGCAGCCGGATTCCAACACAACTTGAATAAACGGAGTCAAAACACTTTGGTTGTCTACCTTAAACCCTAAGCTCGCCATCTACCAAACTTTGTAAGGCCCAACATCCGGGCTCTTACACACACACACACTTACACACGCACACGCACTTAATAAAGAGGCAGGATTTGCTCTGCTATCTCTGTACCACACCTCTCCCTGATGTCATCCTCCCTTGATTAATTAATCTTCATATCAAATTTTATCTCTAGGCCTACGTAAAACCTCGGTAAAGTAAGTTACACACACACACACACACACACACACACACACACACACACACACACACACACACACACACACACACACACACACACACACACACACACACACACACAACACACACACACACACACAAACACACGTACATGGTATTCACACAACACAGTACACACTCACACACATACTTACACACATCATACATACACATATATTTCACACACATTCATACATATATATTCAAACATAGCTCATGTGTAAATGCATAAATGTATTTCACTTATTAACTTTTTTTCCCTCTGTTTTTCCAGTTCAAGGTACGTTGGTGGGTGATCGCTGCCATCTTTCTTCAGGTTGGTTCTGATTTTTGTTGATCTGAGGAAAGGGAGGGAAGAGAGAGAGAGAGAGAGAAGGGAGAGGGAAGAGTGGGGAGGAGAGGGAAAGGGAGAGGAAGTGAGAGAGAGAGAGGGAGGGCGGAAACGGGAGAGGAGATGGAGAGAGGGAGAAAAGAAGGAGCAGGAAAGAGGGGGAGAAGAGGGAGGGAGGGAACGGGAGAGATGGAGAGAGGGAAAGGAGAGAAGAGGAGAGAGGGAGGGAGGGAAAGGGAGAGGAGAGGAAGAGAGAAAGAGAGAGAGAGGGGGGAGGAGGGAGGGAGATAGAGAGAAGGTGAGAGGAAGAGAAAGGGAGAGGAGAGGGAAATAGGAAGGGAGAAGGAGGGAGGGAAAGGGAGTGGAGAGGGAAAAGAGGGAGATAGAGAAAGAGAGAGGGAGGGAAAGAAGGGGAGAGAGAGGAAGGATGAGGGAAGGACAGGAAGGGAGAGAGAGAGAGAGAGAGAGAGAGAGAGAGAGAGAGAGAGAGAGAGAGAGAGAGAGAGAGAGAGAGAGAGAGAGAGAGAGAGAGAGAGAGAGAGAGAGAGAGAGAGAGAGAGAGAGAGAGAGAGAGAGAGAGAGAGAGAGAGAGAGAGAGAGAGGGAGACCACCTTGCTACCCCAACCACCTACCCTCTCGTCACCCATCCACCTCCGCCTCATCCACCTACAACATCACCACCTGGCTACCTGATCCACTCGCTGTCTCATTACCCATCCACAGTGCCACCGTCCGTGAGGCCAGTCTGGCACAGTGCCGAATTTTGAACCATTTCCTCTTTGTCTTTACCTACTTAATGTATTGTTCTGTCCTTTGTTTGCCGTTATTTAGTTACTTATTGTTTTATTAATTTTCTTGCTTTATTTATTTTCTTGTTTATTATTATTGTTATCATTGTTATTATTATTATTATTTTTGTTAATGTTGTTAATGTTATTGTTGTTATTGTTATTGTTATTAATATTATTATCATTATTATGTTATTGTTATTAATCATTTTACCTTTATTATCGTATTTTGTTTCATTGTTATTATTTTGTTTGCTTTGAGTGTTTTCGTTCTATATCCGAATATCTTCTTTTATTTTTCTCTTACTTTTTTCTTTCTTTTCCTTGTCTTTGTTTCATGGTGTTAGTTTCCGCTCTCTTGCTATTTCTCTCTTTATTTTCATTCCTTGATTTTTTCTCTCTTCACTTTCGCCCACTCTTCTGCCTTCTAATTCTTTTCGTTTTTTCTTCCGTTTTATTTTCCTGCGTTATCTTGTTACTCTCTCTATTTCTCTCTTTCCCTTTCTAAGTCCTTCCCCCTCTCTCTGTCTCTCTTTTCTCTTTCTCTCTTTCCTCTCTTTCTCTGTCTCTCTGTTTCTCTCTCTCTATCTCGCTCTCGCTTGCTCTCCCTCTCCTTTCTAAGTCTCCCCCTCCCTCCTTCTCTTATCGCTCTTCTCCCTCAAACCTCTTCCCTCTCTCTTCTCTCCCTTCTCATATCCCTCCCCTTCCCCTCACTCCCTTCCTCTCCCTCTCTCATCTCCTTCCCCCCTCCCCTTCCCTTTCCCTCCCTCTCTTCCTCTCCTTTCCCTCCTTTGACCTTCCTCCCCTCCTTCCCTCTCCCTCCGTCCTCCCTCTCTCTCCTCCCCTCCTCCCCCTCCCTCCCTCTTTCTCCCTCCCTCCCTCTCCCTCTTCCCCTTTTCCTCCCCTCCATACCTCCCCTCCTCCTTCCTCCCTCTTTCTCCCCCCTCTCCCTCTCCTCTTTTCCCTCTCCTCCTCCTCCTCCCTCTTTCTTCTCCCCCTCCTCTCCCTCTTTCTTCCCTCTCTTTCTCCTCTCCTCCATACCCTCCCTCCCCTCCTTCCCTCCCTTTTCTCTCTCACCCTCTTCCCTCTCCCTCACCTGTGCATTTCCCCTCCCTCCTTCTCCTCAACCTCACCCTCTCCCCCTCTCCCTCCCTCCTTCCCTCCTCTTTCTCCCTCACCTCTCCCTGTGACATCTCCCCCTCCCTGTGGCGGGCGCGTGGCAGGCAGGAAATAGCGACGTTCACGGGCGGTCTGCCGTGCCGTCTGCGCGCCCGTACGTGGGGCCCCAAGTGGAAGGGACAGATGATAGGACTCTGGGGGATGTGGTGATGGGGGAAGAGTGCGGGGATAGGATGTGGTGAGGGGAGGAGATGGTGATAGGGGATGGTGGTGATAGGATGTAGGCGGATGTGGTGATAGGATATAGTGAGGGGAGGATATGGTGATAGGCGGATGTGGTGATAGGGGAAGAGTGCGGGGATAGGATATAGTGAGGGGAGGATATGGTGATAGGCGGATGTGGTGATAGGATATAGTGAGGGGAGGATATGGTGATAGGCATATAGTGATGGGGAGGATTGGTGATAGGCGGATGTGGTGAGGATAGGGACGGTGATAGGATGTGTTGACAGGATAGTATGGGAGGGTGGTGAGAGGAAATTGATAGAGATAATGAGTGATAGGATTATGGTGAGAGGATAATACAGTGGTAGGTGTATGGTGATTAGGAGAATACAATGATAGGACATGGCTAGAAGATAATACAGGTGATAGGATATGGTGAGAGATAATACAGGGTAGGGTATGGTGATAGGAGAATATAATGATAGCACATGGCTAGAAGATAATACAGTGATAGGATATGGTGAGAGGATAATACAGTGGTAGGGTATGGTGATAGGAGAATACAATGATAGGGCATGGCTAGAAGATAATACAGTGATAGGATATGGTGAGAGGATAATACAGTGATAGGGTATGGTGATAGGAGAATACAGTGATTGGAGAATATGATGGTGGAAGGTTGCGGTTTTAGAAAAATACAAATATAGGAGATTATAGTGATAATACTACAATATGATTAAAAATACGATGACAGAATGAGAAGGAATCAATTAAATACAAGACAGAGATCAAGAGAAAGAGAAAAATAAAGAAAAAGAGAGAGAGAATGACAAAGCAGGAAGAGAAAGCAAAGGGTAAAGATTAATGAAAAAGAAAATGGAAAAAAACAAAAGACATGCCCAAAGAGTCAAACGCAAACTATAAACAGAAAAAAAGAAAAAGAAAAAAGAGAAGAGGAAGAAAAGAAAGAAAAAAGAGAAACAAGGAGGTTCTCAACAAAGTCAGATTCCTCAAAGTAAGAGGCGGACGAAAAACTCAGGCAGGGAGAGAGGGAGGGAAAAGGGAGAGGGAGAGAGAGAGAGCGAGAGGGAGGAGGAGGAGAAGGAAAGGGTGAAGGAGAGGGAGAAGGAGAAGGAGAGGAAGAGAGAGAGGGAGGAGAAGAAAAGGAAAGAAGGAGAAAGAGAGGAAGAGGGAGGAGGAGAGGAAAGGGTGTAGTAGAGGGAAAAGGAAGAGTGAGAGAGAAAGAGCGAGAAGGAGGAGGAGAGGAGAGTGAGAGTGAGAGTGAGAGTGAGAGTGAGAGTGAGAGTGAGAGAGAGAGAGTGAGAGAGTGAGTGAGTGAGTGAGTGAGTGAGTGAGAGAAGAGAGAGAGAGAGAGAGAGAGAGAGAGAGAGAGAGAGAGAGAGAGAGAGAGAGAGAGAGAGAGAGAGAGGAGAGAGGGAGGGAGGGAGGGAGAAGTAGAAGTAGAGGGAGAGAGCGAGAAGAGGGGAGGAAAGGCAGAGGAGGAGAGGAGAGGTAGAAGGAGAAAGGAGGAGTGTGAGGAGAGAGGGATAAGGAAAAAGGAAGAGGAAAAGAGAAGGAGGAGGAAGGATAAGGAGAAGGAGGGAGAAGGAGGAGAAGGAGGAGAGGAAAATGAGAGGGAGAAGGGGAAGGAGAAGGAGAAGGAGTGAGAAAGAGAAGGAGAGACAAAGAGAGAAAAAGAGAGAGAAAGTGAAAGCGAAAGAGAGAGTGAGAGATTGAGAGATTGAGAGAGAGAGAGATAAGAGATACAGAGAGAGAGAGAGAGAGAGAGAGAGAGAGAAGAGAGAGAGAGAGAGAGAGAGGAGAGAAGAGAAGGAGAAAGAGTGAGAGAGAGAGAGAGCGAGACCATCAAAGTGAAATGCAGAATTAAAGTCGTACGGAAACGGAGGACGAAGGAGGCAAGAGAGAAGGCGGACAAAGCGCCTCAGAGGAAAAATATTTCAGAAGCAGAATGAGCAAGAGGACGAAAGTTGAGGCTCAGGCAGACATGCAGACACGAGATAGGTTCGGAGGCTGAGACATACGGAGAGTCCAAAGGGCTTATCACGTCCATGCCTTTTCCGTCGCTTTTTTAACGTTTTTTCGTGAATTTGATACCTTTCCCTAACGCTTTTTACATTTTAGCATGAATTTGATACCTTTCCCTTCCGTTTTTTTACGTTTTAGCATGAATTTGATACTTCTCGTCCTCATTTTACATTTTCTAATGATTTTGATACCTTCTCCTGTCTTTTCACATTTTCGCATGATTTTGATACCTTTCGTCTTTTTTACGTTTTCTAATGAATTTGATACCTCTTCTGTAATTTTTTATGTTTTCGCATGAATTTGATACCTCTCTCTTCCTTTTTTTTACCTTTTCCAATGAATTTGATACCTCTTTTTCACGTTTTGACATGATTTTCATACCTTCTTGTCCTTATTTTCAATTTGATGTCCCTCCCGTCCTTTTTTTTACGTTTTCGCATGAATTTGATAGCTCTACCTTCCTTTTTTACGTTATCGCATGAATCTGACACCTGCACCATCCTTTTTCTACGTTATCGCATTAATTTGATACCTCTTCTGTCAATCTTTTTATGTATTCGCATGAATTTAAGGCATCTATCCCATGAACGCCTCCCAGACGAAGAGCGATATAAGTTCACATGTAAACAAAAATTGACGGAAAAGGTGCTAGGGTGATAGAGTTTAAATAACTTGGAAGCAACGGTGATAGGGCAGGACCCACGTGCACGCAAAGACAGGCGGGAAAAGAGCTAGTGCGATGGAGTTTTACTTCAGGTCTTGAGCTTGAGCCAGACCCGAAGACTGAGAAAGCCACAGAAACTGGGGCGGACGTTGAGCCAGGCAGAGCAGCCAAACCAAAGAGGGAGTCTAAAGCAGAGCCAGATAGAGAAGCCAAGCCATAGAGGAAGCTGAGGCATGGAGACGCAGAGTCAAATAGAGCTAAGCCATGGAGGGAGCCTAAAACATAGAGCCAGATAGCGTAACTAAGCCATAGAGGGAACCTAAAGCATAGAAACAGGACCAAACAGAGCTAAGCCATAGAGAGAGCCTAGAGCCTAGAGCCAGACAGAGCAGCCAAGCCACAGAGAGCCTAACGCAGCCACAGACACCGAGCTAGACGCAGCGGCCGCGACGGGCGCAGAAGCCAAGCCGGAGACGACAGACCGAAGCCGAGAGAGAGAAGCCCGGGGGCATTTCCCGGGGCTTCACCGTGCCCGCTCTCTCAGCGCCGTGGCACCTGTGAATCAGCGGGGACGTCACGGGAGCCAGTGTAAGTTGGCACCCGCGCAGAGGGTCACGCGCCCGACTTGGCACCGGCGCCGCAGCCCTGACAAAAGGCCGTTACATGGGGGCGACTTCGAGGCCCTTGCTCGCTTGCTCTCGCTGTGCCTCTGTCTCTCGCTCTGTCTCTCTCTCTCTTCTCTCTCTCTCTTTTCTCTCTCTCTCTGCCTGTGTCACTGTCTGTAAGTGTGTATCTCTCTGTCTTTCTGTCTCTCTCTTTTCTCTCTCCTCTTTATCTTTCTTTCTTTCTCTCTCTTTCTCTATTTCTCTTTCTGTCTCTGTCTCTGTCTGTAAGTCTTTATCTTTCTCTCTCTTTTCCCTCTCCTCTCTCTCTGTCTCTGTCTCTGTCTCTGTCTCTCTCTCTCTCTCTCTCTCTCTCTCTTTCTCTTTCTCTCTCTCTTTCTCTCTCTTTCTCTCTCTCTCTCTCTTCTCTCTCTCTCTCTCTCTCTCTCTCTCTCTCTCTCTCTCTCTCTCTCTCTCTCTCTCTCTCTCTCTCTCTCTCTCTCTCTCTCTCTCTCTCTCTCTCTCTCTCTCTCTCTCTCTCTCTCTCTCTCTCTCTCTCTCTCTCTCTCTCTCTCTCTCTCTCTCTCCTCCTCTCTCCCTCCCTCCCTCCCTCCCTCCCTCCCCTCCTCCTCCTCCCTCCCCTCCCTCCTCCTCTCTCTCCCTCTCCCTCTCCCTCCCTCCCTCCCTCCCCTCACCCCCTATCTCTCTCTCTCTCTCCCTCTCCCCCCTATCTCTCTCTCTCTTAAATCTTCCTCTCTTCTCTCTTCGCCTTCTTTCTAATCCCTTCCCTCCTCCCCTCCCCCCTCCCTCCCTCCTCCCTCCCCCTTTCCCCTTCTCTTTCTCTTCTTCTCGCGCCCTTCGTCATCGTCCTTTTCGTTGTTAAAAAAACGCTGAATGACTTGCCAACACCTTCATCTGTTTCTCTTTGTCTCTCTCTTCTTCTCACTTGCTTCACGGCCTCTGTTTGTGCTTTTCTCTTTTGACAAATGGGGAGACGCAAAAAACGAAAAAATGCATGGATGAAAATAAGGAAAGGAGGGAGGAGGAGGAAGAGGAGGAGGAAGGATGGAGAGGAAAAGGAAGACAAGGAGGAGGAGGAGGAGGGAGGAGGAGGAAAAGGATGAAGGAGGAGGGAGGAGGAAGAAGGAGGAAGGAGAGGAGGAGAGGAGGAGGAGGGAGGAGGAGGAGGAGGAAGGAGGAGGGAGGAAACGGAAAGGAAGGAGGAGAGAAGAACAAGAACAGAACAAGAACGAAGAACAAGAAGAGGAGGAGGAAGAGGAAGAAGAGGAATCAACAATAAGATGAGCCAAACATAGACGGGGATATTATGAAACAAATGGTCCCCATATATTCGC
>NW_020869213.1:611242-618742 GCF_003789085.1 Penaeus vannamei
CGGGGAGAGGGAGAGAGAGGGAGGAAGGGGGGAAAGGAGGGGGAAGGGGAGAGAGAGGAGAAGAAGGGAGGAGAGTGAGAGAGAGGGGGGGAAGGGAGGGGATGAGAAGCGGGGAGAGGAGAGAGAGGGAGGAAGGGGGAGGGAGAGAGGGGAGGAAGGGGGGAAAGGGGAAGGGAAGAGAGAGGAGAAGAGAGGGAGGAGAGTGAGAGGGAGGGGGGAAGGGAGGGGATGGGAAGGGCGGAGAGGGAGGGAGGAGAAGATGGGAAAGGGGAGGGAGGGGAGGGGAAGGGGTGAGGAGGGAGGGAAGATGGGAGGGAGGGAGAGAGGGAAGGGTGAATTCTTGTTTCTCTTTTTTCTTTTTTCTTTCTTCCTGTTTCGTTCTCCTTTTTCTTCTCTGTTTCTCCTCTTTCTTCTTCCTCATTTCTCTTCTCTCTTCTTTCTATTAATTTTCTTTTCCTCTTTTCTTTTACTCCTTTTTTTTCTCCTGCTCCTCCTTCTTTCTTCTTTTCCTCCTCTTCATCTTAATCTTACTATTATTATTATTATTATCATCATCATCATCATCATCATCATCATCATCATCATCATCATCATCATCATCATCATCATCATCATCATCATCATATCATCATCATCATCATCATCATCATCATCATCATCATCATTCCTTCCTCCTTCTTTTTTCCTCCTCCTCCTTCTACACAAGAATAAGAAAGAGACAAAGAAAAGGGGTTTTGAGAGAAAGGAAAAGGAGAATCAGACAGATACCGAGAGAGCAGGAAGAGGGCGGGGCAGTCAGAAACAGTGAACGGGAGAAATGAGAAATAAGAAAATAAGAAAGAGAAAAAATAAGGAAAAATGCGAGAAAGAGAGCGAAAGATAGAGGGAGAATATATGCAGATAGGGGGATATACAGAAACAAGGAAAAGAAAGGAAGAGAGAAAGAGAAAGAAAAAGAGAGGAAGACCGAGAAAAGCAGACAGCAATGACAAAAAAAGACAAAACAGACCGAAAGCGGAAGAGCGAAAGAACCAGAGAACGGAAGAGCGAAAGACGAGAGAAGGGAAGAGCGAGAGAGAGGCGAGAGCGAGAGAGCGCGAGCGGCAGCGCGGGAGGAGCGCGGAGGAGAGCCGAGCGCGCGTGCGCCCGGGCCGGAGCGCCGCGGCCTCTGAGCTCCGCGCGATGGGTCGAGCAGCAGCAGACCAGACAGTAGCTCCGTGGCAGGGCGGACGAGCGTATATAAAGGGGGCTCGGTCGCAGCGTCGAGTAGTGGCCGTTTGGCTCCAGTCGCAAGAGGAGCTTACATGATAGACTTGTATAAGAAATGCAATATAAAAATGGCTACACAGTGCAAGGTAAGGGGGTTCGATGAAAAGGGGAGGCTCTGGGGCCAGGAAGGGATAGAGTGAGGGAGGGATATTCCACGCCTTTCGTTTTTTTTTTCTTACCCTCTTTTTGGGGGGACTATCCTTTCTCCCGTTCACTCTCCCACTCTCACTCTCTCTCTGTGCCTCTCTGCAAGCCCTTTTCTTCACGGCTTGAGGTTATTACGAGCAATAAGACGACAGATAGCGAGTCCGTCAGATGCCGAACGTGCACGAGGGGAACGCACATATGTAAGCACGATTTCACACATGGGGTTTTCGGCGCCTTCCATGACACAAGCCGGTTCCTCGACGTTGACAGGGGGAAAAAACAGTGTTTGTTCTCTGGGTGACGGTGTCGTGGTGTTGTTGTTGGTCGAAGAAATAGTGAAAGATGGTGTGCTATAGACTCTGTTCCGTCCCGGTTACAGTGCCTTGTGCAAGATGGTTGTCCTGTTTATCGTGATTTTTCCGCCCGGGAGAAAACCGACTTGAAAAAAGCACGGTTGTGGGTGTCCTGTTCTCGTTTGGAAAAGGGAAGACGTACTTTGAACATAGTGAACGACCATAAACGAATGTGGACTTAAAGAACACACACACGAGAGACTCATCCACGAGAAATGAGACAAAAAACACACACAAAAAAAGAAAAAAAAATCACCAGCAGCTCGTGTACTGTTCTGCCTCCCGTGTACAGTGATAGTGAAGATAGTGAAAGACAATTGGGCGTGTGAGTGGAGAGAAGGGCGGTGTCCAGGCAACGCTGATTGGTGAATGGGCGTGACGAGATGCACGTGCTTATTTACACGTGTGTGAGGGCGGGGGCGTGGTGGACGTGTTGCTGGAATTACGTTTTTTAGGGGGGTGGGGGGAAGGGGGCGTATTATGTCGGTTGGAATTTTTGTTTATTTTGGATGATGTGTTTTCATTGTATATATTTATAATTTATTTTGTTTTTATGGATTATTTTTTGGTTTGCGTTCCTTTTACCGGCTTGTGATGTTTCATTATTTCAAATATATAATTCTGCTCTTTTATGAAAGCCTTCTTTTATTTTACATTTCATTTTTTCCGAACTCTGCTTTATATAAAGAATGAAAAGGAAATGAATTGAAAAGGGAAAGAAAGAGAGTGTTGGCTGGAAATATACGCACTGGCAACATTTCGAATCTGACGCTCTGGGGTGACTCACAGACGAAATCCCGATGTCATGCGCATGCTCAGTGAAGATGTATACAAGGGCGATGCAATGCCATGCAATTTTTGGCGACAGTCCAGTTTGCGAAGGAGCTGGATCGCTCTCCATCCCATTCATGCTCTAGGGAAATATACGCTTCATTTTTTTTGTATTTGCTTTTATTAATCTTATATGTTTTTTTTAATTTTTTATTTTATTTTATATTATTATTTTCATTTTTTTTTTTTTTTTTTTGTTTTTTTTATACGCGTGTATTTATTCTTTATTTTTCGGAATTTTCTTTCATAAGCTTGTCTATATTTCCACAATGTTGCGTAGCAAGTGTGAATTCCGATAACGTTTCTTGCGAGGTAAAAACAAAACAGAGACGAAACGAGGAATAAGTAGAGGAAGATGACAAAAGCACAAGGAGCGCTTGACCTCAATATGCCATTTGCCGCGGCCGCTTCTCGCTTCCTAGACGGGGATAGTTGAAAGCTGGGTTGTTGGCCCGTAGAGTTGTGCCCCTTGATATTTCCCCCTTTTTTATTTAATTTATTTGTTTTTTAATTTATTTGTTTGTTGTATTTGTTTTCTGTGTGTACTTTGTTTGTTTGTTTGTTTGTTTGTTTAGGGGGGCGGGGGAGGAGAGAAAATGGCGGGAAGTGTATATGTCACGTAGGCATTGGAAGGACGGAAAGAGAGAGAGAGGATGGATGATAGAGAGGAGGGAGGAGGGAGGGAGGGAGGAGGAGGGGGAGGGGAGGAGGGGGAGAGGGGGAGGGAGGAGGGGGGAGGAGGAGGGGGAGAGGGGAGGAGGGGAGAGGGGGAGGGAGAAGAGGGAGAGGGAGAGGGGGGAGAGAGGGAGAGAGAGAGAGAGAGAGAGAGAGAGAGAGAGAGAGAGAGAGAGAGAGAGAGAGGGGAGAGAGAGAGCAGAGAGAGCGAGAATAGGGGAGAGCGAGAGAGAGAGCGAGGATGAGGGGAGGATGATAGTAATTCGAACATACTCTTGCGTCATCACTGGGCGTTTCTGTTCCCTCCCTTACCTTCCCCTCCCTCCCTCCCTCCCTCCCTTCCCTTCCCTCCCTCTCCCACCTTCTCCCTCCTCCCCTTCACCCTCCTCTCTCCCCTCTCTTCCCTCTCCCTTTCCCTCTTAACCTCCCGGCTCCCTCACTCCCCACTCCCTATCCCCTCGCCCCCTCACTTAGTCCTCCCTCTCCCTCACTACCCCCCCCCCCCTGCCTAGCTACCTCTGTTGGATCGATGGGCCGCGCTCGAAGCCAGCCACGGGCCAGGAGGAGGAGGAGGAGGAGGAGGAGGAGGAGGAGGAGGAGGAGGAGGAGGAGGAGGAGGAGGAGGAGGAGGAGGAGGAGGAGGAGGAGGAGGAGGAGGGAGGAGGAGGAGGAGGAGGATG
Organism: Penaeus vannamei; assembly: GCF_003789085.1. Classification (NCBI taxonomy): domain Eukaryota; kingdom Metazoa; phylum Arthropoda; class Malacostraca; order Decapoda; family Penaeidae; genus Penaeus; species Penaeus vannamei. The sequence continues at coordinate 615,198 of NW_020869213.1, forward strand.
GGATGGCATGGGATGGGGTGGAGGGGTGAGTAGGAGGAGGAGAAAGAGAAAGAAGATGAAGAACAAGGAGGAGGAGGAGAGGAATAGGATGATGAATTAGGAGGCAACAGGAAGAAGGAAGAAAAGGAAGGGGAGGAGGAAAATGAAGGGGAAGAGGAAGAGGAAGTGAGAAAGCCATACGCGAGTGCAGACACATTATCAATCACTCTTATCCTTATCTCACGCTGATAATCCCGACAAAACAAACAAAACAAAAAACTAAAACAAGCCAAACAGACAAACAAAAGCAAACCGACCAACCGAACAAAACACAATCAACCAAACAAAAAAAGCAAGCCATACAATCTAAACAAAACGAAACAAAAACAAACAGAATAACAAACAAACCAACCAAAACAAAAAACAAAAACAAACAAAACCAAACAAAAACCAAACAAAAACACCAACCAAAACAAATCAAACAAAAAACAATAAAAAAAAACAAACAAAAACAAGCCAAAACAAACACAAACAAACAAACAAACAGAAATGGCAGCCGAAAAGGCCACAGAGCCCCGGGATGCCTCAACAGCAAGCCATAAACCCACAAGACGCCGACAAAACACCGGAATACGAAGAACTTCTATTGGGGGCGTCGGGCGGGTGTCGGGGAGGAGTCTGGAATGCGCGGCTTTGGGGTGTCGCGGGCGGCTGGGTGGGTGGGTGTGGGTGGGCGGGCGGGTGGGTGGGTGGGTGGCGGGGGCGGGCGGTGGGTGGGTGGGGCGGGCGGGTGGCTGGTGGGTGGGTGGGCGGGGGTGAGTGCGGTGGGTGGGTGGTGTGGGCGGGGCGGATGGGTTGGGGGTGTGGCGGGGGTGGGTGGTGTGTGAAGGTGGGGGTGGTGGGTGGTAGGTGGTGGGTGGGTGGTTTGGCGGGGTATGGGAGATGGTTGGGGGAGAAGGAGAAGTTGTGAGGTTGTGAGGAGAGAGTGGGTAAAAGAAGAAGTAGAAGAAGGAGAAAGAGGAAAAGAATCAGAAGAAGCAGAAACAGAAAAGAAGAAAAAGAAGAGAAGAAGAAGAAGAAGAAGCAGAAACAGAAACAGAAGAAGAAGAAAAAGGAGAAAAAGAAACAGAAACAGAAGAAGAAGAAGAAGAAGCAGAAAAAAGAAAAAGAAATAAATAAAAGAATTCCTTTTACAGAAACGAACACACGGTCACTATCCCCAACATGAACGCACAATATATCAGCGAGAAGGGACTGAGATGGTCCTACGATCTCAGCGTATTGCAAGTTGTGATGCTGAGGACGCTGCTGGCGTGTGGGCGTGGTGGAGGAGAAGATGGGAATGTATGGGCGTGCGTTCGATGTGCCGCCCATGTTGGTGTGGCTCTGAATCGAGGGATTTATATGGCCTCTGTCTTGCTCCTTCGCTCTCTTTCTCCTTCTCTGTCTATCTTTCTGTTTCTCCTTCTCTCTGTCTGTCTTTCTGTTTCTCCTTCTCTCTGTCTGTCTTTCTGTTTCTTCTCTCTGTCTGTCTTTCTGTTTCTCCTTCTCTTTGTCTGTCTTTCTGTTTCTGCTTCTCCATTCTGCTCTGTTTGTCTCTCTCTCTCTCACTCCCTCTTTCTCTTTCTCTGTCTCTGTATCTCTTTTATTTGTCTCCATTTGTTTGTTCCTGTCTCTCTTTTTCTCTCTCCCTTTTCCTGCCTCCTCTCTCTCTCTCTCTCTCTGTCTCTCTCTCTCTCTCTCTCTCTCTCTCTCTCTCTCTCTCTCTCTCTCTCTCTCTCTCTCTCTCCCTCCCTCTCTCTCCCTCTCCTCTCTCTCTCTCCTCTCTCTCTCTTCTCTCTCTCTCTCTCTCTCTCTCTCTCTCTCTCCTCTCCCTCCCTCCCTCCCTCCCTCCTCCTCCTCCCTTCCCTCCCTCCTCCCTCCTCCCTCCCTCCCTCCCCTCCCTCCCTCCCTCCCTCCCTCCTTTCTCTCTCTTCCCTCTCCCTCCCTCCCTCTCTCTTTCCTTTCCCCCCTCTCTCTCTCCCCTCTCCCTCTCTCTCTCTCTCTATTTTGAAACACTATATTACAGTGCCCACAAGAGTGACCAAGGGCGCTTACGTGTGGGTTTTGTGGGAGGAGCTTATTATGAGGATGGGGGGGGGGGCGATCACGTGGGAGATTCGGGGAGAGATCACGTGGGGGTGGGGGGGGAGTGATCACGTGATCTGTTTCTCCGGGAAGAAGAGCATGGGCGGTGTCAGATGTAAGAATTTATTTGTATTTCATTTTTTTCTTTTCAAAATTTATTACTAGGAATTTATTTGTGATGTATATTCATTGTTTCTAGGAATTATTTCGTTTTTTTTTTTAATGTATTTCTTTGAATTATCTTGTAATTAATTTTTATGATGTATTTCTGAGAAATTATTTGTGGTTTATTTTTATTATTCATATCTAACCATTTGAAATTTATCATCTACTTTTGAGACTTTTTTGTTTAATAGGAAATATTCTTATTTGACTTTGAAATACATTTTGTAAATATCAATAGTTTGAATTTACTAATATAAGTAATTTTTATATTCTGAGAATTCTTTATATGATAATTTTTTTTTTTTTTTTATTCAACTATATGAAATGCATATCCCCAAAAATATCAGCATTTTCCCCGAAAATATTTTATATCACAATTAAAAAATGTTTAACCATATAATTTACTTATCTGTCTTAATCCAGGTTTATTATTTTTTTCTTTTCTTGTTTTACTTTCGGATAAAAAAGAAGCGTTGGTGTGAAAAGACCGCGAAGAAAATCGAAGCTCTGAAGAGGTCTGAATTTGGAGATAGAAATCTTGTTGAGCAAGACTGTGTTGAGAGGGAGGGATTGGGAGCTCTGCCTGTCGGTCTGTCTCTCGGCTTCTCTGTCTTTCTGTTCTGTTGTCTGTTCTGTCTGGACTCTCTCTCTCTCTCTCTCTCTCTCTCTCTCTCTCTCTCTCTCTCTCTCTCTCTCTCTCTCTCTCTCTCTCTCTCTCTCTCTCTCTCTCTTCTCTCTCTCTCTCTCTCTCTCTCTCTCTCTCTCTCTCTCTCTCTCTCTCTCTGTGTGTGTGTGTGTTTGTTTGTGTATGTGTATGTGTGTTGTTTATGCAATAATAAACACATATATACGCTTTACACAGATTAAAGAAGAAGAATGAGAAGAAGAAAAAGAAAAAGAATAACGACAAGAAGAAAAAGTAAAAGAATAACAAGAAAAAAAGAATAATAAAATAAAGATGGAAAAAAATATCAAAGGGAAAAAGGAGAGAGAGGGTTGCCTGCCTCACTACCTGCACGGAGCGCGTTTGCTTTCGGCCACAAAAGGCAGAGATTTGCTTCCATTCAGAAATCGTTAGGGTGGGCGTCAGGGGCGGTCGCTCGCTCCTCTCGACTCCTTCTCGGCTCCTTCGACGCGTAGGTCAGGACTCGCATCCTTGAGACGTCCCGCGAGCGTAGAAAGATACATACCGAAGGATAGGTTGATACATTTATATGAAGGCAAATGCGAACTATAGTGCAAATGCAGATACATATAGATATAGATATACTTAT
>NW_020869213.1:628742-633742 GCF_003789085.1 Penaeus vannamei
ATTCGTATATTTGCGAAGGAGGAGGAGAAGGAATAGGAATAGGAGGGTGAAGAGGAAGAGGAGGTAAGGATGTTATATTACATTATGTTGATAGATAGATAGGAGGGAGAGGAGAGGGAGTGGGAGTGAGTGACAGAAATAGAGAGAGGGAGAGAGAAAAGAGGGAGGGAGAGAAAAGAGAGAGAGGGGAGAGAAAGAAAGAGAGAGAGGAGAGAAAGAAGAGAGATGAGAGAGAGAGAGAGAGAGGAGAGGAGAAAGAGAGAGAGAGAGAGAGAGAGAGAGAGAGAGAGGAGAGAGAGAGAGAGAGAGAAAGAAAAGAAAGAGAGAAAGAGAAAGAAGAAAGAGAGAGAGAGAGAGAGAGAGAGAGAGAGAGAGAGAGAGAGAGAGAGAGAGAAAGAGAGAAAAGAGAAAGGAAGAAAGAAAGAACAAAAGAGAAAGAGAGAGAGAGAGACAGAGATCGAGAGGAAGAGAAAGAAAATGAGACACAGACAGATAAAGCAACACGCCCATGCACGCCTCCTCCCTCCCCCGCCCCCACCCACTTAGACTCACGAATATACGACTCTCATCAAGCGCCCATCAACCCGCCCACAAAACGCCCATTAATTGGCCCGTTGCTGCCTCGGACGCCATATTGCACGGCGTCTAACCCACTCTCTCTCTCTTCTGGATCAGTTCCTGGTCTCGGGGCCAAGTTCGGGGGATTTAAGTAATAGGTGATTTAAGTAACAGGGATTTAAGTTTACAGGTGAGAGGGGTGTTAAGTTAAGGTTGATTTAAGTAACAGGGGGATTTATTACAGGGGATTTAAGTAACAGGGGACAGGGGATTTAAAGTAACAGGGGATTTAAGTTACAGGGGATTTAAGTAACAGGGGGATTTAAGTTACAGGGATTAAGTGAGTAAGTTACAGGGGAATTTAAGTTACAGGGGATTTGAGTTACAGGGGATTTAAGTACAGGTGAAGGGGTGTTAAGTTACAGGTGATTTAAATTTGAGGTGTTTAAAGTTACGGTTAGAGTGATTTAAGTTAGAGGTGATTTAAGGTTAGGATGTATTTAAGTAACAGGGGATTTAAGTTACAGGGGTTTAAGTAAAGGGGATTTAAGTTTAAGTTCCAGGGGATTTTTTTAAGTTACAGGGGATTTAAGTTACAGGTGAGAGGTGGTTTAAGTTAGAGGTGATTTAAGTTTGAGGTGATTTAAGTTACAGGTTAGAGGTGATTTAAGTTAGAGGTGATTTAAGTTTGAGGTGATTTTAGGTGATTTAAGTTTGAGGTGATTTAAGTTACAGGTTAGAGGTGATTGAAGTTGCAGGTGATTTGAGTTAGAGGTAATTTAAGTTAGAAGTGAGAGGTGAGTTAAGATAGAGGTGATTTAAGTTTGAGGTGATTTAATTTAGAGGTGATTTAATTTAGAGGTGATTTGAGTAGCTGGTGATTTAACTTAGAGGTAATTTAAGTTAGAGGTGACTTAAGTTAGAGTTCATTTAAGCTAGAGGTCATTTAAGTTACAAGAGATTGAAGTTAGAGGTCATTTAAGTTACAAGAGATTGAAGTTAGAGGTCATTTAAGTTACAAAGAGATTGAAGTTGAGGTCATTTACAAGAGATTGAAGTTAGAGGTCATTTAAGTTACAAGGGATTGAAGTTAGAGGTCATTTAAGTTACAAGGGATTGAAGTTAGAGGTCATTTAAGTTACAAGAGATTGAAGTTAGAGGTCATTTAAGTTACAGAGATTGAAGTTAGAGGTCATTTAAGTTACAAGAGATTGAAGTTAGAGGTCATTTAAGTTACAAGAGATTGAAGTTAGAGGTCATTTAAATTACAAGAGATTGAAGTTAGAGGTCATTTAAGTTACAAGAGATTGAAGTTAGAGGTCATTTAATTACAAGAGATTGAAGTTAGAGGTCATTTAAATTACAAGAGATTGAATTTAGAGGTCATTTATTACAAGAGATTTGAAGTTAGAGGTCATTTAAATTACAAGAGATTGAAGTTGAGGTATTTAAGTACAAGAGATTGAAGTTAGAGGTCATTTAAGTTACAAGAGATTGAAGTTAGAGGTCATTTAAGTTACAAGAGATTGAAGTTAGAGGTCATTTAAGTTACAAGAGATTGAGTTTAGAGGTCATTTAAGTTAACAAGAGATTGAAGTTAGAGGTCATTTAAGTTACAAGAGATTGAAGTTAGTAATTTTACAGAGATTGAAGTTAGAGTCATTAAGTTACAAGAGATTGAAGTTAGAGGTCATTTAAGTTACAAGATTAGAATTGAAGTTACAAGAGATTGAAGTTAGAGGTCATTTAAGTTACAAGAGATTGAAGTTAGAGGTCATTTAAGTTACAGAGATTGAAGTTAGAGGTCATTTAAGTTACAAGAGATTGAAGTTAGAGGTCATTTAAGTTACAAGAGATTGAAGTTAGAGGTCATTTAAGTTACAAGATTGAGTTGAGGTCATTTAAGTTACAAGATTGAAAGTTAGAGGTCATTTAAGTTACAAGAGATTAAGTTAGAGGTCATTTATTACAAGAGATTGAAGTTAGAGGTCATTTAAGTTACAAGAGATTGAAGTTAGAGAGTATTTAAGTTACAAGAGATTGAAGTTAGAGGTCATTTCAAGTTACGAGATTAGTAGAGTTATTTAAAGAGATTGAAGTTTAGAGGTCATTTAAGTTACAAAGAGATTGAAGGTTAGAGGTCATTTAAGTTACAAGAGATTGAGTTAGAGGTCATTTAAGTTACAAGAGATTGTAGTTAGAGGTCATTTAAGTTACGGGTGATTTAATCTACAGGTGCTTTAAGTTGCGGATGATTTAAGTTACAGGTGATTTAAGTTAGAGATGATTTAATTTATGGGTGATAGAATTTACAGGTGATTCAAGTTAGAAGTAATTTAAGTCACAAGGAATTTATGTTACTGACGATTTAAATTACAGGGGATTTAAGTTATAGATGATTTAGATTACTGGGAAACTAAGTTGCAGGTGATTCAAGTTACCATTCCAAAGTTGCTAAATTGGATTACCTTTCAGAATTACGGTTTTTTTTTTTGAGTTGATTGATTAGTTGGCTGATTAGATTGAGCTCCCATTGTGATTTTTTTAGCGGGGGGGGGGGGGAGGGTTATAATTAAGGTGATTGGATTAACCTGTTTTTCGTTTTATTTTGTTTTGTTTGTTTGCTTTCTTTTTTTTCTATTCTTTCTTTCTTTTTCTTTCTTCTTTCCTTTTTTCTTTTCTTTTTCTTTCGTTCTTTCCTTCTTTCTTTCTTTTTTTCTTTTTTTCTTTTTTCTCTTTTATTTTTTTCGTTTTATGTATTGAAGCTGTTTAGGCTTTGGTGATAAATGATAAGTAATGAATAATTATTATGAGATAATATGTTATTAATAATAATGAATAATAAGAGAGGAGGGAGGAGGGGAAGGGGGAATGCCACGAGAGAAAAAAACGAAGAAATTAAAAAATAGGTGAAAACGAATTCGAATAATAATAATCATTATTAAATAAAAGGAAAAAAAAGGAACACCCAGAAAGAATTTGAATCGACCAGCCGTTACCGGTTTCTCTCCAGCAGGTTAAACTCCCCTGACCCCGACCTCCCCGCGCTACGTCACTTAGAAATTGCTTCAGTGAATAAATCTGATCTTTAAGGTGATGTTAGCGTGTCTTGTATTGCCATCGAAGGTCATGATGTCTCCTCCACATGCTAGGATATGTAGGAATGTATTTGGTGTGGAATGACGTCATAGGAGAGTGATTTTTTTTTTTTTTTGGGGTGTGTGTGTGTGTTGTGTGAGGGGGGAGTAGGTGTCGTGTTATTTTTTGAGGGTGGAGGGAAGGGAGTGGTGGGGGGAGGGGAGGGTGTTGGTTAGGTGTGTTTTTTTTGGGGGATGGGTAGGCGAGGGAAGGGGATGTGGGGGTGAACGGTTTGGAGGGGCGGGAAAACCAATGGTTGGGTGTTTCTGATGTAGGATGTTCGCTTCAATATATTAATATTTTTGGGTTGAGGGGGGAAGGGAGGGGATATTGGGTAGAAAGGTGCGATGGTGTGTGGTTGCTTTTGTTTATCTCTTTGATATATGATATAGCCGTTTTCTCTCTCTTTTTGGAATATATTCCGGCCGTAAGGTTTTCGATCATTGCTTATTATTTTATTATTATTGGAATTAGAGCGCGTAGATTTTGATCCATATTTCGAACTGTGACCGTAAACCATTTTTCGAATTGCTTAATATATTGCACTAACTTTGTAGCAACACAACTCGTATTTTAGTTTTTGATATAACCTTCCCCCTAGCCTTCCTTTCCGCAAAAGCCAGCCGTTCTAATCTCAGGCATTATTATTATTATTATTATTGTGTAATTTTTTAGATTTTGATCCCCTTCCCCCTTCCTCCCTTTCCGCAAAAAGCCAAAACGTCAATATTTGCACTAACATTGGTCAACGCAAACTCGTAAACTTTTATGATATACAGATGTGAACGTAGCATTTTTGGCGCCGTAACCCCCGGCCGCCATCTTGTTCTCAGGCAGCACTTTATTTAGCATAAATCTAGACAACGGCTTGATTACGTCAGAGTAGGTGTGTGTGTGTGTGTGTACATGTTTATGTGCATGTATGAGTATGTTTGTACATTTGTATTTGTTAGTGAACGTGTGCGCGTGTGCGTTTGTTTGTGTGTGTGTGTGTGTGTGTTTGTGTGTGCATCCGTGTGCGTGCGTGTATATAAGCATGTGTGGGAAGGTTTATGTATCCAGCGCCGTTTAGAGTCCCTCGTGGGTGACGGAGAGCAGAAAAAAAGAGAAAAATATTGCATCAGACGCTAAGGTCCCGGATGGTTTACTCAGACCAATTGCATGTTTTAACGGAAAAAGTCGATGAGGGAAGGTAGGAATTTGCATATTTTTTGAAAACAGAAATTCAGGGGTAACGGGTGTAAAGTAAGTGCGGAATCTGAATCGAAGAGAGGAGAGAGACGAGAGAGAGAGAGAGAGAGAGA
>NW_020869213.1:641242-643742 GCF_003789085.1 Penaeus vannamei
ATATATATATTATATATATATATATATATATATATATATATATATATATATGTATGTATGTATATATATATTTAAATTTTATTGGCCAACTCTGTGTTTCTGTTTTTGTTTCATGTGAGGCAAAGGACTGTCATAAATGCATGTTTAAAACACTGATTGGCACCTATGGATTAGTAGCGTTGTTTCTCGATGACTGGTTTGTCGGTTCCTTGTGCGTGTGTGTGTGTGTGACTGTTTGTCTGTCTTTTTTGTCTGTCTATCTGTATCACTCTTTCTCTTCTCTCTCTTTCTATCTGTCTCTCTCTCTCCCTCCTTCCCTCCCTACCTCCCTCTCCCTCCTTCTTCCCTCCCTCCTTCTTCCCACCCTCTCCCTCCTTCCCTCCTTCTCTCCCTCTCCGTCTTTCCCTCTCCCTCCTCCTTCCCTTCCTCCCTCCCTTCTTCTCACCCTCTCCCTCGTTCCTTCCCCTTTTCCCTCTTCCTCCTTCCTTCCCTCTTTCCCTCCTCTTTTTCTTCTTTCCCTGTCCCTCCTTCCCTCTCCCTCCCTCTTTAATCAAAACCTTTACTGAAGGAAATCTAAACTCTCTGTTTGACTTTCTTCACCTCGAAGTAATCAAAGGTATCCTTGCTATCTCTTCCATTTCTTTCTTCTATCTTCCTCTCCTATCTTTCTTATCGTGTGTTTTATACCTCCTCTGAAATTCGGTTTCGTCACGTCAGCTCATTATCATCAGATTATTACGTGCCGGATAAATACATTATTGCTTTTTCGACATTTGCATGATACGAAGGTCAGCTTTGATCTAAAAAAAAAAGAGTAAATTATTAAATGTGATGAAGGTAGACATGAAATAGATTAGAGAATGTAAAACAGTAATAGTGATAATAACGAGGATTATGGAGTGATGATCATGAGACTGCAATTTCTTTTCTTTCAACAATTTTGCAACTGTTTGAAAATATCAACCTCCAGTTATTTCTTTTTTTTTCTCTCTCTCTCTCTCTCTCTCTATGAGGGTCATATCCTGCATGAAATCGGGTCGTGACCTTGTACAAAACTTTTCGTGACGTCATTGGGCGAAGTCAGTTTTGATGATGATTTACGAGGCAAGATTTAGTGGGAGAGGGAGAGTTGCTGGGGGGGGGGGGGGGGGGTTAAGAGGTGTTGGTGGTGGTAGGAGTCGTAAGTCCGCTAGTAATGATGGTCGTCGTAGTAACATTCGCAGTAATAGTAGTAACAGTAGTGGTAGCAATAGTAGGAAATGTACTACAAAGTTTGTTCCATATCCAGGTGGACATTGGGGACATGTTCGTAGAGAGAGGCTAGAGAAAAGGGATAGGGAGAGGGAAGGGAGGTAGAGGGGGAGTGAGGAAAAGAGGATAGAGAAAGGCGAGGAGGAGGGATAGAGAGGGAGTAAAAGAGGAGAGAGGCGAGGGAGTAAAAGACGATGGAGAGAGGCGAGGGAGTAAAAGACGATGGAGAGAGGCGAAGGAAAAAGGATAGAGAGAGGGAAGGGAGGTAGAGAGAGAGAGAGGGAGGAAAAGGGGGTAGAGAGAGGGAGAGGGAGAGAGGGATGGAACACATATAGACTGAGTTCTTTCTCATATTCATTTATGTACTGAATTTCATGTTTTCTGTCGTTACTCCATGCGTATGAGAGAAAACATGCACAAGAGCGCGTGCGTGTACGTACGATACACATAAACATAAATTATATTCCATTTCATATCATATATGTACTTATTTTTCTGTAGCAACAAAAATATCTTACATTTCCTTTTTCTTTCCAGGTAAGACAAGGAACCTCCCGCCTTTGATGTTGTTTATCAAGCCACAGATGAAGCAAGTATCATTTCAATTCATTTTCCTATCAACTGTTCCCAAAACACGATAATTATTTCATGTTTTGTTATTGTATCATTAATCCAGGTATGTGAGAGAAAGTATGCCTAAAGTAGATGTGAATGTGTGTGTGTTGACTTACGAGTCATATATTATTGTTTATTTATTAATGAATAATTGATGTGTTATTGATAATAATGAATATTTGATGATTCATTACTGATAATTCAATTATGGATATTTATTAGTGATAATGAATAAAGATAATTTATTCATAGTTGAGTAAATTATGGTAATTAATGATTGTAATTAATGAATGATTATTTAATTAATCAATGATAATGAATAACTGATAATTTAGTAATAGTTATTAGTAGATGATGATAATTAAGGATTAATAATTGGTGATAATTAATAAGAGCAAAATTAACCACCGCATTCCTTTATTAATGGTAGAGTCACGCTTGAAATTTCTGTCGCGTCCAAGAAGCTTCGAGAAAATGTCGGTTCGAACTTTTTTTTTCATGTTGATCTTCGAAATAGGATTCAAGGTGTGTTTATTGATTTATTTACGTTATTTGTATATTCATTATTTATTTGATTGTTTATTTATTCGTTTCTCTACTTATTTATTCATCCATTCATGTTTCCGTGGATGGA
>NW_020869213.1:646242-661242 GCF_003789085.1 Penaeus vannamei
GTGTGTGTGTGTGTGTGAATGTGTAAGCAAGTAGACGAGTGAGTGAATAAGTGAGCGAATGAATGAATGAGCGAGTGAACGAACGAACGAGTGAACGAGTGAACGAGAATTTAACGAATGAAGGCGTGTGATTGCGTTCATCCGCCATTCCTCGTTCGCTCGCTCACGACCTTGCTCACTTGCCGCCATCCATGTGTACCTTTCCCATTAGTGTTCATAAGGTGATCGATAACCCCCGAGAACGAACGTGTAGTCACAGTGTGAAGAACACGAGAACACGCCGTTTATTGTGGTTGCTTGGTTACCATATGAGGGGAAGTATTTGAGGAATTCTGGAAGTGAGGGGGAAGGGGGGGGAGGGAAGGGAAAGTGAGAAAGGGAGGGGGGGTGAGAGGGAGGGATAGGAATAGAAGGGAAAGGGAAAGGGGATAGGGAGAGAGGGGAGGGGGGAGGGAGGAGGTAGGGGAAAAGGGGGAAAGGGAGGGGGGTAGGGAGAGAGGGAAGGCGGAAAGGGAGGAGAGGGAGAGAGGGGGGGGGAATGTTAGGGAACTGGACAGGGGAGGGGGAGAGGGGAGGAGGAAAGAGTAGGTATCCGTGTACAATATTCTTTTCCATCGTCTTTCCTCTCCCCCCCTCTTATCTCTTCCATATTTCCTCTGTTCATCACAAAATAATAATATTTTTGTATATCTGTCCTCGATCTCCTCCCTCCCCCCCCCTGTCTTTATTCCATTTCCTTCTTCCTTCCATTTTTCTGGGCCCTCCCCCCCCCCCTCCTTCCAGCACTGACTGTTTTATCCCAAACTCGAAATGTCCTTAAGAAATATCTCGGTCGTGTCTTTGCATTCTTTCTTTCTTCTCTTTCTTTCTCATTCTTGGATCCTCTTTTTTTATTTCTCCTCTTTTTTTGTCTCTTTCTTTTTTCTTTTTCATCGTTATCTTCTACTCCTTCTTCGTTTTTTCCTGCTTCTCCTTCTTCTTCTTCTAATCTTTTTTTCTTCTTCATCTTCTCTCTCTCTCTCTCTCTCTCTCTCTCTCTCTCTCTCTCTCTCTCTCTCTCTCTCTCTCTCTCTCTCTCTCTCTCTCCTCCTCTCCTCCCTCCCCTCCTCCTCCCTCTCCTCTTTTCCTCTCCTCTCCTTCTCCCTCTCCCTCTCCCTCTTCCTCTCCTCTCCTTCTCCCTCTCCCTCTCCCTCTCCTCTCCCTCTCCCTCTCGCTCTCTCTCTTCTCTCTCTTCTCTCTCTCTCTCTCTCTCTCTCTCTCTCTCTCTCTCTCTCTCTCCCTCCCTCCCTCCCTCCTCCTCCCTCCCTCCCCTCCCTCCCTCCTCCCCTCCCTCCCCCTCCCCCTCCCCTCCCTCCCCCTCTCTTCTCTCTCTCTCTCTCTCTCTCTCTCTCTCTTCTCTTCTCTCTCTCTCTCTCTCTCCTCTCTCTCTCTCTCTCTCTCTCTCTCTCTCCTCTCTCTCTCTCTCTCTCTCTCTCTCTCTTCTCTTTCTCTCTCTCTCTCCCTAATTCTTTTTCCCCCTCTCTCTCTCTCTCTTTCTCCTCTCTCCCTTTCTCTCTTCTCCTCCCTTTTTCACTCTCTCTCTCTTCCTCTTCCTCTCTCCCTCTCTTCCGCTCTCTCTCTCTCTCCACGCCCCCTGGCGGATCGGCCTCACCTTCAGCCGTCCTTCAGGGCATGGGGTGACGGAGGGGGGGGGATGAGGGAGGCGCAGAAGAAGGGGTAGCGGAGGGGGTGGATAGAGGGGTGGGTGGGGGAGGAGCAATTGTAGGAGGGTGGAGGGGGGATGATGAAGGGGGGAGGGAGGGGAATAGGGGGGGGCGCTGATAAAGGGGATGGAGGGGGGGCAGATGGAGGGAGGATGGAGGGGGGGGATGGAGGGAGGATAGAGGAGGGGGATGAGGAGGCGTAGAAGGAGGGGGGGATGGAGGGAGATGAAGGGAAGGCATATGTAGGGTTGATTATGGGGGGTGGGGGGAGGGAGGGTGGTAGGTAGGGGGATGTGGTGTGACAGCGGCTGGGATGGTGTTTAGAAAATGGGTATAGTGCCATGGTGCCGAAGATGGTGATTGTTTTATTTACGTAGGAAGGGGAAAGAGAGGGAGAGGGGGAAGGAGGGGGGAGAGGGAGGGAGGGGGGAGAGAAACAGAGGAAGAAAAAGATGAGCACAAAGAAAAGGAGAAATAGAAAGAGAGAAGAGGGAGGGCGAGGGAGAAGAAGAAGAAGAAGAAGAAGAAGAAGAAGAGAGAGAGAGAGAGAGAGAGAGAGAGAAGAGAGAGAGAGAGAGAGAGAGAGAGAGAGAGAGAGAGAGAGAGAGAGAGAAAAAGAAAAGAGAAAAAGAAAGAGAGAAAGAGAGAAAGAAAGGGAGAGAAAGTAGAAGAGGGAGAAAGAGAGTGAGAGAGAACTGGACGGTAGGCTTATCTTGAAGGCATCCCCCCACCAAAAAAAAAAGAGCGGCGGGGCGGTTTTCGAGGTCATTCGAGGTCAAACGAAAGAGCGAGAGCGGGTGGAGGAATGAATGAATGGAGAGAGAGAAGAGCGAGAGCGAGAGCGAGAGCGAGAGCGAGAGCGAGAGCGAGAGCGAGAGCGAGAGCGAGAGCGAGAGAGAGAGAGAGAGAGAGAGAGAGAGAGAGAGAGAGAGAAGAGAGAGAGAGAGAGAGAGAGAGAGAGAGAGAGAGAGAGAGAGAGAGAGAGAGAGAGAGAGAGAGAGAGAGAGAGAGAGAGAGAGAAAGAGAATAAAAATGGATATAAAAAGTAGGCAATGAAAGCGAAACAGGAAATGAAATTAGTTTATCTTAATCAACTAAACATTATCCTTCTCTTTCACATTAGATAAATGGTAAAGGATGCCTATTTCTCTCCTCTCCTCTCCCTCTTACTCTCTCTTTCTCTTATTCCTTTTTTCCTTTGTCTCTCCCCTTCCTTTTTCATTCTTCTCCTCCTCTTCCTCGTCCTCTGCCTCCTCAATTTCCTCTAGCTTCTCCTCTTTCTGCTTCTGTTCCTGTTCCATCTCCTCCTCCTCCTCCTCCTCCTCCTCCTTCTTCTTCCTTCTTCTTTCTTCTTCTTCTTCTTCTCTCTTCTCTCTTCTTCTTCTTCTCTTCTTCTCTTCTCTTCTTCTTCTTCTTCTTCTTCTTCTTTCTTCTCCTCCTCCTCCTCCTCCTCCTCCTCCTCCTCCTCCTCCTCCTCCTCCTCCTCTCACCTTGATTTGACCTTCCCTCCTTTTTTCTTCTCCCTCTCCCTCTCCTTCTTCTTCTTTCTTTCTCCTTCTTCATAATCTTCATCATCTTCATCTTCATCTCCCTCTTCTTTCCCCTCTTCCTCCTCCTCTTTATCCTCCTCCTCTCTTCACCTTGACGTGACCTCTCCGTAACCTCCTAACCTTGGCTTCCCCTTCACGTTTTTCGACCCACGAGCGGCGGGTCTCTCTCCGTTGACCTCGCTTCGCTTTTGGTGGTGGAGGGGGTGGTGGGGTGTTGGGGCGGGGATGGGGTGGAGGGGGAGGGGTTAGGGTTGGGGGGGCTGGTGGGGGAGGTGGAGGGGTGGGGGTGATGGTGGGGATGGGGGTGGTAAGGGTGAGGGTTGGTGGGCTGGTGGGGGAGGTGGGGGTGTTGGTGGTAGGGGTGATAGTGGTGTTGGTGGTGATTTTGGAGGTAGTGGTGGTGATGGTGAGAATGGAGTAGGTGGTTATGGTGGGGGTGATAGGGGTGTAATGGCGTTGGTGGTCTGTCGTTGTTCTTTTTATTGTCATTTCTGTTTCTCTCCTTTGGCTGTAAATATGCGAGAATGATCGGTACGTCAGTTGTGATACGCTGATAGACTGATAAGCAGACTGATAGATAAATAGATAAACAGAGTGTGTGTCGGAGAGAAAGGGGATGGGACGAGAGGAAGAGAGAGAGAGAGAGAGAGAGAGAGAGAGAGAGAGAGAGAGAGAGAGAGAGAGAGAGAGAGAGAGAGGAGAGAGAGAGAGAGAGAGAGAGAGAGAGAGAGAGAGAGAGAGAGAGAGAGAGAGAGAGAGAGGAGAGAGAGAGAGAGAGAGAGAGAGAGCAGGAGAGAGGGAGAAGGGAAGGGGGTGGGAGAAAAGAAGAGGACAGTAGGGAAAGGAAGGAAGAGACAGAGAGGGGAAAGATAACTATAGAGAGGAAGAGAGATGAAAAATGAGGGTGACAGAAAAATAGAGACAGACAGACAGACAGACAGACAGACAGACAGACAGAGTGAGTAAGAAAGAGAGAGAGAGAGAAAAAACGAGAAAATGATAAAGAGAGAACGAGATATAGAGAGCAAGAGAACGAGACATTACTTACCACTAAGAAATTAACCCTTTTTTCCGCTCCATGGAAAGACCAACAACAGCAAAAACAACGAAGACATTGACCTGGGAAAAGAAAATGTTGCAAAATGAGCGCGGGTCAATTTGGTTAACAATGCATCCACTTGCAAGACTCCCAGATGAAATACACGCGCTGCAAATGGTCACCTAATGTAATACAGGTTTGGATGCATCATGTTATGACACGTTTCGGAAGTTGTATTCGTTATTATTATTATTTTTTTTAATTATTATTATTATTATTATTTTTTTTTTTTGGTGTCTGTACGTGTGTTCTCCGTTCTCTAGTCTGTTCTGTTCTCTCAAGTTGCGTTCTCTCTTTCTTCTTCTCGTCCTTTCTCTCATTTTGTCTCGTTATTACTCTTTTTCTATCTTTCTTTCTCTTTCTCTCTTTCGTCTCTCTCTCATCTCTCTCTCTCTCTCTCTCTCTCTCTCTCCTCTCTCTCTCTCTCTCTCTCTCCTCTCTCTCTCTCTCTCTCTCTCTCTCTCTCTCTCTCTCTCTCTCTCTCTCTCTCTCTCCTCTCTCTCTCTCGTCTCTCCTCTCTCTCTCCTATTTCCTCTATCTTTCTACTATCTGTCTATCTCTCTCATCTGCTATCTATCTATCTATCTGTCTATCTCCTTTTCTCCCCTCCCTTCCGCGCACAACCGCATTCCCAAAATATCAACAAACTGGAGGTTAACAGAAAACGGTTTTTGATGACGTCACGGCGACGAAGCTATAAATAACATGATTGACCACAGGAGCATCTGGCCTCCCCCCCTCTCCCTCCCCTCTACCCCACCCTCCTCTCCTTCCTCCGGTTTCCCCCTTCCCTCCCTGATTGCTCCCTCCGGCTCTCCTATCCTCACTTCCTTCCCCTGACCAGCCCTCCCTCCTTTCCTTGCCCTCCTTCTCACCCCCACCTCTTCGTCCCATACCCTTCCCTCTCCTCCCCCCCTTCCCAAACCATTTTACGCTCTCCCCCCTCTCCTCGTCCCCTTCCACACCCTTCCCCTCCTCCTCCCTTTTCCTCCCCACCCTCCGTTCCACCTCCTCCTCCTCCCACCCCTCCGTTCCTCCTCCTCCTCTTCCTCCTCCTCCTTTTCCTCCCCCTCCGTTCCTCCTCCGTTCCTCCTCCTCCCACCTCCGTTCTCCTCCTCCTCCCCACCCTCCGTCCTCCTCCTCCTCTCCTCCTCCACCCCCTACCCTTCTTCCTCCTCCTCCTCCTTCTCTCCTCCTCCTCCTCCTCCTCCTCCTCCTCCTTCCTCCTCCTCCTCCTCCTCCTGCCTCCTCCTCCTCCGTTCCTCCTCCTCCGTGCGTACTGTCTGCTAGGAACTGCATCTTTAAGCAGACTCTCCGGGCCGGCCGCTGTACCTGCCTCTGAGAACGGGATGAGGACTCCCTCTCCTCCTTCCTCCTCACTCATGATTCTGTCTTCCCTCGCTTCACTCTCTCCTCGCTTCACTCTTCTCGCTTCACTCTCTCTTTTCGTTTCATTCTCTCTCCTCGCTTCACTCTCTCTCCTCACTCTCACTCTCTCTATGTCTTCTGTATGTCTGTCTGTCTCTGCCTCTCTCTCTCTCTCTCTCTCCTCTCTCTCTCTCTCTCTTCTCTTCTCTCTCTCTCTCTCTCTCTCTCTCTCTCATCTCTCTCTGCTCTCTCTCTCTCTCTCTCTCTCTCTCTCTCTCTCTCTCTCTCTCTCAGGAATTCTCAATGATTTTTACTCGTGTAATATGGGTTTAGGTTTTTTGTTTTATTTTCATTCATGTTTTTTTTTCTTTCACTTTTCGTTCGTGGTAATTTACTATTCCTTACTCGCGATTTTCACTTACTTTCGATCACCCTCATTCTTGATCTTCGTTCATCTTTCATTATCATTTTCACTCACTTTCATTCACATTTCTCCATTCCACGTTCATTACTTCCACTCGCCTCCGTGCATGATGTTCATTCATCCTCATTTCATTCATTTTTTTACTCATCGCCATGCATGGTGTTCATTTTCATACTCGTCTATGGTAATCATTTTTACTCGCTTGGGAATGTTTTGTTAGAGTGGGGTTTTGGGAAGCAAGGAAGGAGGGAGGCAGGAGGGGAGAAGGGTGTAGAAGGGGGTAGGAAGGAAAAGGGGGGAGGGGAGGGAAGGGTGAGGGAGGGAGTGTAAAATGGGCTTTGGAAAGGGTGAGGGAGGAGAGAGAAGGGTATGGGACGAGGGGTAGGGTGAGAAGGAAGGGTAGGAAGGGATACGAAGGAAGGAGGGAGGGCAGGTCAGGGGAAGGAAAGAAGGAAGGAAGGGACGGGGTGAAATGATGGTTGTTATTTTTCATTTATTTATTTATTTCTGTGTTGTGATTTTTTTTTGGGTGGGGTATCGTCCTTTTTATTTTTGTTAGATACATATTGTTTTCACCACGATCATTATTATCGTCATCACTATCACTATCATTATTATTATCGTCATCACCATCTCCATTACTACTATTATTATCACCATTACCATTATTGCTGTTATCATTATCATCATTATTATTATTATCATTTTTATTACTTTCATCATCACATCACCATTTGAATTATTATATTATCATCACCATATCACGATTATTATTATTATCCTTATCGTCATATATCATCATTCTATTTCCGGTTGCGTACATTTACAGAAAGATAATTAATTGCACGAAAATAACAACGATGTTGAACATTCCTTCCTTGATGACGTCACAATAACCTCTCGTTTTTTTCACGCGTTATTTTTGTTTTCAAAAGTGAGGGAATGGAATTTCCTCCTTTTATAGAATGGTTGAAAAAGTTTTTTTTTTTCGGAAGTATTTTCGGGACAAACAGCCCAAACTTCTTTAATGGAATGCGGTAGAAAATGTATACTTTAACGTGTGAAGAAACGTATTTGGTTTATGTATAAGCTTTAACCGGTTGATGATCATGTGCACATGAACCCGAATAAACACTTACATAATGCGTGTATACGTACACTGCCACGCTATTTGATACACGGATACGTACACACACAAGTGAGTGAGTGTGAGTCTGAGTGAGTGCGTGTGAGTGTGAGAGTGAGTGTGTGTGAGAGTGTGAGTAGTGAGAGAGAGAGAGAGAGAGAGAGAGAGAGAGAGAGAGAGAGAGAGAGAGAGAGAGAGAAGAGAGAGAGAGAGAGGGAGAGAGAGAGAGAGATATATTTTACTCTCTCTGCATGCACGAATCTACATGTGTATAGTCACGCCTTCATCAGTATGGGCGGGAGAGCTGCAGCCGCCACCGCAGTTGCATGAGGAATGGGCGCGACTTGAAAACTTAGCGAATATATTTTCGTACAAAAGGAAGAGAAAAAGAGGAGAGAAAATGTATATCAGGAATGTATAGAGCAGAAGATGGTTTATCTTTGCGAACTATAGTTATAAATTCCGGTTGGTGTGAGTGCGCGCGTGTGTGTATGTGTGTGCCGTATGTGTTTGTGTGTGTGTGCGTGTGTTTTGTGTTTTTGTGTGTTTGTGTTTGTGTGTGTGTATGTGTTTGTGTGCGTGTTTGTGTGTATGTACTTGCGTGCGTGTGTGTGTATGTGTGTGTTGTGTGTGTGTGTGTTTTGTGTGTTTGTGTTTGGTGTGTGTGCGTGTGCGCGTGTGGTGTGTGTGTGTTGTCACTGATTTAAATAATTATCATTACTTATTACTGTTATCGTTACCAACTTCACAACAATTTTGAGCATATTATTGAAATCTTCACGTATCCAATCTTCATTATCATCTGTAGAAGTTAAGATTATCAAGTGCGTGCTATTATTGCAGTTATCTATATTAGGGTTATTGGTGTCATTAAATCTGAGTTGTGAAGTGGGAGATTTGGAAAGGGGGGGAGGGGGGGAGTTTCGGGTTAATTAGGTTTTCTCGAGTACCTGTCTCTGTCTCTGTTTGTTTGTCTGTCTATATGTCTGTTTTTGTCTTTGTCTTTCTGTTTCCTTCTTCCCTTTCTCTCTCTCGCTCTTTCCCTCTTTCTCTCCCACTCTCCTCTCTCTCTCTCTTCTCTCTCTCTCTCTCTCTCTCTCTCTCTCTCTCTCTCTCTCTCTCTCTCTCTCTCTCTCTCTCTCTCTCTCTCTCTCTCTCTCTCTCTCTCTCTCTCTCTCTCTCTCTCTCTCTCTCTCTCTCTCTCTCTCTCTCTCTCTCTCTCTCTCTCTCTCTCTCTTCTCTCCTTCTTCTCTCTCTCCTCTCTCTCTCTCTCTCTCTCTCTCTCTCTCTCTCTCTCTCTCTCTCTCTCTCTCTCTCTCTCTCTCTCTCTCTCTCTCTCTCTCTCTCTCTCTCTCTCTCTCTCTCTCTTCTCCTCTCTCTCTCTCTCTCTTCTCTTCCCTCCCTCCCCCTCTCTCTCTCCCTCTCTCTCCTCTCTCTCTCCTCTCCCTCCCTCCCTCTCCCTCCCTCTCCCTCCCTCCTCTCTCTCTCCTCTCTCTCTCTCTCTCTCTCTCTCTCTCTCTCTCTCCCTCTCTCTCTCTCTCTCCCTCTCTCTCTCTCTCTCTCTCTCTCCTTTCCCCTCTCCCCCTGTTAAAAAATAAACTAATCATATATTCATCTTATTTTCACCCCCCCCCCCCCGCACACAAAGCTCTTCCCCACAGCTTTATCTGCATTTCTTCGGATTCGCCAATCTTTCCAGCAAAGGCATGGTATAGGAGCAGTTATGTGGTGAAACGGGAAGATTCACCATAAATTTAAATGGAGGTAAAATAGTTTAAATTTGAAGAGAATATTGTATGTTGGTATTATTATGATGAGGGTAATTGATGTTGTAATAATTGGTATTGGTAGTGATGATTCAAATGATAACGATGATGGACCAAATAGATATAAATATTATACTACGTCCAATTTGATTTTAAAAAGAGATAAACTGGCAACTCAATTTTGGCGCCGGCCTTCTCCGATTCACTAACTCACTTTTGAAGAAAAATAATAACGTCTTGGTGAAAATAGCAATAAAGATTAACAGAAGTAATTAATATATATATATATATATATATATATATATATATATATATATATATTTAAGTTTCAAGATACGTAACCACAACAATTAAAGATTCAAAAAAAAATTAAATAAAAAAGGTTAACTTGGCGATTCGGACTACTCGAGGGGTCGGGGATGGGTTGCCAATTTTTCAATTTTTGAGATTTTGACATGAACTCCAAAAAATTAATGTTTAAAATTCTTAGACTTGCGCCTTAGACTTCCAGAGATCAAAACTTTATTTCAAGGAGACAGAGAAACAAACGCGAGATTCTGCAAAAAAAGATAATATACGAATGAAACATAAAAAAAGAATAAAGAAAGGCCGACAAAGAAATACAAGAAATAAAACAGAAGGACGAAACATACAACAAAATCACAAGAAATGCAACAAAATACAAGAAATACAACAAAAAATACAAGTAGTGGGAGTAACTGCGGGTACCGAGGGAGTGAAACCCTGGAAAAGCAGAGATTATGAACGTGTGTGTACGTGTGGCGTAGTCTGTCTGTCTACGTGTCTCTGACTCTCTCTACTCCCTCTTTCTTCTTTGTTTCTTTGTTTTGTCTTGCTATTTGTTCATGTTTGTTCGTGTCTCCTTTTTTCTGTATCTTTTATCACGGATTTTCTCACTCTCACCTATCACCCTATCCACTGTCCATCTACTTTCCCACCTACCCACCAACCTACCGACTTATCCATCTACCAACTTATCAACCCACCCACACATCCACCACCCACCCACTCGCCTAACAACCCACCCATCCACCATCCACCCACCCACTCACCTACCAACCCATCCGCCCAACCTACCCACCTACCCAACCTTCCAACCCACTCATTTAACAACCCACCCACCCACCTACCCACTTATTACCAATTCTACCCCCCCCCCCATTTTCTCCTATTAACCAGGAAATTCAAAACAGCGCCACATAAGACAAGCAGATTCCACACGGTGACAAGCAATTCATGTACTGTGGGGTTTCCTTGCTCATCACTGTTGCCACTCTAGCGATTTCCCCGCTAGATATAGCGTTTTTGAGCTATGATCGTGCTTGGAACATTTTTTGAAAGTTGACCATCGCTACCGAATTTATCAAAAGTCCCCTTTTTTTAAGCGGGAAAAGAAGGAGATTTTATTCTTCTGTTTAGCGGTTTTTTGAAATCCAGTCTAGCGGTTTTGTGGAAGCGTCACTGGCAACACTAGTGTTAATCCCGAGAGAAGCAGAAAGCAACAGGCAGTCATCAGGTGTCTACTGTCTGTGCAGGATGGACTTTTATGGTCATGTAGGAACTTCTGCGTGCAATTTTTGAGTACAGGAAGAGAGGGACAGGTTTCGGAGAAAGTTTAAAGTCACGTTTTTCTGCTAATCTGGATTTGCTGTTTGTTGTTGTGATGATGATGACAATGGTGATGATGATGATGATAGTAGTAGTAATAATAAATATTATTATTATCGTTGTTGTAGTTAGTGCTATTATTGTTATAGTTATTATTATTAATATTATTTTTATTATTGTTGTTGTTCTTGTTGTTGTTGTTTTATTGTTATTATTATTTTTATCATTATGATTACTATTATTATTGTCTTTTTATTATTTTGTGTATTATTACTATTATTGTTCTTGTTATTAGTAGTAATAGTATGGTTATTCTGAATATTATTATCATTAGTATTCCCTTTCATTATCCCTGATTCACCTTTCTTTATTTTTCTCTTGTCACTTCTCTTTCTCCCTCGTTTCTCTTCTTATTCCGTTTTTACCTCTCCGTCTCCTCTTCTTTATCAACTTCTTCTCTTATACACTTTCCTCTCCTCTTCCTCTTCTCTTTCTTTCACTTTGCTTTCTTCCCTTCTTTGTCCTCCCCTTCTTCCCTCTTTCTCTCGCCCTTCCCCCCTTTGTCCTTATTTTCCTCCTTCCCTCTCTCCCTCTTTTTATCCCACCTTCTCCCCCCTCTCTCCCTTCCTGTCCCTCCTCCCTCTTCTTCTCCCCTTCCTCCCACCTTCCCTCTTCCCCTCTCCCTCCTGTCCCTCCCTCCCTCCGTTCTCCCCTTCCTCCTTCCCTCTCCTCCCTCTCTCCCTTCCTGCCCCTCCCTCCCTCTTTCGTTCTCCCCTTCCTCCCACCTTCCCTCTCCTCCCTCTCTCCCTTCCTGTCCTCCCTCCCCTCTTTCGTTCTCCCTTCCTCCCACCTTCCTCTCCTCCCCCCACCTAGTCCTCCACCCAAGGTCTATATAAGTACTTATATAGACCTTGCTCCCACCCTCCTCTTCTTCCTCCGCTCCTCTCATCTCCTCCGCTCCCTCTCATCTTCCTCCCCTCCCCTCCCTCCCTCGTCCTCCCCTCCACCTTCCCTCTCTTTACTCCCTCCCTTCCTCCTTTTCTTCCTCCCTCCCCTCCCCTCCTCGTCCTCCCTCCCCTCTGTCCCTCCCTTCCTCCTTTTCTTCCTCCCTCCCCTCCCCCTCCCCTTCCTCGTCCCCTCCCTCCCTCTCTCCCTCCCTCCCCTCCCTTCCCTCCCTCCTTGCTGACGTAAGATTCCTTCGACATGTTGCACGTTGCAAGAGGCCCCGCAAGTGCACCGTCTCCTGTGCACGGAGGTTACTGTTTATCTCCTGAAGGGTTACGAGAGTCGGGCCGAAGGTCAGGATAGAGGAGTCTTCTGTTATAATTCCAGTGGGTTTTTTGTTGTTTGTTGTTGTTGTTGTTTGTTGTTGTTTGTTGTTGTTTTTTTGTTTTTGTTGTTTTGCTTGTTGGTTTGGTGTTTGGTGGTGGTGGGGAACGAATCGAAATTCTTGTGTTTGTCTGTGTTGTCTTTTGTTGTTGTTAGTTGATATGTACTCTTTTTTGTGTTGGTGGTGGTGTTAGTGTCCTTGTTATGATGATCTTAAATGAAAATCATCGTCATTTATCATCATCATCACCATCACCACAATCAACACCACAATTACCGATAGTATTGCGAGCCGAAAATCAATTCGAACTTGTGACAGCCCTCCCCCCCTCCCCTCAGTCTCCCCTACCCCCCCCCCCCTCAAAAAAAATCGAAAAAAATCAGAAACTGGGTGGGGGGGGGGGAGATGGGAGGGGGATAAAACCGATCACTCCCCATCATTCGAATTCTTGTCAACCTGTCAAATACTCCTTGTCAAAGAGAAAGGTAAAAGGGAGAGAACGAGAGCGACAGATTTCCCTCCCCTTGCCCTCCTTCTCCTTCCCCTTCCCTCTCCTCCCTTTCCCTCTCCCCTCGCTCTCCCTTTCCCCTTTTCCCCTCCCCTCATCTCTTCTACCCTTCCACTTCCCTCTTCTCCCCTCCCCCTTCCCTCTTCTCCCTTCCCCTTCCTTCTTCTCCCTTCCCCCTCTAACCCCCCCCCCAAAAAAAAAAAAGAAAAAAAAGTGAAAAACCGGTTACCCTAAATTGGCAAAAAAATTCAATAACCATCGTCTGAATGGTGGAGTGGGGGGGGGGTGGCAGGGGGGTAGAGGGAGGAGGAACGAAACCTGATCAACATGTCTGACACATGTTTCACCGCCATTGGTTCATCGACAATGCCCCTCTTCGCTGGAACGTAGGAATGGATCTGTCAGTCTGTAGGTCTGTGTCTGTCAGTCGGTCGATCTGTCTGTCTGTCTGTCGGTCTGTTTGCCAGTCTGTCTGTCTGTCTGTCTGTCTGTCGGTCTGTTTGTCAGGCAGTCTGTCTCTTTCTCCTTTTTGTTTGTCTGGCTCTATATGCTTGAATGTCTGTCTGCTTTCCTCTGTAGGGTTATCTGTCTGTTTGTCTCCCTGTCTGTATCCTGTCCCTATATACTTATATATTGGTCTTGACTGTGTATCTATCTGTGTATCTGTCTACTGGCCTTTCTATCTATCTCTCTCTCTCTCTGTCTGTCCATATAGCAATTTGTCTGTCTGATTATCTGTCCATCGATATGTTTATCAGAGAGAGAGGGAGGGAGGAAGTGAGGAATGGAGAAGAGAAGGGAGGAAGAGAGGAAGGAGGAAGAGAAGAAGGGAGGAGGAAGAAGGGAGGAAGAGAGGAAGGGAGAAGAAGAAGAGAAAGGAGAGAGAGGAGAGAGAGAGAGAGAGAGAGAGAGAGAAGAGAGAGAGAGAGAGAGGAGAGAGAGAGGAGAGAGAGAGAGAGAGTGAGAGTGAGTGAGTGAGTTTTGTTGTCTACTCTAAGCTTTGTTTTTTCCATACTAAAAATAGATAAAATAAATACACGCACAATGAAGAGTGTTTCTCAGCGGGAATTATTAACCCCTTATCAAAGCCCCAGGGTGGTTCACCTTGTGGGAAATTGCTTCTTGGAATTTCTGGAATCGATCCGTTGACCAGTCTGATGGCGTATAAACATGCAGTTCTATGCACGCGAAGGAATGGGAATGGGGAGGAGGAAGAGAAAAGGGAGGAGGGAGAGGATTAGAAGGAGGAGGAGGAGAGAAAATGAGAGACAGAGATATAGAAAGAGAGAGAGAGAGAGAGAGAGAGAGAGAGAGAGAGAGAGAGAGAGAGAGAGAGAGAGAGAGAGAGAGAGAGAGAGAGAGAGAGAGAGAGAGAGAGAGAGACGAAGGCAGAGACAAAGACAGAGAAGCAGAAATACAGAGACAGAGAAAGCCAGAGAGGGAAAAGAAAGAGAGAGAGAGAAAGAAAAAGGGAAAAAGTGAGAGAAAAAAGAAAGAAAGAGAAATTGAGAGAAAACAAGAGAAGAACCTTAACAAGAGACGAAGCGAAACGTGAAAAGGTCTTAAAGGAAGAACCGAAGGTGGTGGACGTGACGGTCGCCAGGTGCTCGCCTGAAGACTTTTTAAAAAAAGTTTCGTTTGTTTTTTCCTTTTTTTCTTTCTCTTTCTCTTTGTTCTGTTTTCTTCTCTTGTTTTTTATTTATTTCTTCAGGAGAGGGAAGGAGGGAGAGAGGGATTGATGGAGGGATATATATATATATATATATATATATATATATATATATATATATATATATATATATATATATATATTATATATATATATATATATATAATATATATATTATATATATACACACACACCACACGACACACACACACACACACACACACACACACACACACACACACACACACACACACACACACACACACACATATATATATATATATATATATATATATATATATATATATTATATATATAGAAAGAGAGAGAAGAGAGAGAGAGATAGGGAGGAAGGAAGGGAGGAGAGAGAGAGAGGGGGAGCGAGGAGGTGAGAAAAGAGAGAGAGGGGAGGAGAGAAAAGAGAGGAAGAGTGAGAAGAGAGAGAAAAGAGAGAGAGAGGCAGAAACAGACAGAGACAGAAAGAGAAAGAGAGCAGGAGAAAGACAAAGACAGAAACCGATCGAGCGACCTCAAGCAAAAGACTCAGTGTCAACAGATTGGCATGCGACCTTGTTGGTGTTTGCCTTCGCTTTGGCGTGTCTGGGAATCCATCACACACACACGCACACGCAGGCACGCACACACACACACACGCACACATAGACAAATACACGCACACATACACACGCACATACAGAAGAAGGAGATGGGGTGGAAGAGAAAGAGGAAGAAAGAGAGAGAGAGAGGAGTGAGAAAGAAAGAAAGAGAAAGTGAAAAAGAAAGAGAAAGAGAGAGAAAATAGAAAGAAAGAAAGAAAAAGAGTGGTAG
>NW_020869213.1:663742-686242 GCF_003789085.1 Penaeus vannamei
ACTTTCCACCCCCCTCCTCACAACTCCCCCCCTCTCAATTTACACCTCTCCCAACCTCTACCCCACCCCCTCCACCTCTCCATCCTCTGCCCCATCACTCCCGACCCACCTCTCCCTCTTCAACCTTCCCTTCCCCCCATCCCACCCTCTCCTTCTCCACATACCCTTCTCCCACTCTCTCCCCTAACCCTCCACCCCCCTTTCCCCTCTCACCTACCCTCCCCCTCCCCTCCCTTCTCCCTCCCCCCTCCCCTCCCTCCCCTCCTCCCTCCCCCCTCCCACCCCTTCCCCTCCCCCCTCTTCCTCTCTCCCCTCCCCATTCCCCCCCTCTCTTCCTCTTCTCCCCTCCCATTCCCCTCTCCCCCTCTATCCCTCTCCCTCCCCCCTCCACACACGCCCTGAAAGAAAAAAAAGAAGAAAAAAAAGATTTTGAAAAAAATTACCTTAAATATAGATCGTTTAACTCTCGGTGCCAAGAAACTGCCTGAGTTTCTTCCTACTTCCCGCTTGAGCCGGTGCGATTCGGCCGTGACAGGTGAACGATTGGGTGATTGGTGTCTGAGTGATTGGGGGGGGGGTTAAATATTATATATATATATGTATATATATATATATATATATATATATATATATATATATATATATATATATATATATATATATATATATATATATATATATATATATATATATATATATATATATATATATATATATATGTATATGGTTTGTATCGGATTGGTTTTACTGATTGCGATTGGAAAGGGATTGATTTTCTGCTGATTGGGAACATATTGAATTAATTTTGACTGATTAGATCTTAGATTGGGTTGGTTTTGAGTGACTAAGACTTTCAATTGATCTTTTGACTGATTAGGTCTTAGATTGATTGGTTTTGACTGATTGGGGACTTATATTGGATTGATTTTGACTGATTAGGTCTTAGATTGGACTGGTTTTGACTGATTAGGTCTTAGATTGGACTGGTTTTGACTGATTAGGACCTCCAATGGATTTTTTTGACTGACTGAGGACTACTATTGAATTTGTTTTGACTGACTGAAATTCACAGGGGTTTTGATTGACTTTCAATTAGGTTTTTATTAATTGATCACGATTTAGAGTGTCCTTCAGCTGTGTTCTCTCTGACTGATTGCAATGACTGTAGCAGTTATATTTAAATGACTAATTGTTTTAATCGTTATTGTTGATTCCGTGCAGCATATGCTAATTATGCTGTTTCAGTTCTGTTGATGTTTTTTCCTTTTCTTATCCCTCCTCTCCTTCCCCTCCCCCCTCCCTCCTTCCCCTTTCATTACCCCTTCCCCCTCCCCTTCCCCTCCTTCCTCTCTCATTACCCTCCTCCCCTTCCCCCTCCCCTCTACCCTACTTTTCCAATATTTATTCCCCCCTACCCTACAGCCACCCCGTTCCCTTCCCTCTCTTCCCTTCCTCCCTTTCCACTCTCCCATAGCTAACCCTTCGCTATCCTCTACCCCCTTCCCCTACCAATCCCCCCCCTTTATCCCCCTCTCCTCCCCCCTACCCTCTCTCTCTTCTCCTCCTCTTTCCCCCCCTACTCTCTACTCTCCTCCCCCTACCTACTCTTCTCCGTCTCTCCTTTCCTCCTCTCCCTTATCCCCCTCTCCTCCCTCCTACCCTCTCCTCTCCTCTCCTCCCCCCTTACCCCCCACCTCCCCCCTACCCTCTCCTCTTCCCCCCTCGCAATTTATCTCTATTGCAACCTGTAATGCAGTCCGCTGCAATTGCACCTTTATGAAGATTAATTGTGGTTTGGCATTGTTCTCTTGCCAATTATAGTTAAGAGATGTGTGATTTGGTTGAAATTCGCCATTATGGAAAATAGGCGGCTTGTGTTTTGTCATTGTCTGCAGATGTCGAATACGAATTTCTTGATGTGTTTATGTACGCATTATGTGTATATAGATTATATATATATATATATATATATATATATATATATATATAATATATATATATATATGTATATGTATATATGATATACATATCATATATATATATATCATATGTATATTATATATAGATGTAGAGATAGGTAGATAGACAAACAGACTGACAGATAGATACTTACTTAATTAACTAATTAATGAATTCCTTTACAGTGTCCATTCATCCACTTCCCTCGACCAGCATTCTAACCCAACCATCCAACCTCCAACCTTCTCTCACCTCCCTCCCCCTCCTCCCTCCCCCACAGGACATGAAACGCAACCTCCAACCTCCAACCCCCAACCTCCACTCTCTCACCTCTCTCTCTCTCTCCCACAGGACATGAAACCCACCATCTTCCTCCAACTTCCAACCGTCTCCCCCCCCCCTCCTCCCTCCCCCACAAGACATGAAACCCAACCATCCAACCTCCAACCTCCAACCGCTCTCACCTCCCTCCCCCTCCCTCCCCCACAGGACAGGAAACCCAACCATTCAACCTTCAACCTTCTCTCACCTCCCTCCCCTCTCCCTCCCCCACAGGACATGAGAGCCAACCATCCAACCTCCAACCGCCTTTCACCTCCCCCCTCTCTCTCCCCCACAATCTCCAATCTATCTCCAATCTCCAACAGCCGCCCTCTCTCACCTCATTCTCTCTCCCCCACAGGACATGAAACCCACCCATCCAACTCTCTCTCCCCCACAGGACATGAAACCCAACCTGCAACCATCCAACCTCCATCCTCCAACCGCCTTTGTCCTCCTCTTTCTCTCCCCCACAGGACATGAGACCCAACCATCCAACCTCCAACCTTCTCTCACCTCCCTCCCCCTCCTCCCTCCCCCACAGGACAGGAAACCCAACCTCCAACCCCCAACTTCCACTCTCTCACCTCTCTCTCTCTCCCCCACAGGACATGAGAGCGTCCAGGGCGGGGGAAGTCCTCGTGGGCGACGGCCGAGTGTCCCGGGGTCAGAGGAACAAGTTGAAAGAAAGCCTGCAGCAGCCGTGGCGAGGGGCGCACCAGCTCCGAATGACGCTGTTAACCTCGAGAGGCGGGTGGGGCTCATCAGTGGGGTTGCTCTGATTGTCGGGACCATGATCGGTGAGTTGGGGGTTGTGGGGAGGTTGTGGGGGTTGTGGGTAAGGGAAGGAAGGGGTAAGGTAAGAGGAGGTGTGTGTTTGTGTGTGTGTGTGGTTCGTCAGTGGGGTTGCTCTGATTGTCGGGACCATGATCGGTGAGTTGGGGGTTGTGGGGAGGTTGTGGAGGGTTGTGGGTAGGGAAGGAAGGGGGTAAGGTAAGAGGAGGTGTGTGTTTGTGTGTGTGTGTGGTTCGTCAGTGGGGTTGCTCTGGTTGTCGGGACCATGATCGGTGAATTGGGGGGGTTGTGGGGAGGTTGTGGGAGGGTTGTAGGGGTTGGAAGTGTGAGGAATGGAGGTGAGTGTGTGTGTGTGTGTGTGTGTGTGTGTGTGTGTGTGTGTGTGTGTGTGTGTGTGTGTGTGTGTGTGTGTGTGTGTGTGTGTGTGTGCGTGTGTGTGTTGTGTGTGTGTGTGTGTGTGTGTGTGTGTGTGTGTGTGTGTATTTGGGTGGTCTCGTCAGTGGGGTTGCTCAGATTGCCGGGGGTTGTGTAGGTATAAGGGGTTGTGAATGGGGGTTGAAGGGTGGGGAGTGGAAGGGAGGGTTTAGGTAGGTGTGTGGGGAGGATGTATGTGTTTTTAGTTGGGTTATAGAGGGTTGTTTGTGGGGGTGTGTAGGAAGGGAAGGGAAGGTGGGGTGTGTGTAGGAGATGTGTGCTTGTTTGCTTTTGCGTGTGGGTTCTAGAGAGGGTTGGGTTGTGGGGGCAGGATGTGTTTTTTTTGTAGAGTTGTGTGGGGGCGACGTATGTGAGTATGTAGGGAGGAGTATGTATGTGTGTCGTGCTGTGTTATGTAGTGGGGTGTGGGGTTTAGAGATGGGGTTGGGGTTGAGGGTAGACCGATGGGTGTGAAACATGGGCATATATGTGGGTATGTGCTTGTGTGTACTATGTGTGTTGTGGGTAGTGTGAGGGTACGTAGGTGTGTGAGTGAATGAGTGTGTCTGGTTTATGTAGTTGTAGTAGCAATAGTAGTAAAATAGTGAGATAATGGTAAGCGTGTAGATTATATTATTTTTCAGTATTATTTTGATGTAAGTATGTACTAAAAAAATATCATTAGTTAAAAAGTACATTTAAAAAGACTCTATCATTAGATTTGACACAATCACCTTAAGAAAAGAAAAGAAGAAAACTATCGGACTCCTAAATTATCCTAAAAGAACGATCCATTACTCAGAACAGTGCTATGTTTTTTTGGCTGTTTTGTTTTATTTAGGGCGCGTCATTAGATTTGGACAAAACCAATGGAATCGATTATAATGCGCCGCGGTGATAGCGTTAGCCTAAAAATGGAAATGACGAGACCGCGGGAAAATTGAATTTTGTGGCGCGATCCAGATGGCATTTATAACTTTATGACGCCTGTGGAGCGAGTTAGAAGCGTGGTTTGAGCTTTTTTTTGGCGCTTTGTGGTCATTTTTTAGGCACTTTTATTCTGTATTTTCGTTGTAGGAGAGTAGAAGCGTTTGGGTTGTACGGTGTTTTCGGAGGGAAAATTTTCAACTTTGATTTTGTATTAGTGTGGTATATTATCAAATCCAATATTAGTTATTATCTATTTATTATAGTACTTATTGTCCCCCCTCTC
This sequence comes from Penaeus vannamei, assembly GCF_003789085.1. Lineage (NCBI taxonomy): Eukaryota > Metazoa > Arthropoda > Malacostraca > Decapoda > Penaeidae > Penaeus > Penaeus vannamei. The sequence continues at coordinate 668,445 of NW_020869213.1, forward strand.
CCGTATTTTTCTCCCTTCTCTTTCCTCTCAATTCCTTTTCCCTTCTTCTCTTCTCTTACGCCTTTTTCTTTCACGTTCAATTCTCCATTCTCCTTTCTTCTCTTCTCTTCCATTTTCTTTCGTTCCCCTCCCTTCTCTTTTCTTCTCCCTTTCCTTTTCTTGTTTGCCTTCCCTTCAGTTCTCTTCTCTTCCCTTCCCTTCCCTCTACGTTTTCCATGTCCTTCCTTATTTTATTCTCCGCCCTCCCTCTTCTCTCCTCCCCCTCCTTTCCTTATCATCCCCTCTTCTACCTGCTTCCTTCTTCCTCCCTCTCCTCCCTCTTCCCTCCCTTTCCCTCCACTCCCCTTCCTCCTCTCCTCCCCCTCACGACCTTTTCCTCCATTCTCCTAAAAAAAATATATAAAAATAAAAAGATAAAAAAAAAAAATAAAGCAATTTAATCCTGTATATCCATAGACATGCATATAACCATCGCCCCCTCCTCCCCCACCCTCGCGACCCACCCCCCCCCCTCCTCACCCCTCCGCCCACACCACCAGGATTACAAAATAACCTGGATAGTTGACAGTATATGATGATGTAGCGTTCAAATACAGTATAATGTAGCTCTCAAAATGAACAAAATCTGGATATTTTATAACCTAATAACCGTGATAATGCAGCGTTCTTTATCAGAAATTATTTTAGCCCAGCACCTAGTTAAGAAAATTGCAAAGATCGGGATTACAAAATGGTTTGCATAGTTGACAGTAGGATGATATAGCGCGGTAATACAGTAAGATATAGCGCTCATACCCAGATTACAAAACGAACAAGACCTGAATATTTTATAGCTTTATTACAGCGTTCTTTGTGAAAATGGTTTAGCCCAGCGCCATGATAAAATAAGGTGAAGATCTGGATTACAAAATAGATTACAAAAACGAAACAAGATCTGAATATTTTATAACTATTACAGAGTTCTTTTTTAAAATGATTTAGTCCGGCACCATGATAAAAAAGGTGAAGATCTGGATTACAAAATAATTACAAAATAGATTACAAAACGAAAGCAGACCTGAATATTTTATAACTTTATTACAGAGTTCTTTTTGAAAATGATTTAGGCCGGCACCATGATAAAAAAGGATTACAAAAAAAGAAAAAAAAATACAAAGTAGATTACAAAAACGAACAAGATCTTAATATTTTATAACTAAATACAGCGTTCTTTGTAAAAATGATTTAGGCCGGCACCATGATAAAATAAATGTGACGATCTGGATTACAAATAGAATACAAAATAGATTACAATACGAACAAGATCAGATTTTTTTTTTTTTTTACCCAATACAGCGTTCTTTGTAAAATTAATTTAGCCCAACTCATCATCAGAAAATTGTAAGGATCTGGATGATTTTTAACGTATGATATAGCACTGTTTATGATGATGAATGATCTTCAATTCTGGAGTCTGAATAATCTGATAATTTAAAATGCTGAAATAGGCTTATGGTGGTGTATGTTATGATTATAATATTATCGAAGTCTTTATATTCTATAGCATGATATAATAGCAACACACAAACAACATAGCATCGTATAAACTACATAGCATCATATGGACAGCATAGAATCGTATAATCAGTAATGCATATAAACAACATAACACGACTACGCAACATACCACACAACCAACATAACAACAAATAACACATCTTTCATAAGACGTTCCCTCCCTCCTCCTCCATTCACACACCACCCCCTTACCCCCCAACTCAAACGCCTAAGCCCCAATCCCCTCCCAAACTCCCCCCTCCCGCCCCTATTCACCCCCTTCTCACACCCTTTCCTTCCCCCAACTCAACTTCCACCCCCCCCCCCCCTATTCACCCCCACTCCACCCCTTCCTTCCTCCCCTGTTCACCCCCTTCTCACACCCCTCCTTCCTCTACCCCAACTCAACTTCCCCCCCCTATTCACCCCCACCCCACCCACACCTCAATTCCCCCTATTCACCTCCCAACCTCACCCCTTCCTCATCTTCCCCGTACTCACCCCCTTCTCTCACACACACCCCTACCCCACCCCAACCTACCCCTACCTCACCCCCAAACCCCCACCCTCCTATTCACCCCCAACCTTCTCTCACACACACACACCTACCACCTACTCCCCACTACCCCCTATTTAACCCCCAAACACCCCCCTCCTTCCTCATCCCCCTACTCAACCCATTACCCCCTCCTATCACCCCAACCTTCTCACACACACACCTACTCCCCCACCCCCTATTTAAACCCTAAACTCACCTACTCCCCACCCACCCATACTTAACCCTCCAAACTCACCCCCAATCTTCTCTCACCACCCCCCCATACTTAACCCCCAAACTCACCCCCTACCCCCACCTTACTCCCAACCCCTCTCACCCCCTACCCCACCCAAACTCACCCCCTACCCCCTACCCCCCTCCCCATACTTAAGACCCCAAACTCACCTCCTCCTTTTCTCACACACACCCCGTAACCCCCCAAACTGACCCCCTACCCCCCTGTTTAACCCCCTGACCCCCTCCCCCTACCCCCCCTATTAACCCCCAAACTGACCCCCTCCTTCTTCCACAGGTTCGGGAATTTTCGTAAGTCCAAAAGGCTTGTTGGAGCGCACAGGAAGCGTCGGTCTCAGTCTCGTGATATGGGCAGCTTGCGGTTTGCTCTCTTTGCTGGGTAAGTGGGTTCCTCGTGAGGTGGGTGTGAGGTGGGTGGCGAGGTGGGTTGGCTTTGGTCGAGGAATTTTTTTTTTTTTTTTTTTTTTTTTTTTTTTTTGAGAAGGGGGGTGTATCGGTCATCGGGTTTATTTGGTGAGTTTTTGTTGCTGGGAGTTTTATTGTGCTTTTTCGGTTTAAGGTTTATAATAATTTTCTTTTCATTTCTTTCTTTCTTTTTTTTTAATTCTCTGTTGCAGGTTTCTCCCGACTGGTGATGTGAAATGCGGGTTGTAGCGCCGTAGAGTTTTTTGTGACGGGTTTCTATAAACTATACGCCTCTTTCTCTTCTTCTCTCTCTCTCTCTCTCTCTCTCTCTCTTCTCTCTCTCTCTCTCTCTCTCTCTCTCTCTCTCTCTCTCTTCTCTCTCTCTCTCTCTCTCTCTCTCTCTCTCTCTCTCTCTCTCTCTTCTCTCTCTCTCTCTCTCTCTCTCTCTCTCTCTATCTCTATCTCTCCTCTCTCTCTCTCTATCTCTCTCTCTCTATCTCCTCTATCTCTATCTCTATCTCTATCTCTCTCAATCTCAATCTCAATCTCAATCTCAATCTCAATCTCAATCTCAATCTCAATCTCAATCTCAATCTCAATCTCAATCTCTCTCTCTTTCTCTTTACTCTCCCTCCCTCTCCCTTTCTCCCTGTTACAGAATTACGACAAGAGGAAGCTGGAAATAAACACAAGATGATGAGAACTGGAGAGAGATTTGATGATAATGATTTGAATAACAGATGAGTACATGAATCTAGATAATAATGATTTTGTTTATTATTCTCTACAGGTTTTCATTTGGCGGTGATCCTTCATTTTTAAAATCTTTTTTTATACTTTTAGGCAGCATTGTTGTAATTATTGTATTTTTACTCTTATCATTATCATGAGTATTATTATGGTTACTGTTGGTGATTCTTATTGTCATTATGGTCATTACAAATAATTCTTATTCTTATTATTATTGTTACTTTTGTCATCATCATCATTGTCATCATCATTATTATTATCATTGCTGTATTCTCGTCATCATTACCATCACTGCAATTATTGCTTTCATTATCATTATCATCATCACCATTCACTTTTGCTTTTCTCTCTATAGGCAGTAGTTTCATATATTACAATAGATTCCATATTATCGCCTTGTTATTTTTATATGCAAATAGGCCTACATGCTGGTGGGGAGCCGTCGATACACCTTCTTCATGTCTTTAACCCTTTAACTGCAAGCGAGAATAAGCCTAAATCACTGCTACCTATTTTTCTCTTTCTTAAAGTAGTCAAAATATCTAAGAAAAATTGCTTAGATAGCTATATATATTTTCTTTTAATACTATAAAATATTTAGTATTAAAGATGCGTTCAATTTAGGTAATGATGGTGCTTTAGGCTTATATACACAGGGCTTGGCAGTCTGTGGGGTTAACCATTGTTATCTTTAACCTGTGCTATCCTTATCTATGCAGCACACATAACTGTTATCTTTTTTCTCGCCCTTTCTTTCCTGCTTCCTTCTCCTGGACTCTGCGGGATTACTCCAATTTTGCCGCTGGATGCTGTGTGTGGTGCGGCCTTCACTCCTACCTCTGCCGGTTCTCCAACGCATGGTGTTTATGGCCCTGCGGACGTCGCTACAAATGCTGAAAAAATTGTACATATTTCCGCCACCTGGATGTTGTCTGTTTATCTTTTTTTTTCTTTTATTATCATCTTTTTTTTGTCTAACTTTCTGTTGTCGATCGTTTTTTTTTTTTAAATATTTATATAAACAACGCCTATTCATTGCGTTGTGTGTACATATGTTCATAATATGTACACATGTATTATATATACATATGTGGTGTCACTCTCGTATGGCCCTTTTGCACTGCATGCTCTACCACACGCAACGTAAAACATACCCATATATGCTATACCACACACAACACCCATAAAACACACATCCCCCTCCCCTTCACCCCCCTCCCCCTCCCCGCACGACCCAACACCCGCTACCACCAGGCGCGCTGTGTTACGTGGAGCTAGGCTGCATGATCCCCTCCTCGGGGGCGGAACATACGTACTTCATGACGGCTTTTGGGCACCTGCCGGCGTTTCTGTTCGCCTGGGTGTCCATTATCATTTTGAAGCCTGCCATGTTAGCCATTATCTGCCTCTCCTTCTCGAAGTACTTGGTGGAGGCTTTCGCGTCCGACTGTGAACCTCCGCTCACGGCTATCCAGCTGCTGGGGGCGCTGACCATAGGTGAGTGGGGCTCGGAGGATAGGGGCTGTGGGGGTGGTGGGGGTGGGGTGGGTATGGACGTGGCTAGGTGTGGGTGTGGGTATGGACGTGGGGGTGAACTTGGTAGGGTAGGGTGGACGTGGGTAGGTGTGGGTGTGGGTTTGGGTATGGGTATAGACGTTGGGGCTGGACTTGGGTGGGTAGGTGTCGGTGGGGTAGTTGGTGTGTGACCTTTAGCGGGTGTAGTAGGTGTAGGTGGGTGTGCGTGGATTCAGGTGGGTATGGGTAGGTGTGGGTGGGTGTAGAGGGGGTTCTCACGGGATTTAGTCGGATACGTAAGAAGAAAGGTTATTCGCGGAGGTATGTGTGTGACACCTGGAGGTTGGGACGTGGGCGGGCGGATGAGATGGGCGGCAGATGAATATTGATTTGGCGGAAGGACGGTCGTTAGAGGGCGGGGGTGGCTCTGGTGGGGGTGGCTCTGGGGGGTGGGGTGGGGTGGCTCTGGTGGGGGTGGCTCTGGTGGGGTGGGTGGGGTGGCTCTGGTGGGGTGGCTCTGGTGGGGGTGGCTGGTGGGGGTGAGGGGTGGGGTGGGTTGTGTAGAGGGGGGGGTTTGTTAGGATTTTGGGGTGTGGTCTACGAGGATGGGCGTGGGAGAGGGGAGGTGGGCGTGTGAGAAAGTGATTTGCATAACAAGTAGATGTTGATTAGGTAAATAAGATGTGGGCGTTTTCTGTTAGTATTAATTTATTTATTTATGTTCATAAAAAAGCACGTTAAAAATGGACGAATATATATATATATATATTATATATATATATATTATATATATATATATATATATATATATATATTATATATATAATATATATATATATATATATATATATATATATATATTATATATATATATATATATACACGTAAATATATATATATTTTTTATTTCTTTCTTTAATTTTTTTTTCTTTTCTTTTCTTTTGAAAATGAGCATATTCCTTTTTGGAGTATGAGAATGAGCATGTTCCAAAACATAAACATATTTCAAAATGTTATTTTTGCATTGATATGATAATGAAAACAATTGGGTAGTGGCTATAGATAGTGTATAGTGTCTAGATAGATATATAGATAAATAGATTTTAATAGATACATTGTATAGATGGATTATAGAGACAACAGAATACCAATAGTAAGGGAAATTCAAATAGATATTGAAGGCAAAACTAGGAGATGATTTATATATATTTAAAAAACTACAACAGAAGAGATGGAAGGAAATGAAAAATGAAAAGGAAAATATGAAAGGAAGAAGAATCGATACCAAGAAGCTGAAAAGAAAGCAAAAAGAAGAAACAAAAGAAGAAGAGAGCGAAATATAAAAAGAATTTCTAAGATCTTACTCTGTTCTTTCAGAAAAAAAGAATCCAGTTTTGTGTCATTTCGTGTCGGCATAAAAGAATCCCGTTTTCTGTCATTCCGCGTCGCCATCAAAGAAAACGGATTTCCTTCGTGCACGTTACATCCTTGCTTGTTTTACCTACTTTTCCCCCTTTAAATTTGTTGCAATATTTTTTCCAGTTTATTGCGTAGTTTGTGTCGTTTTGTAGTAATGTGCAAGATTGCTTGCTTCTTATTTTATTTCAGATGTACACACCAGTCATTTTCCTTATTTTTTTTTTCCAGCATGTGTAATGATCTGTTCGTCATATTAATAGATAATTATTTTTACAGGACAGATTTGCTTTAAGTGTGTTTTTGCATTTACTGTTATTTTGCTATTTACTATCTAATTTTGTTTGCATGATTTGTTTTATTACCTGGCTTTGCCTTTTATATTTTGTTCCATTTGACCTTAATTAGGATACACCATTATATGTGTTTATTAATATGTTTTTATTGCGTTTAGTGCCCACAGATGAGAACTGAAGTGGAGTTGTTACCAATTTTGGTGCTTTATTAGTAATATTTGCACAGAAAGTAGTTTGCATTTCCCTCTTATTTTTTGTTTTAACCCTGCACTCTCTAATCACCTTAGTTGTGTTGTTCACTGTGCAAGACCAGAACCAAAGTATTGTAATCACGATAGTCACTTAAGCTTTTTATATTATCCTGTAGTATTTTCTTTATTAATGAAGTAGATCATCATTTCTATCACACGCATTTTGTTTTGTTTTTTTTCTCTCCCCATTTTATGTTAACCCCGCACTCCCTAACCTCCATCCGTAACGTCATCATCAGGGTCCCTCGCCTACGCCGAGCTCGGGACCCTCGTGTCGGAGTCGGGAGGAGAGCATGCCTATTACATGCAGGCCTTCGCCCCTAACGAGAAGCGAAAGACGTGGTGGGGCCAGATACCCGCTTTCCTCTTCGCGTGGGTATCGGTTTTCCTCCTGAAACCCTCGTCGCTCGCCATTATTTGCCTCACTTGCTCGGAGTACTTCGTGAGGATTTTCGCGGCGAGCACAGACTGCCTGCCGCCGCAGGAGGCGGTCAAGATCATCGCCTGCTGCGTCATAAGTACTTGTCTCGGATTTTCCTTTTTTCGATATTAGAAATTTCATCTGCGATTAAGAAAAAATGTTAGTTCTTATGTAAACGTAAATACAAAAACTGATACGAATACAAATATGAATGTAAATATAAATATAAAGATGAAGATCAATAGATAGATAGATATAATATTATATAATATATATATATATATATTATATATATATATATATATGTATGTATGCTTATATATATTCATGTATATATATATACATAGTGTATATATATACATGTATATATATACATAGTAAACATTGTGAATAGATTTATGATTATATTTTTTTGATTTATTGATTCATATTGAAGGTATTTACCTGGATAAAATGCGACTTTGTGCGACTATCTCAGCTCTTTGTAAATCAAGAGAAGTCAAAGAAGGAAAATGTAGATACTAAAAAAATATAGTGAGGTGGGGAGGGGAAGGGGGGGCAGTGGTGGTGTGGTTGGTTATTTATGTTAAGAATTAATGAAATATACTTGTTATTTGTGTAGTACCAATGACGGTGATTTATATCTGTTTATATTGTTTATTATGTACCTATATATACATATATGAATACAGACAAACATATCAATATCCATATACACATAGGTTGATACACAAACACACGCAGGCACACACACGCTCACGCATACACTTACGCATACATAGGCACACACACACACACACACACACACACACACACACACACACACACACACACACACACACACACACACACACACACACACACACACACACACACACACACATATATATAAACACCTTCCATTTTCTTGGCCAAAAATTAATCGGTTTTTTCTTCCCCTCCCTCATTCTTCTCTTCCCCCTTTTCCCCTTTTCTCCCCTCCTCTTACCTTCCCCCTCCCTCCGCTTCCTTTCCCTCCTCTCTCCCTAACCATCTACCCTTCCTTTCCCTCCCTCCCCTTCATTTCTCTCCCCTCTTAACCCTCCTCCTCTCTCTTTACCCTCCCTCCTCTTTTCCTCCCTCCCTCCCTCCTCTTTCCCTCCCTCCCTCCTCTCTTTTTTTTCCCTACCCCCTCTCTTTTTCCCTCCCTCCCTCCCTCCTCTTTTCCTCCCTCCCTCCTCTCTTTTTTTCCCTACCCTCCCCTCCCTCCCTCCTCTTTTCCTCCCTCCTCTCTCTTTACCCTCCCTCCCTAACCATCTACCCTTCCCTCCCTCCCTCCTCTCTTTACCCTCCCTCCCGCCCGCAGTTCTCATCACCTTCATCAACTCGTACTCCGTGACGCTGGCCACCAAGGTGCAGAACATCTTCACGGCGGCGAAGCTCCTGGCCATCCTGATCATCGTGGTGGGCGGGTCCGTGAGGCTGATCCAGGGCAACACGCAGTACCTGGCCACGGGTTTCCAGGGGTCCACCTCGAGCTTCGGGGACATCGCCACGGCCTTCTACAGCGGGTTGTGGGCGTACGATGGATGGTGAGTTGGGGAGGTGGGTTGGTGGGTGAGGGGGGTGGGTGGGGGTGGGTGGGTGGGATGGGGGGATGGGGAGAGGTGTAGGTGGGGTTGGGAAGGAATGTGTGTGGGGGGGGGGTGCTTGCTAAGAGTGAGAGAGGAGAGAGGGAGGAGAGAGAGAGAGAGAGAGAGAGAGAGAGAGAGAGAGAGAGAGAGAGAGAGAGAGAGAGAGAGAGAGAGAGAGAGAGAGAGAGAGAGAGAGACAGACAGACAGACAGATAGATACACAGACAGACACAGACAGACAAACAGAGACAGACTAATAGACACACAGACACACACACACACACAAACAAACAGAATCAGACAAATAGACAGACAAACAGAAACTCATAGCTTAAAAAACCCGACACACAAACAATATCAGGCAGCGAACGAAGCACAAAAGAGAGCGAGAGAGAAACAGATTCCCAGACTCGACCAGAACCGAGCGAGACACTCCAATATGGCGGCCATGCTTACGACAGCATAACCTCGGCTCGGCCTCGGCGGATATTGCAAGCAAACTTCCTATCAGCTCAGCATGCCTCAGCCATAAACCAAAAGATATAAACCGAACTCTGCGTTATTAGCTCTCGCCGCCAACGCCACAAAACGTGGATTGGAAGGGATAGTTTTCATAATCTTTTTTTTGTTTTTTTTGTTTTTTTGTTTCCTTTTTTATGAATAATCTGTCATGTTTCTTTTTTCCCTTTTCGATGAATAATCTGTTTCTTATACTTCTTTTCTTTTTTAGATGAATAATCAATTTCTCATTTTCCTTTTCTTATTTACATGAATAATCTATTTCTCACACTTCTTTTCCCATTTACATAGATAATGTATTTCTCACTTTTCTTTTCCCTTTTTACGGGAATAATCTATTTCTCACGCTTCTAATATTTTATATCACATATCTTATATCTACCTGCTTCTAATATCTTATATCTATGTGTTATATCTATCTAACTTCTAATAATCTATTTCTCTATATCTTATATTTCTATTCTTACTCTATTCTATTGTTATAATATCTTATCTACTTCTATAATCTATTCTCTATTCTTATCTCCCTACTTCTCAATATCTCTATCTATCTACACTATATCTATACTTCTATATCTTCTATCTACTCTAATCTTATATCTACTCTTCTAAATATCGTTATTTATAATATCTTGATTACCTACCTACTTCAAATATATTATATCTATATATCTTGTATTCTATCACTTCTAATAAACTATTTTCTATATTATCTTTTTCATCTTACTTTGATAATCCTATTGTCTATATATGGGTATATCCTATTCTATTCTGTATAATTTTTCGTTTATAGATCCTACTTATCTACCTTCTTCCCCAGAACTGTATTCTCTATTTCTATTTACGTGTATTCCTTAATCTGTCTAATAATCTATTTGCCTCATATTATCTATTATTATTCTATCTTCCTCCAAATCATGTTATACATCTATTTTTTTTACTGGTATTATGTGTTGTAATTAATCTATCTTGTACTCACATCTATTTTTATTTCTCTCTTTTTTTTACAGGAATAACCTTAACTACGTGACTGAAGAGTTAATAGAGACCTTACAGTAGTACTTTTTAATTGATAGATAAAATAGATAGATAAAATACAATACGCCACTCATTATTATACGCCAGTAAGCGAATACGAACGAAGATAAATGTCTGTGGAGAGACTTACAACGGATATGATGAGGAAAATGTTAGATATTAAGTACTTTCTGAATGATAAATCAGATGATAGAGATCGATAGTAGATAGGATAGATTAGAATATCTAAATGTTTAGAGGGATATACGCCTTATATGTACAGAGAAATTTGACAATGATAAATTGAATAGGGATAGATAGATAAATAAAGATAGATAGATATATAGGATAATGAGGATGGGGGCGAATGAGGAAGGAGGGTTGGCGGCTGGAAGGGCATCCGGTTGGCAGATGTTGACTTTTTTATATTTTGTTTTGTTTTTGATGTTATTATTTGTCTTGTGTTATCTATATTTATATTCTTTATAATTTGATGTTATTGTTTCTATGAATTAATCAACGTGATGTTATCAAATTAGATTTTTATTTTAGATCAAGATTTTTTCAAAATCGTTAATTAGAAAAAACAAAATATAATTTTTATATTTGAGAGAAGATTATAAAAATAAGCAAATAAAGCATTTGCAAATGTATAAATTGGGAACATGATTTCCATTCACGGACATTCGAATAAGATCGAATTTTTTTACGAGGGAGAAAAAAAATCCCTAGAATATAATCTACATGGCAGACCAAAAAAATCATCTACATTTCTATTATCGTAAAAAGATAAGAGTAAATAAAATTAGAAATAATAGATTAGAAATATTAATCATAGGAAGAGTAGGATACAATAGACAAGGAGGGATAAACATCAGATAGAAAAGATGTGTTAGTAATACATGCACACGCCATGTTATGATCTATTCAATTGACAGGTAGAATAAAAATATAAAATAGAAAAAAAATTATTTTTCTTCATCATACTGACTCTTTCAAATCCTCAATTGTCCCTCGTTTGTCGTGAATTTTTAAATCTCAACCTTTTATTTCTGTATTATCTTACAGTTTAATATTAAAATTTACCAAATATTTACCTATTATTTATCAATCCTTACCTCCATTATATAATTTTATTCTAAGCCTTCAATCCTCTCTCTACATTGTTATCATAATATATCTAATCTAAAATTCTCTCTCTCTCTCGTTGCTCCTACATCATCATTCTCATTCGTCTCCTCACTCTACTCGTCTCTCTCTACTCTCTCTCTCTCTCTCTCTCTCTGCTCTCTCTCTCTACTCGTGCTCTGCTTTCACCACACCTCAAATGCGTCCACGCAACTCGCCCACACGCACTTCCACTCTATCTCCCGACTCAACCTCTGTTCCCACTGACTTAACCCCACTAATCATCCCATAAACCACATTCTCCATAACCCAACTCGTACTCAAACTAATCAAACACTAACACCAACATATCTCACCAACCTACTCACTCCCCTAACCGTTCTCCACCTCTCACCGCACAACTTCAACCCACCCAAGCTCAAACTCCCCTCACTCCCCTAACTCATCCACTCCAAAACATCAACGCAATCCACACCTCCCCTATCCTCTCACCCACTACACAAAAAGAGTGAAACCATCCCCCGCGCATATCAAATAATCATCAGGTACACTTCCCTGGTGAGACCGTGTGAACTACAATCATTAGGCTTAGAACTAGTGAAACGTCGTCCTAACTGGGCGTCAGAACAGCATAACATAATGAAGACCCAAGTGAAGGTAAACTTGCCTGAAGCTGAAAGACCAGGGTGTGATGTACCCGTAAGGTCCAGTAATAGGTGGGGAGGGGTGAAAAAAGTGAAGAGGGATGGGGAAGGGATTGTAGGGATGATAATAGTATAAAATAAGAGTTGGTAGTAAAGAGTTAGAATATTTGAGATGAATAAAAGGATTACAAGGATATAAGAGAGGCAGAGGTATTAGAAAAAAGAGATATGATGAATATAAATAAATTGATTTTTTTCTTTATCTTATATTTTTATTATTATATCATGGAAAAAATATAGAGTGATAAAAAATAGGAAAAATTGAATTGACTAACACAATATAAAAAAGCAGAGAGATGCGAAAATTAATGCAGAATATAACATTATGAAAGATAATAGAATTATAAGTAGTAGATATTCTCCAAATGCTCTCGCGCTTGTTCTTTAAAGATGGTATAAGTGTATATTGGTTGTGATGAATGAAAGGAATGTATGTATTACTTTGCACGCTCAATAATACAAGAGTTGTGTTATCGTGACTCTCGTGCTTAATCCCGTCTTGATACAAAATCTATAATAATCCAGTCTCAAGAAATCAAATTCAACTATGTGTTAAGTGCTCTAACGATAAGATATATATTTCTCGAATGTAACCGGTAATTCAAAATAAATATAATGATCTCGTGTTAATTGTGAAGTATAATTCATATTCTCACTTTTCAATATCTATTTCCAACATTTTTAAGTTCAATACATTATAATGTATATATAGGCACTCCAAAGTTTCATATGGTTGGTCGTTTAATTAATTGACTGAGCACTGGTTATAATCTGCTGTTTAATTCAATAACTTGCATGATGAATACGTTATATGTGTGTTAACAAGTAGTTGTATTCTCAGGTTCATATATAGGACGATGTGTTGGATTTTGTTGTTAGTTGTGTGAATTTCAGATACATTTTTATTTTGAGTTGTTAAAGCTAGCCAACGTGTGTGTTATGTGTGTCTGTGAGATTCGATAGATGGATAGAATACAGATATATTCATATTTGTGTTTTTGCGCGTATGTAGTATATGTCTATATATATCTATCTTTTTTTTCAAATGTAAGCAAAGTAATTAATAAATAGATTGTGAATTTCTGTTGCTATTGGAAATGATAAATATTCCTCGACTAAAACAAACAACAAAAAACATAATAGTATCTTGACTATCGAAACGTTTAAGAAGAATTGAAACATAAAAAAAAACATTTGTAGAGAATCGAAACGTTTAAAAAGAATCGAAACGTTTCTAAAGAATCGCGAAGTTTGAAAAAAATCGAAACATTAACAAAATCAAAACATTAAAGAAAAAGAAACGGTTTTGAAGAATAAAAACGTTTAAAAAGAATCGAAACGTTTAAAAAAGAATCGAAACCTTTAAAAAGAAGGTTGAATTTTAGACAGTTAATACTGCGTAGATTTTTGCTTTTTCCCCCAAACATTAGATTTTTTCTCTTTACTTTAATGTAAAAGTTTCCTCTTATTTTTTTCTCTATTGACTGACGGGGATTGCATGAAAAGATACATTATAAAAAAAAAAAAAAAAAAAACGTGCCTGAATGGACAAATCAGAACTCGTAACGAACATTTTATTCAAACGAAATGGCGGGAATTTATTTAAAATGTTTTCGCTCTTGGTATTATCTCAGCTGAACCGTTGAACTTTGACTTTGGATTTTGATTACTCGCTTCCACGCCGTAGTTGGTGGAGGAGAAAAAAGAAAGAAAGAAAGAGAAGAAGAAAGAAGAAGAAAAATGTGATGTAAAATATTCTTTGACTTTACGGGCGTATTTCTTTTTTTTTATCTTTATATTTTTGGATTTTGATTACTCGCTTCCACGCCGTAGTTGGTGGAGGAGAAAAAAGAAAGAAAAAAAAAGAAGAAAAATAGAAGAAGAAAAATGTGAATGTAAAATATTCTTCGACTTTACGGTGTATTTCTTTTTTTTTCATCTTTATATTTTTGGATTTTGATTACTCGCTTCACGCCGTAGTTTGAGGAGAAAAAAGAAAGAAAAAAAAGAAGAAGAAAAGAAGAAGAAAAAGGTGGATGTAAAATATTCTTTGACTTTACGGTGTATTTCTTTTTTTTTCATCTTTATATTTTTGGATTTTGATTACTCGCTTCCACGCCGTAGTTGGTGGAGGGGGAAAAGAAGAGAAAAACAAAGAGAAAAAAAAGAAAGAAAAGAGAAAAAAATCGTGGATGTAAAATATTATTTGACCTTTTGATGTCTTTTTTTATTTTTTACTATCTTTATATTTTTTTCTTTATTTTAGTTCTGATATGTATTAGTATATGGATTTATAGGGATATAAATAGTGGGTGTTTCTTCTTATTATTATTTCTTGTTATTTTTGTTTATTAATTTAGCTTTGAGACTAATCAGTGTGTGAGTGTATATCTGAGTAATTGTGGTTATTGACTTTGTTTTTTGTTTACCGTAATTTTTTTGGTTAAGTTTAGTACACCCTTAGATTAATTTATTTTATAGTATTTAGAATATATCTATTATTTTTCCCTGCATGATTATTAATTTCTTTTATTTTTTAGTTTCCAGATGTTTTCTTTTTTGATTTTGATAATCATACACACAGACACACACACACATTTATGCACACACACACACACACACACACACACACACACACACACACACACACACACACACACACACACACACACACACACACACACACACACACACACACACACACACACACACACACACACACTAGAAGTGCATCCAGTAAAAAAATGTTCAATTAACATTAAATTGCCCTCTTAGTCAAACCCTTTAGATCTCTAATCAAACTTATAAACAAATTCCGTATTTTGTTTTTAATTTTAGCCTTCTCATTTTTCTTTTATATTTTGTACCTTCCCATTTTCTTTTATTTTTGTACCGTACTTCCCATGTGTATGTTAACAATCCCTCCCTGGTTCTCAACCGGTCTCTAATGACTATTCTTGTGGCCTTATATAGCGTTATCTATAATCGGTAATAAATTAGAAATAGATGTAATTCACAAGAAATAGATGGAATTCGCCGAAAATATCAAAATAAATCATGTCATTTCTCAAAATACTATTTCAACAATTATATCTCAAATCATATTTTGCGTCATTTTATTATCATTATACATCATTTTCCTCCCCATAGTCTGAAACCAGTTGAGATCCACAACTCTCTAACACCATGTACGGTCCATGTACCGTACTCCCCATGTATACGTAGACAACCTGACCCATATATAAAGTCTGAATTTTGTGTGTATGACCGTAGTTGGCTGGCGACCGCCTCATGGGACTGACGGGCCAGATTATTATGATCATCGCGGTGGTTATGTCGACTTTTGGATCGGCAAACGGGTCCTGTTTCACGTCTGGAAGGTTTGTGTTTTGTTTTGGTTATTTTCGAATTTTGTTTCAGTTCTGTTTCGCGGTTCGGTTCAGGTAACTTTTATAATTTTCTTTGTTTTTTTTTCAGGTTTATTTGAATTTCTGTTTCACACGTTCATTTCATTGTTTATTTTTTTGTTTATTTATTTACGTCATTAATTCGTTTATCTTTTTTCACTCTGTGAATTTTCAGTTATTTTGATTTTGTTTTAGTTATGCCTTTCACTTTATTTCTTTTATTCATATTTTTGCTTCTTTGTGTTTCTATTTTCCTTTTCTAATTATTTTTTCTCGTGTTTTTGACGGCGTTGGGGTCCTGGGAATCGTCTTAATTCTTTTATTGTCTTATTTATTATATTATCTTCCTTTTTTATATTCTTTTCCTTTATTTTCCTGGTCTTTTGTCCTTCGTTATGCCTTTGTTTGGGCGGTGTGCTACTTCCGGGTTATTGTGTTGGGCATATTGTCTTTTCCTTTCCTATTTCTTATCTTGGTATAAAAGCGATTTCTTTTTACGTTTTTATGTCTGTTGGTTCTTCAAGCTTTTTTTCTCTCTCTGTTTTTTCTCTTCCTTGTTTTACGCTAAGTGAAGAAAAAGAAGAAGAATGAGGAGAAGGAGGAGGAAAAGAAAGAGGAGGAAGAAAAGTAGGAGAAGGAAATAAAGAGATAACAGAAGAAGAAATAGAAAAGGAGAAGAAATAAAAGAAGAAAAGAATAGAAGAAGAAAGCAATGAATAAGATTAAGGCGAAGACTAAGAAAATTAAACAACATAATAAAACAATGTTGGAAAGCGTGACGAAACAAAAGGACAAGTATTGGAATGAAATATTGAAGTGTCTCAGTATGACTTTTTTTCCCTATATATCAACCCTTTTTCTGGGGTGGTTGGGGGGGGTATAGAGACGAGTCCAATAAATTCAGTCGAACAGATTTAACACTCTAGGTCAGACCGACTTGGGCTTTTGAACCATTTCCCGATTTAGTTCGGACCAACACCGGAATATGTAGACCCAGGGCTACTAATAGGGTGACTCCAGAATAGTGTTGAATCGATTCCAAAATAGGGATGACTGGCGTGTGTCTCTTGGCCGTATGATGCCGAGTTAAGCTTCCTGTTCTACCACACGACACTAGATTGATTCCACCATATCCCACTGGTTTGAAATTCTTATGCCTTTGTGGAATGACTCTAGAATCTCCCTTATTGACCTCACTGAACGACTCTGTGAAGTTGACCCAAGTTCACACCTCTTTGACTCTTATTGAACTCCCTCTTAACATGAAACTATCGACCTTCCTATTGACTCTAGAGAAGAGATTACTCCAGAATCTCACTTATTCAACAACCTTATCGACTCTATTAAACACGACTCTAGGATATTGACTTTGTTTTCCCTTCCTCTACAAACATTTAAATCGAGTCTAGACCGAAAATGACTTGAAATGAACCCTTATTGAACTCCCTTCCTCTTACAATCAACTTTAAGATAAGAAATGACATCAAAATAACACCTTTTAGATTCCCTCCTCTACAATCAACCTTAGTATTGACCCTAGAGAAGAGATTACTCCAGAATCCCACTTATTCAACAACCTTATCAACCTTGAACACGACTCTATGATATTGACTTTGATTTCCCTTCCTTTACAAACAACCTTGACATCGACTTTAGACCGAAAATGACCCTTATTGAACTCCCTCCTCTGCAAACAACCTTTATATCGACTCTAGACCGAAAATGACTTGAAAATGACCCTTATTGAACTCCCTCCTCTACAGTCAACCTTATGATCGACTTTAAGATAAGAAATTACTTCAAAATGACGCTTATTGAACTCCTTCTTCTACAATCATCCTTACTATTGACTCTAGAGAAGAAATCACTCCAGAATCTCACTTACTCAACAAACTTATCGACTTCCTTATTAAAAACGACTCTAGGATATCGACTTTGATTTCCCTCCTCTACAACCTTTATATCGACGCTAAACCGAAAATGACTTGAAAATGACCCTTATTGAACCTCCTCCTCTACAAACAACC
>NW_020869213.1:691242-701242 GCF_003789085.1 Penaeus vannamei
ATTATGACAATCAGTATTATAATCCATATACAGATCATTACCATAACTATAAAGTCATTAGACGGAATCACCACCACAATCTATTTAATGGCAGTTTGTTAAAATTGTGCAAGGCTCGACCCAATGAATGTACACATGTATATATACAGAAATAAATGATAGATGTGCATTTAGTTCTGTGCACATGCATGTCCGTATGATGAATATCTGAAATAATGCGTATCTGTATCTATATAATGAATATACATCTATCTATCTATCTGTCCGGTCGATATGCAATTCTAGACATAGATATACATTTATTTCTCTGTATGAATACATATTGGTTAGCCTCCCACAGTTTGAACAACCCGCCTTTAATCATTCTTCACCACCTAACTCCTCTTTTCCCTCCCCCCCCCCCCACCCAGGTCCCCATCGTCATCCCGGTCATCGTCCTCGTCATCTCCATTTACCTCGTCGTCGGCCCCATCATCGACTCCCCACAGATCGAGTACCTGTACGCCAGCCTCTTCATTCTCGCTGGCCTCATCTTCTACTTCCCCTTCGTCTTCTTCAAGAAGAGCGTCCCAGGCATGGGTGGGTAGACGGGCTTAATTTATTTATATATGTATTTTTTTATTTATTTTTATTATTTATTAATTATTTCATTATTTTTATTTATTATTATTTTTATTTATTTTTTTTTGGGGGGGGTGGGGTGGAAACTGTAGGTGGGAAACGGTTACAGCATTTTTAGGGGGTGGGAGATAAGTGGAAACTTTTTTTTTCGTCTTCGTTGTGTTAGGGTCGAAGTTATTTGATGTTTTTGTTTATATTTTTTCTTGTTATTTTGAATATACAAAGACCTGCTATTTGTGTCATCATACATGCGGGCATAACTCCAACGTTAAGAGAAAAAACTTAAACCATTTTTTTTCTATTCGAATAAAAAAAAAAACAACATTACAAGTTCAACACACAAAAAAAATCTAAAAAACACGTGTTAAAAATCGAGATATATAGGGTATTTATAATAAAAAGCATGAGTGAATAACATTGCAATTGCAGGCATGTAAATTCAAATAGGAATTGAGTAGTAGTAATCTGCTCTATAGTATCAGAAGCAGCCCAGTACTAGTAGCAGAGTAGTAAATAACATAATGATATTGACTGAGCAGTATATTGATGCTGTTGTTAACAGGAATTTTCTCAAAAGAAGGTGGTGGTGGTCAGTTAGATACTAAAACATGGTGATGACTTTGACACTTATAATACCACACCGCTGACCAACCATCACAATTTCTGCTACTACTACTACTATTCCTGAGAAAAACTGAAAACTGATCAGTTATACAGTATATACTACTATACATACTACCACTGCTTTGCTTTTACTCAATCACTAAAAGCACCAATTTCAATAACCTTCCCTTTCCACACAGGTCACCTGACGACCTTCTTCCAGCTGATTCTCCAGGTCGTTCCCACCGACACGATGCCCGACGCCTGATTGCCTGAATGCCATGAACGAGACGCCTTATCAAAAGACCCCGATTGCCAGGGAAACGAAGGCTGCAGCTGTTCGTCGGATACAATCTGACTGAACTGAAATTGTTTTAACACTTTTCTGTGATTATTTTTTTCTTCTTTTTTATGAGGTACATTTTGTTAGCCTTTTTTCTTTGAACTTGGTGTCCAGTGTGTGTTTTTGACTCTGCCTAAGTAGAAGATGAAAGCACAATAAGAGCCATAGCACACTGGGAAGCACATAGATACAGTAGATACATTCATATATACATAAATACATATGTACATGCATATGTATGTAAACACATTCTTATGGGAACCTCCCCATACTTCCCACAACCAAAAAAGAAGAAAAAATATCAAATGTTGCCCAAATGTATATTAGATACATTTTATTCCTAACTTTGCCATTGATAATTTATGTTATTCCCTGAATGCAACCTGAGTTTTATCCACTGGAGAAACGTTAAAAGCACCAAATGATAATTATGTTGAGATCCCTGGAATGCATGAGAGTTAGTTATAGGTTCTGTGTTGGTACCACTGTTCAGCACAAGTGGAGGACATGTTGGCAATCCTGTTCAACACCAAGATTATTAATTAAAGAAAAATGAGCTAAGTAATGACTCATCTTCAACACCAATGAGACACGTGTTCATGATACACCAAAAACTACAAGGATGAAGGCTGACATTTCTGTAGTTAACTTCTAGCTGCACAAGTATTTAGGTGTTAGTTATACGGTTAAACATTATCTGGAGATGCTCGTGTAACCTTCCAACCTGTGATATAGTCATCCTTTCGCTTCGGTAGTTAGAGGTGGGAGAAATACGTGAATATATAGCTACGCATGTGTGTTCGGTTCAGAACCACGAGTCAAAAGTAGTTCAGTAGTTGGGATCTCATCACTCTGGGCGGATTTGTGTGTTTGTCTGTTGGCTTTTTTTCTCCTCGACGTAAGGTTGGGCGGTCTCTTTGGACACTCGAGGGGAGAATACATCTATAAGGTGATTATATTTTCCGTGTCCTTTTTTCCTCACTTCTCAATATCCCTTGATTTTTTTTCTTCTTTGTTTCCAATGTTGGGTCTTGTTTTGAAATTTGGGACGTGATGCGAATGTTTTTTTTTTTTTTCGTGATTTTTTTTTTTTTTTTTTTTTTTTTTCTCGGGAGAAATTTACGTTTCCCTCACAGTCCCTCACGTCTCGTCCCCCTCGAACAGTCTCTCATCCTACGGCTTCCCTTATCCTCCTCCTCATATCGTCCCATGGCCCTCCACCTCCCGCCCCTCCTTATCCCTCCACCTCCCCTCCCCCCCCCTTTCACATATCCCCACAACCAATTTCTAACTCTCCTCTCGACCTCCCCACCCCATACATAATCTCACACCCCACCTCATAATTCCCACACCCCTACCCCACCTCATACCCCCCTACACCCTACCCCACCTCATACCCCCCACACCCCTACCCCACCTCTTACCCCCACACACCCCTACCCCACCTCATACCCCCTACACCCCTACCCCACCTCATACCCCCATACCCCACCCCACCTCATACCCCACACCCCTACCCCACCTCATACCCCCCACCCCACCACCCTCCAACCTCCCCTTCCTCCAGCAGCGAGTTGAAAATGTATTCAATACCACATGAATTTAATACCATATACTTTTTGGCATTCCACAAGGTCTCGACTTGGCTCGGGACGCGGTCGGCGGAAGGAACACACAAGTTTTATCATTGTTATCGTATTTCACTATCAGCGTTGTCATTATCATTGTTATTATTGTTATTCTTATTCTTTATCATGATTTGGTGTTATTATCATTATTATTATTTTTGTTGTTATTGTTTTTATATCATGATCATTGTTATTGTTTTATTATTACTATTTATATGGTAATTATTATTACTATTATTGGAATTAGGATAATAATGATAATGATAGTAATAATGACGGTGATAATAATAATGACGGTAATAATAATGATGATAATAATGATAATGATATTGTTTATTGTGTTATTGCTATTGTTATGTTCACTATTATTATTATTATCATTTTTATTATATCTCCTACTTTTATTACTGTTATTATCATTATATTTTTTAAAAATATCATTGCTGATGTTACTTTTAACCTTTTATTTTTTTTTCAATATATCTTTTTTCTTTTTTTTTTCGTTTCTTGTGTTTGTTGTTAATGTCGGGAACTCTGTCTGATTAGCTCTTTCGAAATTGTTATGATTATTTTCATTATCCGTCTAATTTCAATTGTTGATTCTAAAAAAAATAACAAAAAGATTTAAAAAAACACGTTTTACTGTTCACAAATTGCGGCGTTGAGTTCTTCACGTGTTTTATACTTAATATTAGGATATAGTGAGATAAAAAATGCCTATTAGTATGATTTTATCAATTATTTTTGTAATGTATGTGATATAGATTTGAGGAAGAAGTCAGCCTGTGAATCTATTATCAGTATAAAAAAAGAGAAATGTATAGGATATTGTATTCTAGAGATGTTTTTTAGGTATTTATGTTAACAAAGGCTACATTAGAAGTATTTATTTTAATGACTTATTAGAATATATATCTATATGTAAAATATTAACTGTTCATCACTAAGCCAAGGCAGTTGGATGCTATTGAGCTTGAAATGCCAGTATTACACACACACACACACACACACACACACACACACACACACACACACACACACACACACACACACACACACACACACACACATACACACACACACACACACACACACACACACACACACACACACACACACACACACACACACACACACACACACACACACATACACACACTTTAAAGCCTCAATGAACAGCATGTACAACCCTTTTCCTGACCCCGACCTTACCTGAAACTCATTTATAAAGACTAAGGTGTCAGTACAAGGTCTTACTCCTTTAAAAAGTATAGTGTAAATATCTTTTGATTAGAATTATCATCTCTGTTCACTGATATCATAATAGCATACACATACACACCTACAATATATATATATATATATATATATATATATATATATATATATATATATATATATGTATATTATATATATATATATACACACATATATATACATATATATATATATATATATATATATATATATATATATATATATATATATATATATATATATATATATATATGGCAATTGTGCATAAGTCTGTCTATTCATTTAAAGAGATAGTGATATTAGATCTATTGGGACTAAGAAAAAGATAAAATATTGATTGTATTTTCAGATGGATCTAATTTAACTGAATAAACAAATTCATAAATAAGAATGGCAAATGAAAATACACATATTTTTATTAAATGCAATCACTTTTTCCTTGTTTATGATTCTCTCTGTTTTGTTTGCTCAGTATCTTTCTTTGCAACACTTATTTCCTTTTACTTATGGGTTTCTACTCATTTCTTTGTCTTTTTCCTCTTATCATACCATGTGGGTTGATTCTTCTTAATTCTATACCTACCACACATTTTATCTTTTCGGATATACACAAATATACATAACTACAACTAAATATACTTGGGTTCTTGTTCATGAGAAAAATGTGTAACCCTTTTCTTGTACATTCTTTCAAGACCACCAGAGATGAGGATGTTGTGTGTTCGTCTTACAACCCAGAATATTGTGTTTATTTACCTCTCGTTATGTGATATTTTATGCGTAGGCCTATGTATATCGATTCCAGTCAACGGATGATAATGAAGTTTGTGTATATTATTTTAATCTTTGTTTTCTTTATCCTTGGGAGAGAGTGGGAAGGAGAGGGTTGGGGGAAGAGAGAGGGAGAATGGAGAGAGAGAGAGAGAGAGAGAGAGAGAGAGAGAGAGAGAGAGAGAGAGAGAGAGAGAGAGAGAGAGAGAGAGAGAGAGAGAGAGAGAGAGAGATGGTGAAATTCATATTGAACAAGTATACAAAATAACAAAGAAAAAGACAAGAATGCAGCCGATTTAGCTTGCAATTAGAGTTTAGTTGTTTTCAAACTTATATTTTCTGGTTTTATTGTTGCCCAAAGATAAAAAGAGGGATTTTGAGTGTATATTTATGAATGTGTATGTGTGTGTGTGTGAGAGAGAGACATAGATAAAGATAAAGACTATAACAAACTGCCGAATTCTTCATTGAAGTAGCATCTCCTTTTGGAAACCCGCACACACTAATCACTCTTCCTGGCCCTCTTCTGCTGATCCTCCTTCGCTCTTCCTTCAGCGACACATGGCCGCAGAAAAGGTATGCATGAGAATGAATGCATTTGACCGGTCTCGAATACATCGTCAAGAGTATTTCTGACGAAGATATTCATTCATAGCTTTTCTACATTTGTCAGCATGAATACGGCCCAACAGAGAGCCGGTCAGACCACTTGCCACTGAGCACACAATCACAAATGTCGAAGGTTTTGCTGCTTGCATCAGACCGGCGGTTCGTAATCTCTGGGGCGACGCGAGCCCTGGGGGGGAAAAGCAGGGATTTATCTAATTATATTTGTTATTTTCTTAGCAAGTGCATGTTCAAATAATAAGTTTAATCGTGATGTGACTCATTCATACTGGATAAAGAGAATGAGAACATATTTTGTATTTCATTTAAAATCTGGAATTTAATTTTATTCATAGATGCAAGGGGGCGTGGTTGATAGGAGAAATTCCTAGGGGAGGCGTGGTAGTAAAAAGGTTTAAAACCACTGCATTAGACCGAGATATAACAAGAAAAAAATCTTAAACTCCTCTCCGGTAGGAAGACCCCAGCGTAAACAGTAACGCTAATAAAGAAGAAAAAGGGACTAGGATATATTAATATGAATATGAACTATGCCAGTTCTGATTGATACGTTTTTAGTTCATCCAGTTCCGATCAAATGAACTTTTGTCCAATCTAAGTGAATCAGCTGAAATGTATCATAACCAATTTTTATTAAATTAATCAATACTGATGACTTCAATTTTATCCCGAACCGTTCCAATCACCTGTAATTTGAATTATCCAGTTTCTAATCACCTGTCACTCAACCTAAACTGTTCCACCCGATTTAATTTCAGTCTTGTGTTAAGTTGAATGTTTGTTTATTAATACCGTTTTTCCACAGAGGTAGGTTTTAAATGCCCAAAGATCTCGAAATGGTCCCAAAAAGTTACATTAGATCCAAAACTCGATGTAAGAGAGAGTGCAACGAATAGTTCACGAATTCCTCTCATCTTTTGGAAGACAATTCTCTCACTTTAGTCTTCAAGAATTGGTTTTCTTTCGAGACTTAATTCTACCGGAGGAATTCATTGATTATTAGAAAAAAACACTGCGTTTTGGTGCCACTTACCAGAAGAATTTGTACAGCAAATATTCTAATACTGTATGTTTTCGATGGAAGAAATGGGTCATGTTATATTCTGTCGTAATACTGGCATTAATGTGAAATATTTTCATTCCAGGATAAACTCGTACCAAAACCCCCCCTCCCCCCTCCCCTATCTTCATCGGTGTCGTTAATAAAAGCCATTTTTCTGTAATCAAAGGGTTAAGCAGTGTAGTACCGTGTAAACATCAGATGATGAGTTCTGTACTTTCATTTGCGTTTTTTTTTTTTTTTTTTTTTTTTTTTTTTTTTTTGATGATTTCGATGGATTATTTATTCTCTTTCGTGTGCTTTCGGTACTCGTCTTTGAAGTTTTTTTTTTCTTTCTTTTTCTCTTTCTCTCTCTCTCTTCTCTCTCTGTCTCTCTCTCTCTCTCTCTCTCTCTCTCTCTCTCTCTCTCTCTCTTCTCTGTCTCTCTCTCTTCTTCTCTCTTCTCTCTCTCTCTCTCTCTCTCTCTCTCTCTCTCTCTCTCTCTCTCTCTCTCTCTCTCTCTCTCTCTCTCTTCCATCTACCTCTTTTTTATCAGATGCTGTCCTTTTTTTTGCTCTTTGGTGCATGAACATGTACGCGTATGGAAAAAATGTATTTTCCCTGCATACAAGCAAATACTTACGAAGGCAAAAGATAACAAAAATAATCTACTACCACTGCTATGTTTATGTTCTACTATTGCTACGTGTGCTACTACTACTACTACTACTACTGCTACTACTACTATTGCTACTACGTTTGTTATTGTTACTACTACTACTACTATGTATGCTATTACTAATACTGGCACTACTACTACTACTGTTGCTACTACGTTTGTTATTGTTACTACTACTACTACTATGTATGCTATTACTAACTACTGGCACTACTGCTACTACTACTATTGCTACTACGTTAGTTGCTATTACTACTGCTGTTACGTATGTTATTACTATTACTGGTACTATTACTATTACTACTACTACTGTTATTACAGGTGCTACTACTAATCAACAGCAACAACAATAATAAAGGTAATGATTTCAGTAATTGGCCATTAGTGCAAATACCAAGAATAATGGTGATTTACTGCCCATCATGATAATATTGAAAATAGCAGTAACAATAATGCCAACAAGGAGACTGGTATTTCGTGCAGTACAAAGCCGGTCGGCACACTCGGAGAATGCTAATCGTACACATAATTACACGGCAATTAGCGAGCAGAAAAGGGGGATAATTACTAGAGGTGGTGTTCGGCACTACGCTGATTTTTTTTTTTCTTTTTATCTTCCTTATTCTTGGCAATTTCCTTATTAGCGAAAAAAAGGAAAGGAGAGGTAGTATCTTTTTTAGGAGGAAATAAAACCTGAGAAAAGGGAAGCCTTATTAATACATAAACACAAACGCACAAAAATATGTATGTGTATATATGTATATATACATATATATGTATATATACAAATATATGTATATATACACACAAAGAGAGAGATAGTGAAATAGAGACAGATAGAAGAAGAGAAAAAAGAAAGAGATAGCAATAGACACACACAAAATACCTCAAATATCTGTAACAACTTACGCTTAATAGACCCATCCACTCAGAAAATGGGACCCGTTACGCCAAGAACGACCCACTTCTGCAAATGAACATCCAAAACTATGTGTTCTGTAATGAGTACTGACCTTTTCCCCATTTCCACAAACACCTACTCCTCATGAGATGTTATGTAGATTAACACTTAATAATTCTGGGTTCTGTGGCACCTCCCGTGAGAACTTGCCATACGACCCAAGGATTGCAATATCACTTACCCATTTTCCATTTCCAAAGAGACAATTTTCTTTAGCAGTGGAGCGTTTGATTAAAAGGCAGACGGGGTAGGAGACGGCAGCGAGGTATGTGCCACGCGTACATAATTTAGGATTGCATCATTTTCGTGCCTGGGTTGTGTTTATGGAGTAATTTAGTATGTGTTGCATTAATGATAGCGAGGCAGGGCGATTATTACTTGGCTACAAGCGTGTATATACTAGTAGTGGAATTCAGTTAGTTATGCGCACACACGCGCGCACTACGATAAGATTAACATTATAATCATGATTATACATGATAATGTTAATAACAATAACGAAAAATAATGATACTGTTACAGATAATGATGATTATAATGATAATAGTATTAAGAGGTTGAAAAGGATTCATTGCATTACAATGTTGTTCGTATTGCCAATCATTTTATGACATTTACGAAGGAGAGGAGGAAGAAGAGAGAGAGAGAGGAGAGATAAAAGAAGTTGATAGATATTTTGATATATATTGGCATTAGACGAAAACGCCACCTTCTCCTTGAAGAGTCTTCGGAGGTGTCTGGGACCTTACTAAATATGCTCTGCGTGGATTTATCGGTGAAACATTGCTGGAATAAAAAATATATATAATAATAAAAAAAAAACATATAAATGGACGGAAAACAGACACGATTTTTTACTTTGGTACTGGGAGCCTGTAAATAATGTGTTCAATTTGTTAGGAAAAACATAGTTCTATAGCAAAAAATTATATATATATATATAATATATATATATATATATATATATATTATATATATATATATATATATATTATATATATATATATATATATATTTATATATATATAATATATATATTATATATATATATATACTGTTACTGGGGGCCTGTGAATATGTTTCAGTTTACTGTTAGGGAAGACTGTTCAAGATTGGTTATATAATCGTTCATACTATTTCAAGTTAAGGACAATACGGTCTTGCGCTGAATATGCATTGATGCCAATAAAGCCAAATGGTGTCAATACATGCATATTTTACACAATGCAGAAGAGAAATAAAGAAACGTTCTATGGTCCAAGCCGCTCTCAACACCTCCAGAAACCTCTAAGTAAATAAAAAACAAGCTCACAAACCCTCTTGATTGCCGTGAATTTGCCAGTATTTTAGGCAATGGTTGTTCAATGGCTCAACGGGCAGAGACGTCCGACACTGACCCTATGTCCAGTTGTTGCAATTACCACCAAACAACCACTAGCCCAATTACCTTTTCTCAAGGACAATTACCTTT
>NW_020869213.1:706242-708355 GCF_003789085.1 Penaeus vannamei
GGTAGACAACCAAGATGTCTTGACTCCTTTACTGAATAAGGTGTTGGAGTGCGGCAGCTCCTTGGAGCGAGGTGTTGCTCCTTGGCTCCCCGCAGGGAGTCTGCCTGATCTCCTTTACAATGGTTTAAACATCGCACCAAGTCACGTTGTTAGCACGTGACGAACGTTGATGGACAAGGAAACGTTACAACAATACATAGCTCTTGTGGAAGAGATAGACAACACAACATTCTAATGTCTGGTGAGGCAAGAAGAGAGGAATGAACAGAGGAAGCAATGGTCAGGCGTATATGCATATGTATATGTATGTGCGAAGATACGTATGTGACAAACATGTAAGAATATATATATGTATCATATAGTAATTAGATATAGATAAAGCTGGGTTACATATCTCCCTGGTTTTAAAATGATGTTCCCCATCATAATCAAACATCGTCTAAATTCATATAGCTAAAAACAATAGAAAAATACATAAGAAACAGTGGCACAATTGTGTAAAAACCGTAAGCAACGTAAAAAAAAACATGATGCAGTTGCAGTGTATCAGTATCAAGTAGATTCGCTTGTTATTTTCTAACTGATGCCGAGAGTGCATATGCTCGGGCTTCGGAACTGCAGTGAGCGGGCGGCGCTGAAGGAATCCCATCTTCAGGCGGCGTCACAGAATGCGCGGGCGGCGCTGAGGGGAGTGCGTCCTCAGGCGGCGGTAAGGTACGAGCGGCGGGGGCGCCTAAATACACACACACACACACATGCACATATACCGTATTTGCCGACGTATAAGACACCCATGCACTCCTGTTTTACAAGGATATTTAGTGAAAGAAATTATATTTTTCAGATATGGAAAAGTGGTTCTGTAAGGGTATGATTCTTTCTGATGCGGGTGACAACATACCATCGTATACTGTTAACATCCACGCATTGTATTATTTAGATAGTTTTTTTTCCTAAAGATAGCACACTCGTTCATTAATGTAAGGTATGTATCAGGTGTGGGTTATTAATGCTGGAGAAGGATATAAGTGAGATGATGTGAGTTCCATACCTGCCGACGGATCGTAAGAAATTTTTCTTGTTTCAG
This sequence comes from Penaeus vannamei, assembly GCF_003789085.1. Classification (NCBI taxonomy): domain Eukaryota; kingdom Metazoa; phylum Arthropoda; class Malacostraca; order Decapoda; family Penaeidae; genus Penaeus; species Penaeus vannamei. The sequence continues at coordinate 707,330 of NW_020869213.1, forward strand.
AAAACAGACTGTGATAATTCGGTTTGTTACTTTGGCCAAGGAGGTTGTGTTTTATGATTGTGTTAGTTTCTTTGTTCGTTAGCAGGACAACTCAAAAAGTGTCTTGGCTTAATTTTGATGTCATTAAATTTTGCTGGTGACCCGGATCGTGATATTTACGTATATGTTTATACATTTATATATTATATATGCATATATATGGTATATATACATATATGTATATACATGTGTGTGTGTGTTGTGCGTCATGTGTTGTGTTTGTTATGTTTATAAACATGTACATGTATAACAATGTATATATTATATAATATATATATACTATAATATATATATATATATATTATACATATACTATATATAATATATATATATATACATATATATATACATATATATGCATATATAGATAGATACAAATATAAATAGTTTCATATTTCCTTCGTGCACACACTGTCACGTGATCGTACTCGTTGCTCACCAAACTTTTTACTACATTGTTTTGGTCCACTTGTTTGTTAATCATTCAGTGTGCGCCTCTATTCATGATAAAGCACTGAGGGATTTTCCATCAAAGTTTGCCTTCGAACTATGTTAATTGTGGCGGCGAGACGAATCTCTAATGATACACCTTGTCGAAATGGAAACCAAGTTAAGCAACGGTGTTTGGATAATATAATAAGCATGTGTGAGTGATTATGTATTTGTATACGTTTGCATACCTATATATATATATATATACATATATATATATTATATATATATATATTATATATATAACTATATATATTATATATATATATATATATTACTATATATATATATATACGTAATATATATATATAGAGAGAGAGAGAAGAGAGAAGCGAGAGAGAGAGAGAGAGAGAGAAAGATAAGATGTTTATACACGCATCATATTCTTCTATTCATTCCACAACACAACACACACTACAGTATAAGTAATATAATATATGTGTATGTATAATTTTATATAATATCAGTTTAGTATATGTACACATTACTGTATAT
>NW_020869213.1:714150-716650 GCF_003789085.1 Penaeus vannamei
ATATATACATATATATACATATATATATATATATATATATATATATATATATATATATATATATATATATATATATGTTAAGCTCGAACGACCACAGGATAGCACGCTAACCTCAACAGCCGTTAAGGTCCGAGTGTGCACGTGGAGGCGAGCACTCCTCGTCCCCTTGTCCTAGGAGCTGTCAGGTCGAAAGAAACACTGTTCACTTCACCAAGGGGTTTATTAATCCTCAGGAATTACGGCGCGTCAAACACAGGGTGATAATTACAGTCTCAGGCGGGGAAACGAGAGGAGTGGTCGCGAACACGTCTTCCTCAGACGAGAGTCCCGGGCGATCTCTCTCTGCGGGACGAGACTCCACCCTCCACACCAAAACACCCGCGAAATTCAAAATCATAAACAGAGGGTGGTGTAGCATTGCCCCCTCCTTACAAAAGGCCGACCCTGCCGCATATATAACATAAAATAAAGCATATATTATTTCCTTTATAACTGGTCTATTACACAAACTTAAATATACTTGTACATCATTTGATTTTTAATTGACAACATAATCATTCATCTACTCAGGTGGCTGCCTCTCTCGTTTTGAGCGAGCACCCCCAACAATGGGCACGCAGTTCTGTCTCGTTAGAAGGTGTCCACATCCACCACTGACCCGCCAGCTGTCTCTTCCAGTCCAGCACAGCCACCGCTCCACTGCTCCTCTTCCTCGTTCCTTTCCTCTTCCTCTCGGTCCTTGCTTCCTCTTCTTCACCACGAGAATAACCCTGGGCCATAGTATCTCCACAGACCGTCTGTGGAGATACTATGGCTCTTGGGCGACTTCCTGGGTCTCCTTCTCGGCCTCTTGGGGGACTTCCCGGGTCTCCTTCTCGGCCTCCTTCTCGGGCTCTTGGGGGACTTCCTGGGTCTCCTTCTCGGCCTCTTGGGGGACTTCCTGGGTCTCCTTCTCGGCCTCTTGGGGGACTTCCTGGTCTCCTTCTCGGCTCTCTTCCTGGGTCTCCTTCTCGGCCTCTTGGGGACTTCCTGGGTCTCCTTCTCGGCTCTTGGGGGACTTCCTGGGTCTCCTTCTCGGCCTCTTGGGCAACTTCCTGGTCTCCTTCTCGGCCTCTTGGGGGACTTCTGGGTCTCCTTCGGGGGGGGGTCTCCTTCTCGGGGGGGACTTCCTGGGTCTCCTTCTCGGCCTCTTGGGACTTCCTGGGTCTCCTTCTCGGGCTCTTGGGGACTTCCTGGGTCTCCTTCTCGGCTCTTGGGGGACTTCCTGGTCTCCTCTCGGCTCTTGGGGGACTTCCTGGGTCTCCTTCTCGGCCTCTTGGGGGACTTCCTGGGTCTCCTTCTCGGCCTCTTGGGGACTTCCTGGGTCTTGGGTTCCTGGGTCTCGGGGGGGACTTCCTGGTCTCCTTCTCGGCCTCTTGGGGACTTCCTGGGTCTCCTTCTCGGCCTCTTGGGGACTTCCTGGGTCTCCTTCTCGGCCTCTTGGGGGACTTCCTGGGTCTCCTTCTCGGCCTCTTGGGGGACTTCCTGGGTCTCCTTCTCGGCTCTTGGGGGACTTCTGGGTCTCCTCTCGGCTCTTGGGGACTTCCTGGGTCTCCTTCGGCCTCTTGGGGACTTCCTGGGTCTCCTTCTCGGCCTCTTGGGGACTTCCTGGGTCTCCTCTCGGCTCTTGGGGGACTTCCTGGGTCTCCTTCTCGGGGGGGACTTCCTGGGTCTCCTTCTCGGCTCTTGGGGGACTTCCTGGGTCGGCCTCTTGGGGGACTTCTGGGTCTCTTCTCGGCCTCTTGGGGACTTCCTGGGTCTCCTTCTCGGCTCTTGGGGACTTCCTGGTCTCCTTCTCTTGGGGGACTTCCTGGGTCTCCTTCTCGGCCTCTTGGGGACTTCCTGGGTCTCCTCTCGGCTCTTGGGGGACTTCCTGGGTCTCCTTCTCGGCCTCTTGGGGGACTTCCTGGTCTCCTTCTCGGCCTCTCTTCCTGGGTCTCACTTCCTGGGTCTCCTCTCGGCCTCTTGGGGACTTCCTGGGTCTCCTTCTCGGCTCTTGGGGGACTTCTGGGTCTCCTTTCTTGGGGACTTCCTGGGTCTCCTCTCGGGGACTTCCTGGGTCTCCTCTCGGCCTCTTGGGACTTCCTGGGTCTCCTTCTCGGCTCTTGGGGGACTTCCTGGGTCTCCTTCTCGGCCTCTTGGGGACTTCCTGGTCTCCTTTCTTGGGGGACTTCCTGGGTCTCGGCCTCTTGGGGGACTTCCTGGGTCTCCTCTTGGGGGACTTCCTGGGTCTCGGGCTCTTGGGGACTTCCTGGGTCTCCTCTTGGGGGACTTCCTGGGTCTCTTGGGGGACTTCCTGGTCTCCTCTTGGGGGACTTCCTGGTCTCTCTCCTTCTCTCTTGGGGGACTTCCTGGGTCTCCTGGGCTCTGGGGACTTCCTGGGTCTCCTTCTCGGCCTCTTGGGGGACTTCCTGGTCTCCTCCTCGGGCTCTTGGGACTTCCTGGGTCTCCTCTTTGGGGG
>NW_020869213.1:726650-735955 GCF_003789085.1 Penaeus vannamei
TATCTGTCGGTTGTGTTTTAATTAGTCGACCACAGACCAGCCAGGGAGCCGCTGGGGGACTTCGAGTGGCTTCTTCTCTTGATCTTCCTTCGTCGTTTTCTTGAAGTTATTTGGTCTGCGTGTTCATTATTTTGTTTATTTATTTATCTTATTAGTTTTTTTGTTTTCTTTTTTTTAGTCGACCATGAGACCAGCCGTCGGGGAATTTCGACTTCTCTTGATCTTCCTTCGTCGTTTTCTTGGAGCTTTCTTGGTGTCTATTTATTAACGTAACTAGTTCTTTTTTGTTTATTTATTTATACATTTAGCTATTTGTCTATTATGTTTCTGTTTAGTCGTCCCTGAGACCAGCCGGTGATGTGCCGGCGAATTATGTTTTCTTGCAGGTTGTCTATCTATCTATCTATTCATCTTTTTCTCTATCTATATACTTATTCATTTAGCTATTTGTCTGTTATGTTTTTTTTATGTCTTTTCTCTTCTTTCTTTTTTTTGTCGACCCTGAGACCAGCTGGTGATGTATCAGCGCATTATGACGTTTTCTTCTTCTTCTTCGCGGTTTTCTTGCGATTTTCTTTTTTCATTATTTTTCTTCCTTCTCTCACTTCTTCATTTATTTAGCTATCTATTTGTTATATACTCGTTCCGTCGACCTTGAGGGCAGCCGATGATATGCCGGAAGTTCGGACCCGGATGGTTTTCTTACCTTTCCTTCGCTATTTTCTTGGAGTTTTCTTGGTGTTTATCTATTTACTTATCTATTTCTATCTAGCTATTTATCTGTTGTATACTTACGTAACCGCTTAGGAGAGCAGTTGGTGTTGTGTGCGGGAAACATGGGTGCTTTTCTCGCCTTTTCTTTGATGTTTTCTTGATGTTTACGTATTGTTTCCCTTTACCTTGCTTGGTTCATTGATCTATGAGCTATGCATCTATTAGATAATGGCTTCGTCGACTATGGGGCCGGGGGGGGGGGCGAGTCAGGGGTCTGGCCGGATGGGTTTCTTAATTCTCCTTCGGTGTTTTCTTTATTTTTTTTTTCTTTTTGTGTTCATATCCTCACTCTTTTCTTTTACATTTGTTTATTTAGTTGTTTATGCATTGTATATTTCCTTCGTTTTATTATTGGTTTTATTTCTACATCTATTTTACTATTCAATGAATCCATTGTTATTATTCTTTAATATTTTCATTACATTTACCTAAAAGTATTATTTCATCTCTTATCACTAGTATCATCTATTTCTTTCGTTTAGATTTGCGATGATATTACTTAATTAACAATAATGATGCTATTAGCAATAATGATGCTACAAGAACACATTTCTCTTCTCCGTGTTTTTATCTCAAATTACTTGAGGTTTATATAATGTGGCAAAAGGAATCAAAAGAATGTGCTATAATTGATAATGATTCGAGCAATCATTTCTCTTACATATTTTTTTCTTTTTTTTCTTCCTCGTGTCGCCCCTGGAATGCTTTGTTGTCTGGCGCCATTTTGGAGGAGGTCGAGTCGTCTTCTCATTTTGGATCTCGTTCTCTGGCTTCGCTTGTTTTCTTTGCAGGGGACTGTAGTCATGACTGCATAGTGTATATACGTGTACATATATATATATATATATATATATATATATATATATATATATATATATATATATTATATATATATATATATATATATATATGTATATATATTATATATATTATAATATATATATATATATATATATATAATATATTATATATATTATATATATATTATATTATATATATGTGTATGTATTATATTTATATGTATGTATGTATACATATATGTGTCTGTATATGATTGAGTGCGTGCTTATGTATGTTTCTATGTAATCGCTCTCTCTCTCTCTCTGATTCTCCCTTTCCTTCCCCTAATTCAAAGTTACTCCCTTTTGCCATTGTGATATCTCCCATTGCCCGCTTCTTCTCCTTACCGCTGTCTCTCCTTCATCCTCCTTACTATCGCCTTCCCCCATGCATTCCCCTTCGCGCTCTCACTCTTCCCAGTTCTCTTGATCAAAAAATGGAATTTGGAGCACCCGGGGGCGCAGTCAGCCGCCCGGACGCGCTGGTCGCTATTGCCTGCGCACAGACACGGCCCCTCCATTATGATTGGGGTTGTCTTATTACAGAGACAATTTATCGTCATTCATCAGGTCGATTCCGAGCGAGGTTTCCTTTTTACACGTCCTCGGAATGAATGACGTTTCTTGTTATTCTTGTTATTTTTTGTTTTCTCTTTCGTTATCGTTCAGTTTGCAGATCCGGGTTTTGATCGAGGATTCCACAATGTGTGTCGCTTTTTTGTTATTTCTTCATTTTATTTTTATTTCTTCTTATTGTTATCTTTTAGTTTTTACTTTTAATCTTATAAACACCATGTACGCAAATATCCAAGATAAATCCTCATAACACACAAACGCAAAGATGTGCACACGCGCGCGCGCGTACTCGACTTACATATTCCTTATTTCAGGTATGATTTAGTTCTCTTTCGTCTTTTCATTTGTTCCATTCTCCTTCGTTTCTGATTTCCATATTACTTCTTTGTTTTGTTATTTGTTAGTATCATTGTTATCATTATTGATATTATCAATATCATAATCATTGTTATTATTACTAATGTTATCACCATCATCACTATTATTAATATTATTGTCACTGCTATCATTTTTAGCATCATTATTATTATTTTTATAGTTATCATTATTATTATTATAACCATCGTTATTATCATTATTATTGTTGATATTATTATTATAACCATCGTTATTATCATTATTATTGTTGATATTATTATCATCATTATCATTATTTTTATTGTTATTATTATTATTATGATTACTATTATTATTATTACTATCATTATTATTGTTATTGTTATTATCGTTATTATCATTATCATTATTATTATCATCATTACTGTTATTATTATTTTTTCAGAATTATTGTTATTATTATTATCATTATCATTATCATCTTAATTACTACTATTGCCATTATCATTATCATTGTCATTATTATCATCATTATATTCTTTCTTATCATTTTTGTTATTTTTGTTGTTGTCGTTGTTGTTCTTCTTATTATAACTATATTCATCGTTATTATTATTAGCAGTAGCATAAGTATCAATGACACAATTATTATTATTGTCATCATGGTTACTATTATCATTATTATTATTATTTTTATTATTTTTATTATTATTATTATTATTATTATTACTATGAGGATGACGATGACAATGATGATGATGATGATGATGATGATGATGATGATGATGATGATGATGATGATGATGATGACGATGACGACGATGATGATGATGAATATTATTATTATTATTATCATTATTTTTATTATTATCGATATTATCACTATTTTCATTGTTAATATACTCATTATGATTATTAAATGCATGTATATGTGGGATTATTTTTTCTAAAATAGAGCCGATAGGATCTGTGTGTATATGATATATTCCAAGGGAAATTGATGTATGTAAGGGAAGGAAGTTAATCAAAAGACGACCATAAGGAGATATTGGAAGATAGAAAATTATTAGAATGATTAGAATGAGAGTAAAAACCGCAATAACGATATGACGAATAATAATAACAGCAATAATGATAATGATGATAATGCTTATTAATAGACAGATTAAGATAATGATGTTGGTGATAAGGATTTGGATGAAAATGCGTATGATAAGAATATTGAAAATAATAATAATGATGATAATAAGATTAATAACAAAATAACCAACAATTATGGTACTACAAATGATAATAATGATCATAATAGTATTAAAAGCAAAAATAATAGTTCCGATAATGATAAAGATAATGAAAATGAGGATAATAATGATAACAGGCAAAACACACTACCGTGTTGATGCAATGTTGAGACAGAAAAACCCGCATTGCACAAACTAGACTTATCAACAGGAAGACAACAGTTTCGAAATCCTGGATTGCATCTTCAGGTCTGGATAGTGATGATGATGATGATTATCAATAACAACAGCAAGACAACAACAACAACAACAACATGATAGTAATAATAAAGATGATAATGATAATAATAATATGATTAATGATAATGATAATAATAATAGAGATATAATAATAATAATGATAATAACAAAAATGTTAATAATGATAATGGCAATGATAATAACAGCAATAATGATGATGATAATAACAATTATAATTATGATGATAATAATGGTAAGAGCAACAACAACGATAATGAAAAAAATGTAATGAAGATAGTAATAATAATAATAGTGTCAATATCAGTAATGCTACTTCTACTATTACCACTATTAATGATATTAATAATAATGAAAAACAAATTGATAATAGTAATGGTGATAACTGTGATAATGATAATAATAATCAAAATCGTTATTATAACGATAATGATAATCATTACTATCATTATATGATAATTTTAATGATGATGGATGATAATAATGATAACATGATTATACTAATATACATTCAATAACATAGTAAATAACAATAACAATGATTTCAAAATCGATATATAATAATGGTCAATAACAGAATAATTTGCGGTAATAACAATGAGAGAATTAGACATCAACAAGAATATAATGATGGAATGAATCACAAACAATCCTTCGCTTCCTCTTCTCCTCCTCCCGCCCTTTCTCTCTCGTCTCTCGTCTCTCCCCCTTTCTCGCTCTTTTCTCTCCCTGCCTTCTCTTCTCTCCCCACCCCCTTCTCTCTCTCTCGCTCTCCCTTTTATTTCTTCCCGCCTCTTCTCGCTTTCTCTCTCTTTTCTTCCCCCTTACTCTTCTCTGTCTTCTCTCTCCCTCTTTCCCCCTTCTCTCTCTCTCTCTCTCCCTCTTCCCTGCTTTCTCTCCCTCCCCTTCTCTCTCTTTTCTCCTCCTTCTTTTCTCCTTGCTCCCTCTCCCTCCCCCCTCTCTCTCTTCTCTACTCTCTGCTTCCCTTGCAAAAGAAGACAGAACAGGAAATCACTGGAGGAAATTAATTAACAGACGAGGTATCACCCGAAGCAAGTTCTTCTCTCTGTTTATCCGTCTGTTCTCTCTGTGTCTGTTTTCGGTTGCGTGTTTTGGGTTGCTATGATTGTGATTGTTGTGTGTGAACGGGTTGTCTGTTGGGTCTATTTCTCGACCTTTCTCTCCCTTGTCTGTTTCTTTTTTTCTTACTCTTTGTATGACTCTCTCTCTTTCTCTCTTTTACTGAATGTTTCTGTTTTTGTTTCTCTTTCTCTGTCTCTCTGTTTGTGTCTGCCTGTCTGCCTCTTCCTTTTTCTTTCTCTGTATCTGTTTGTCTATCGTCGTCTCTCTCTCTCTTTCTTAATTTCCCTTCCCTTGCGAAAGGTAAAGAAAGACTAACCCCAGCTTTATTATGTCTCTTGACTCGCAAGACAGAAAGACAAGGAAGTGAAAGACTTTTTCCCATTATGATTCATTTCTTTTATACTAAGTAGCAGGAAATTGACACTGAGGGGTCTTTGTAACGGCGTGATTAATGCTTAAAAGAATTAAATTAAATGAAGTCTCATTTCTTTCACGGTGCGATATTTATATGGATTTTTACGTCGTTCTTTTAACGTTAATCACTGTCTCTGGGTGGGAGTGTTTTTGTACAGATAAGCATCTTTGTGCGTGCGTATATATGATGCACACGCACATACAGACACAGGCGTTCTTCTATCTGCCTATCTATCTGTATAAGCATTATAATTATTCTCATTTGCCATGAATGGCCATGGGAGTGCATGTTAAAGAGCCATGATTCAGGAATTGGAATTGGAACAGCGCCTAGAGTGGCTATATACGGCGATACAGGAGTGACCACTGGCGCCTCCCTCTCCGCCCATCGACTCAAGCTTATAACCACTTAACTGCTTCTTCACGTGTTGCTTTGCAGAGACGCTGGAGTGTCCGCAGCATAGCGAAGACCTTGGCGAGGGAAGGCAAGAGCCAGCGCAGCTTGAAACCAGCGCCGTTGCAAGGATTTGCCGGGACGAAGTTCTAAACGACGAGCTGCCTTGGAAACTCCAGCTCTGGATTTCTCCTCAGGGTAGAATCCCTTTGGTATCTAGGTTTATCTATGTACATGTACACACACACACACACACACACACACACACACACACACACACACACACACACACACACAACACAGCACACACACACACACACACCACACACACCACGCATATATATATATATATATTATATATATATATATATATATATATATATATATTATATATTAAATTTTATTTATCTATCTATAAATATAAATAGATAGATAGTATATATGTATGTGTGTGCGTGTGCTCCTACTCCTCGAACTGAAGAGCCTTTCAGAATAAAAGCAAAATAAACCTAAGCTGCTCCTCGTCCTTCAGAACCAGCAAATTCACTTTCTACGGGTCAGCCTCGGCGTCTCGGGGCCTCGCTCGTGGAGGCAATCCCTCGCTGATCTCCCGATTGCCTCGCATGTACCTTCTGTACCTTTCCTTCCTGTTCCTTTCCGACCTCTTGATTTGATCTCGCAACCGTCTTGCTCTTTCTCCTCCGTCTCTCTCGCTCTCTCTCTCTCTCTTTCCCTCTTTCTGCCTCTCTGTATTCCGTTTTTTTCTTTCTTTCTTCTACCTCTCCCTGCCTCCCTTCACCTTCCATTTTCCTTCTCTCTACTCTTTGTACCACCTTCTAACTTCCTCCTACTTTCTCCTTCTTGCTCCTCTTTCCATTTTCTTCTCTCCTCCCATTCTCCTCCTTTCCCTCACCCCTCTCTTTTTCCCTTCCTCTCTCCCTTCCCGCTTTTCCTTCTCTTTCATATCCACCTTTTCCCTCTCTTTCCCCTCTTCCTTCTCCATCTTTTGCTTCGTCGCCCTTTCTTCTTCTCTCTCTCTCTCTTGCTCCTTCTCTAGTTCTTCTCCTTTCTCCTCTCACTCCCTTCCCCTTTCTCTCTCTCTTTCGTCCCGTTCTTTACTCTCTTATCCTTCCCATGCTCTCTCTTCACACCACACACCTTCCCCCTTTGTTCCTGCTTTACTTTACTCTTTCTTCCACACCCTCTTTCTCTCTTTCCCCCCTCTTCTTTCTTGACCCACCCCTCTCCTTTTTCCCTGACGTGCTGCCCCTCTCGTCTTTTTTCTCCCTTCCTCCTGCTCTTTCCTCTTTTCTCTCTCTCTCTCTCTCTCTCTTGCTCTTTCTCCTTCCCTCTCTCTTCTCTCTCTCTCGCTCCGCGCTCTAATCTCTCTCTTTCTCCTTCTCTTCTCCCCCTCTATCTCTCTATCCCCTCCTCCCCCCCTCTCCCCCTCTCTCTCTCGCTGTCTCTCTCCTTCTCCCTCTCTTCCCCCTTCCTCTCCTATCCCTTCTCTCCCCCTCCCACTCCCCCCACTTGCCCTTAGCCTCAATAAAGTCATAAACTTGTTATTCTTAAGTACTCCTGTTATGGTTTTTATACAACAGTTTTTTCCTCTTCGTGTGTGTCTTGTCTGGTCGGCTTGCGTATGGGAATGGCTCGCGTGTTGAGCTGGTGTGAATAATTGGTACTAGGTATTGGTATTAGGAATTTGTATTAGGTATTGGTATTAGGCATTGGTATTAGGTATGGTATTAGGATTGGTGTATTGGTATTAGGTATTGGTATTAGGTATTGGGTAATTGGTATTAGTAGGTTATTAGGTATTGGTATTAGGAGGTTGTATTGGTATTAGGAATTGTTATTAGGTATTGGTATTAGGAATTTGTATTTAATTGTTTAGGTTACACATAGGTATTCGGTAATGGTATTAGGGTAATTTGTATTGGGTATTGGTATTAGGATTTTGTGTTAGGTATTGGTGTTGGTATTAGGAATTTGGTTATTAGGTATTTGGTATTAGAATTTGTATTAGGTATGGTAATTAGGCATTGCATTCAGGTATTGGTTGGTATTATTGGTATTAGGTTTGGGTATTAAGGTATTTTATTTGGTAATTAGGTATTGGTATTAGGGTATTAGGTATTGGTTCATTAGGCATTGGCATTAGGTATTGGTATTGGTATTAGGCATTGGTATTAGGCATTGGCATTAGGTATTGGTATTAGGTATTGGTATTAGCATTGGTATTGGTAATTAGGTATTGGTATTTGGCAATTAGTATTCAGGTATTGGTATTAGGCCATTGGTATTAAGGCATTGGTATTTAGGTATTGGTATTAGGCACTGGTAATTAGGCATTGGCATTAGGTATTGGTATTAGGTAATTGCATTAGGGGTATTGGTATTAGGGCATTGGTATTAGGGTATTGGGTTATTAGGGATTGTATTAGGCAATTGGTATTAGGTATTGGTATTAAGGCATTGGTAATTAGGCATTGGTATTAGGTAATTGGTATTAGGCATTGGTATTAGGCATTGGTATTAGGTATTGGTATTAGGCATATTAGGCATTGGTATTAAAGGCAATTGTTATTAGGTATTGGTATTAGACATTGGTAATTAGGTTTGGTATTAGGTATTTGGTATTAGGAATTAGGTATTTGGTATTGGTATTGGTATTAGGCATTGGGTATTGGTAATTAGGTATTGGTATTAGGAATTTGTATTAGGTTGGTATTAGGTATTGGTATTAGGAATTGTTATTAGGTATTGGATACCATTAGGAACTCCATTATGTAAATTAGGCATTGGTATATAGGCATTGGTAATTAGGGTTAGTTTGGTATTAGGTATTGGTATTTAAAGGCATATGGAGTATTAGGTATAATTGGTATTAGGCACTTATGGCATTAGGAATTTTGGTAAAATCTAAAGGTATTGGTATAGGCATTGGGTATTAGGCATATGGCATTAGGTAATTGTATTAGGTATTGGTATAGGTATTGGTATTAGTCATTGGGTATTGTTAGGTGAGTTAGGTATTAGGTATTGTATTAGGTATGGTATTGGCACTATTGAGGCATTGGTATAGGTATGGTAATTAGGGCATTGGTATTAGGTATTAGGTATTCGGCATTGAGGCATTGGTATTAGGCATTGGTATTAGGTTTGAGGTATTAGGCATCTGGTATTAGGCATCTGGTATTAGGCATTGTATTAGGTGTTGGTATTAGGTATTGGTATTAGAACATTGGGTGATTAGGTGTTGGTATAGGTAATTGGTAATTAAGGCATTGCATTAGGTATTGGTAATTAGGTATTGGTATTAGGCATTGGTATTAGGTATTAAGTATTAGGTATTGGTATTAGAATTTGTATTAGGCATGGTATTAG
>NW_020869213.1:738555-741055 GCF_003789085.1 Penaeus vannamei
CTTTACCTCTCATGCTTTACCCTCCTACCTCACCCTCTCCTCCTCTCTCTTCTGCTTTCCCTTTCCCCTCCTGCTCTCTTCCTTCTCCCCCTCCTCCTTCCTCTCCCCTTCTCCTCTTCTGCTTTCCCCTTCCCCTCTCCCTCTCCTTCCTCTCCCCTTTAGCCTCTCATCTCTATGAATCTTCCTCTTCCTCCCCTTCTTCCTGTCCCTTACCTGTAGCTTTTTATAGTTTTTTCTTCCCCCACCACTTTCTTCCACACCATCTCTTTAGATGTAGTTTTAATTATAAATGAATATTCAATAATTTGGTCTGAGCATGAAAGACAAGAGACATTTTTCAAAACAACACGATTCTTCTTTTCAGGTTCAGCTGCGTGATGATCCATCAAGACCGTAAACATGTGGGAAAATTAAATGCAACAAAAAAGTTTGGAAATGCATTTTAACCTTTTATCAAATATTGTTGGCTGAATATTATTTGTTGCAGATCCCGTATAGGGAAGAAACAGCTAGGCAGAACCTATTTACCAAGTGGGCCGAAAGACAGGAAAGCATGGTCTGTTAGCCCCAACGGTTGGCGGATAGTGATATCTGAACAATAAATGGCGCAGTGTCGTCTGTTTAATATTGTGAAACGTCACTAGTTCAGACTGGTAGGAAAGGGATTGTCTTTTTTGGTAATTTTCTGGAATATGTCCACCAAGTGGATCGCGGCAATTTCGGTATCGCTGAATTCCTCTCACTGTCTAGTTGCCAAACATATAGAAATTATTGCGCGGGAAACGCCCCACATCCTTGGCCCCGATAGCTGGGGAGGGCATGAGAGGTACCAGGGAAATTGCTGTGTAAAATGTAGTTGATATACATAGAATTAGTTACTATATTGTCTAATGTGCTGCAAGGTCTATATAAGTACTTATATAGACCTTGGGGTGTGTGCCCCCTGCAACACCCCCATGGGGGCTGCCGCCCCCTACCCCCTCCTCGCTCCCACATGGCGGTGATCTGTTCGTGCTTGCCGTAAATACGTGGATTCTTTGTTTTCCTGGGTGGGGTTTAGGGGACGGCAGCCCCATATGGAGGGGTCGCAGGGGCATCAGGCAACACAGTGACTAATTCTGTGTATATCATTTACATTTCACCCCGCAATTTTCCTGGTATCTTTCATGCCCTCCCCTGCTATCGAGGCCAAGAATGTGGGGGTTGAGGAGGGTTCCGCACAATAAAAGCTACATATTTACATTGTAGACGGTAAGAGGAATCCAAAGATACAGAAAATGTTGTGATCCGTTTGGGGGACGTATTCTAAAAAATTAACTTTTGTTTTTGCATGTTTTATGCTTCTTATTCTGATTTAATTGTAGACCTGCTTTCATTAATACTATCATTTATGACCTGGAATCAAAATAAAGATTTTTTTTACATAAATGTTTTGTATATCCTTGATTTAATGACAACAAATATGAATGAAAAACAGGAAGAATTTATTAATGCCGAATGATTGTAAAGTATGCTTGAATATATGTTCGTATTCATTGTTGTTTATACCAGGATGACAGAGTTATTGTATTTAGGGGAATTGGGGGGTATTTGAGTATTGGCCGAACCAGCATTTTGCAGAGGTGTATTTTCGTATTCTCTGGGCATCCTGAGAATCTCTTCAGCTTTGTGAGGATTTTGTTTGCTATATCGATTCTCTCTTTCACGTGGGCTGCGATGCCTGTGTTTGTTATTTTTAGACCAAGAAGTTTACCTTCTCTTGCGAAACCCACGTCTATGTTGACGTGTCGGGGTTTCCAGGTTTTGTTCTGACAACCGGGATAATTAGAATTTTTTTATTTGTTTTTATTTTCCATTCTTCTTCAACTTTGTTATGGCCGATATGGCTCTGTCTGTGGCAAGTCTGATGAATTGTTGACGTGCAGAAGGATGGGAGATGATTTGCGTGATGTCATCCGCATACATTATGTAGGTGCTATTGATGTGGGAGGGGGGGGGTGAGAGCACACACCCCTGTGGAACTCCACTCAGAAGTGGGAATTCGTGACCAACTAGTTGGCCTACCCTTATTTTGGCTTTCCTGTGCTGTAGGAAGCTGCAGTGTTTTTATTGAGGGTCTGGGTAGGTTGAGGTGAAGAAGACGATATTTAATGCCAGGGTGCCATACCTTATCGAAAGCTTTTGCAGCGTCACGGAGGACGATGTTGACCTTTTTGTTGTCTGCTAGGGCAATAGCTATTGCTATGGAGGTTCCCCTTGATTGTCTAAATCCATATTGTCGGATGTGTAACAGCTGATTGTCTTCAAGGTATGACCGAAGGCGGATGCTAAGGATTCTTTCGAATATTTTCTCCGGTATTTCTAGCAGGGAGATAGGTCTAAAATTCTCCGGATTATTGGATGGCTTTCCTGCTTTTGATATCAATGTAAGTACGGCAGTTTGAATCTTTGGGAAAGTATCCGGAAGCCATAGACATTAAAGGAGGAATAGACACATTAA
>NW_020869213.1:746055-748555 GCF_003789085.1 Penaeus vannamei
GGATTAATTAGTATGAGAAATTAACTAGAATTAGCAGTAACTGCATACATATTAATGTATGTGTTTTGTTATTATAGAAAGCCTGTTAAGACCATCCCAAATCATAATAATTCAGGTATTACTTGGTTAGTAATTTTGCACATGACATCACTGTCTTTATTTTATGAATTTAAGGAAAAACTATTTTAAATTTTACTATTTCATTGCATTTAAAGGATGTTATATATGTGTTGAGTTATGTAAATTCAGCACAGTACTAGTGCAGATACATAACAATGACACAAGCAAGATCAGTATTTTCCATTAAACTATGTTACTGTCAGTATTATTGCCTTCTTTTTCTGCTAATATTTGTCTCTAGTTTTCTTATTGTTTTCATTGTTAATTGCAGTTATTTATATTAACACAATAGATTTATATTAGCAGCATCAACAGATATCATACATTTCTTTCAGGTACATGGACAAGCGCGTCATGACCAAGCTGAATGGTGGGCGTGTGGTCGAGGGAACACTAAGAGGCTTTGACCCCTTCATGAACCTTGTGGTGGATGATGGGGTGGAAGTACGTAGGAGTGGAGATCGTGTCAGGGTTGGCTTTGTGGTCAGTACTTACAGGTTTTTTATGAATAGGGTATTATATGTATATGTGTGTGTGTGTGTTTTTGAGGTAGTGAGAGTGACTAGACCTTCAAAATATTGCATCAGTGCTGTTGCTTTCCATATGATTATGAACAATAAGTTTATCATCTTTCTTCTTGGCCTTGAATGAGATAGTAAATATTTTCTTTACTGTGCATATATGATAATGAAAAGTTGATATCATTCGCATCTCAGCAGGT
The DNA here is from genome assembly GCF_003789085.1 of Penaeus vannamei. NCBI lineage: Eukaryota > Metazoa > Arthropoda > Malacostraca > Decapoda > Penaeidae > Penaeus > Penaeus vannamei. The sequence continues at coordinate 746,897 of NW_020869213.1, forward strand.
ATAGTTTTTATATGGAACTGAAAACTCAGTAAATGTAATTTCTTTCTCAAAATTCTTGAAGTACTTTTTTACACTTTATTGATTAAAAATTAGTACTGCTTATATATTAAGATGATAATAAGTCTCTCTTTTCCACAGGTCATCCGAGGCAGTAGCATCATCATGCTGGAAGCCTTAGATCGGATATCGTAGTCCCAAACCCAAATATTATTAAGCTTTAAGTTAAGATTTTAGAATGATGTAATTCAACTTCAGTTTTGATTGGAAGCAGCCAATCTTATCTGTGAAGAATTATTTGTTTTTTCTGTGGAATTTCCAGATTTTTTTCTTCTGGAATTATTATGTGAATGTGCTTTCAGTAAAATGATGATTTGTAGAGTTGTGTTTTATTATTCATATTGATACTGCTATTATTATTATAAAGCCTACCTAATGAAAAAGTAGATATAACTTGTGAAGTATTAAGTATTTTTGTACATATGTTGTGCTAAGTATTTTTTCTTTCGGTTTTACTTTGTAAGCTCCCATAATCTTACAGTAAGAATTTGTGGCCTAATATTTGACGAAAATTGGTGATAGCTTTCTCAAACTTATTAGATGAAAGCTTTGTATGAATAGTTTGTGTGTTGACATCTCTCTACAGGGTTTTAACTCCTTGGACCTGGGTAACAAGACCATCATGTCACTTAAAGATTTGGCTGAGGGCCAGGGTGACGGAAATAAGCCATCATAAGGATTTCAGCTGCAGGCGAGGTTGATGGAAATAAGCCATCATAAGAATTTCAGCTGCAGGCCAGGGTGATAGGAATGACTCACCATGTGTACACAAAGCTCTTTGTTGGTGATTAGACTCAGTGGACATTCAGGAATGGGATTTTGCATTATTTCTATCAGTAAACATTTTTGGAACATACCATCCATGACCCCCCAGTAATCCCATGCCTGAGGTTGCTGTGAACTGAGGAGACGGAGACTGGAAGCCAGTGTTAAGAATCACCCCTGCCTGGGGCTTTACCCCTTGACTCCACTAATTTTGCAGTCTTTTCTACCCCATTCCATTATTTACTTCTCCAACCCTATCTACTATCCACTTGCTAAGGCTGTGGTTCCTAACCTTTTTTTCGGTCATTCCCAATCCAGGGCTGGAATTCTATGTAAATTTGTCTGCTAAAAGGAAACAAAAGACAACCGATGGATGGTGACATTACTAGATATTTTTTCCCGTAGGCTGTATATTTTGTTGTATGACTACAGATGTTTTAATGCAAATGAAAACTACTTAAAGCAATATTGAAATATTTTACCATGTTCAAATGAATTAAACCTGAAAATTGCTGAAAGCATCCTGATATGAACTGATAAGATGTGGCAGTTGGAATGTCATTGCGGTGGAATTTCATCAGATGTCACTTCAATTGGGTCTTCCTGCTGGGCATCACCAAAGGCAGAGCCACAGTCCTTGAGAGTAACTTAAAATCTTAAGCTCTACAACACACTCACTGTGAATAGTCATATACTTTTTAGATAATTCAAGGTTACAGGTTCAATGTCGTACTTTCTTGAGTTATACATCTAATACATTTTCTATTAAGGTATGGGTACAATTTAAGGTGAATGTTGTAACATTCTTTTCTTAATTTATTTATTTTATATTCTGTG
>NW_020869213.1:753555-756055 GCF_003789085.1 Penaeus vannamei
GCAAATCAGCAAACAAATGTGATAAATGATAAGGTAACACGAGAGAATAGAAACATGGCAATCAAATTGGATAACAATTATAAATTGGAAAAAAGATAACTTCGATTAAAGAAACAAGATGAAATAAAATGAGACAATATAATTCTGAAAGCTTAGAGGTAAAACGTTAAAATCTGATGAAGACAATATACACAGACCAGACTGCCTCTTCCACGCCTAACATTATCATAAGAATCACCGTCAGTATCCTGTAAACACCAACTTTAATCACTTCAAGAGCCCTTTTGACATGACAGAATCATCTTACACAGGATCTTGACGACATTCGTAGCGCTGCGGTCACTGAAAGCCTGGAAATAAGGTCTCTCCTTCAGGAAGTCCTCCCACACGACACAGGCCATGGCGTTGCACTGCGAGGAGAGGGAGCTGGCGGGCAGAAGGACAGGCCGGTGACGGGAGAGAAAAGAAATTTATTGCGAATTAAAGGCTACATTTCTGGTCTTTGGTTGGGAATGGTGAGATGTATCTTTGGTTTCTGGTTAGGAATGAATTTGATATATATTTTTGGTAAGTGGTTGGAAATGAAGGCGAGAAATATTTTTTGTATTTTATGGGGAAAAAAGAATTAGACTTTTTTTAGCTAAGAAATTCTTTGTATTTGGTTATCATTTCTAATTTCAAGAAGGCTAATTAGTTGTGCTGACGGATTTCATAAACCAATTTCTGCTTCTTTTCATATTAGATAATCAAGATAATCGATATATTTGGAAACTTTAGTATCAAAATATACACTATATTATACGCAACTAATAGCAATTCTATTGAAGTCTGAGTAAATAAATTAAGAATATTGTGAGTGTGATGTGGAATTCGTATTTGTGGCCAGATAAAGGGTTTTCTTCCCTCTGCCCAGAACCCTGTGGCCGGATTCCCTAACGCACTGGCGATAGTAAAATCACTGGTAACTACAAATACTATCGTAAACAGATAGCGGTGGTATTCATAAACAGCTTGCCATCGGAGTTACCATTGCAAATTTTACCAGTGGCCTGAGCACTCGTAATTCTGCTGGTAACTCCTGATGAGATGATGTTGTTTCGTTCGTTTGTTCTAATGAATGTTATGATTGCCATGGTAACAAACACATGTCACAACAAGGTTATAATGTAGAAAAGCAAGTTTCACATAAAACGAGCAGGAATAACGACCAAACAATTTTTTTTTTCTTTTGTAAAATTACAGGTAGACATATAGGCCTATGTTAGACTATTAATAGTATGTAAAATAGGTAGATCAGTGAACTCCTAAAGCATTCTTCCTTCTCTGAGATCATTATTACAAATTCAAAAGGAAAACAAACTTATGGGTACTTGAACTAGCAACAGATACGTTAAACGAGTTCAGCAGCTTCTGTGTCTGTCGGTGCTGTGGCAAAGGACAACAAACCAAACCGCATGGGACAAGAAAGAGGTCGGGTTATTTCCTTCGACGATAAATGGCGTGGAATAAAAATATGTTTGGTTCGGTTCCTTGTTTGACAATGAAGATGAATAATTACACACAATCTGTGTTTGGAATGATTCTTTGGTTGAAGGTGAATATGTTATAAACGCGCTACGTTATGGCAGTGTTTGTAGTGGTTCTTATTTTGACGATAAATAGCTAGGGAGGTATTTTAGCATATCGCATGATGGTTATAATTAAACATCTTTATTTGCAAATTTTCTGTGCATGTTCATATGGTACCCTAGCGGCAACCATAATTGAAAAATGTGCTGCTGCTTCTAGTTTTGTCTACAATTACGTGATTGGCCGAAGCCAAAAGAATTATGGCCATCCCAGATTGGCAGAATGGCTTTACTAGAGCCATCTGTAGGCAACCATTAGAGTCGATTACAATTGCAACTGTCGACGCGAGTTACCATCGCTTCGTGAATCCCACTTTACCATCGCTGGTAAACGCGATGGTAACTGACCGCTGGGAAACGCGTTACAATCGCATATGTTAGTGAATCCGGCCCCTGGACGACAACCTAGCACTCTCTCATGTACACCCCCCCCCCCTCCTGCCGCCAAGAAGTAGCACTCGAAGCCCAACTGCCTCAGCATCAGCGCCCCTCGCCCACGCCCAGCAGGCCGCCCTCGGGCCCCTTACCTGAGGACGCCGCCGTACACCGCGGCCACGAAGAGCCCCGTCAGGCCCGTCAGGTGACTGAGCTTGTCCGCCACCAGGTACGGGATGATCTGGTCGGCCTTCTGGATCCTGCCGGCGGTCAAGGGGTCGCAGTCGCTGTACACGGCGTAGGCGACCAGGCCGGAGGTGTAGAACACGCCCCACAGCAACAGCACGCCGACGCTGAACAGCGAGCACAGCCTGGGGGCAGGAGGGGGGGAGGGGGTGAAGGTTTTTGTGATGCCTGCAGCAGCATATGGAGGCTACCTATCTGTCTTACTTTATCTGTAGATGTGTGTGTGTGTGTGTGCATAAATACATAAATAC
>NW_020869213.1:766055-771055 GCF_003789085.1 Penaeus vannamei
TGCGAACATTGAACAAATGTGTTCCCCGCAAAATACTATAATCTCAGATATTAGCCAGTTCTGATTCTCACGATTATTGGAACAATTTCGTTGTAGGCAACCCCTCTCCTTAAATGTTTGGAGAAAATAACTTTATAGTATTATGAGTATGAGTTTTGCTTGAGATCTACAGCATGAGGATAGTTCTAGTTGACAAGTGCCGTGTGTACGGTTTTTGCATGACATGTGCGATGAATTTGCTCTGTTAATGTTTTATGCCTAAGATGTTTCTTCTGAATGTGTGGGAAATATTAGTTAGTGATTGTATACCGTGTATGGAGTATGATTTTTTTTTTTGTTTGTCTGTATTTCCCATTAGTGCCTAATTATACCAACGGTTGAATAGCTCTTTTACTAGTACTCTTTATGACATGTTGTTAGGGTGTGAGATAATTTTGGCGATAGCATTTGCCTGGGAAAAATGGTTATTGCACGATGGGCCTAACCGTTGACAGTGCCCAGTATGTAAAGGGTTACGGATTAAATACAGCCCTGTGGCACCCCCTTCTGAGATGGTTAGGGGTGCCAAGGCGGGAACCAGGGTGAATGGTGAAATTCCTCTTGTCTAGCAAGTTACAGGGGAAGCTTGTGTGGTGTGTAGGAAGTTGTAATTATGTACTGTGCATTTGAGAGCGTTGTGCTAGACCTTACTAAAGGCCCAACTGACATCTCGCAGTGTGACGTTCATCAGGTGCTTGTCTGTGAGACCTAGAGCGACGTTCTCATAAGCGAGGTGGACCGAACTCTTGATTGTATTGCCTCGTGTTGTCTATTGCTTTCAGGGTGTGTGATAGGCCTATGTGTTATGATCCGTTTCCCTGGAACTTCAATAGTGACATGGGATGGTCATTTCCCCCTCTTGGGACTATTTCCCCGGTTTGGGTACAAGCATGAATATGGTGCGTTTCTAAGTTGATCTGCAAGGAACTTACAAATAGTGCTTGCTCCTGGTGCTTTTTAAAGTTGATCTGCAAGGAACTTATTAAGTGATCAGCAAGGAACTTACAAATAGTGCTTGCTCCTGGGCGTTTTTCAAGTTGATCTGCAAGGAACTTTAAAATAGTGCTTGCTCCTGGTGCGTTTAAGTTGATCTGCAAGGAACTTACAATAGTGCTTGCTCCTGGTGCGTTTTTAAGTTGATCTGCAAGGAACTTGTGCTGGTGCGTTTCAAGTTGATCAGCAGGAACTTACAAATAGTGCTTGCTCCTGGTGCGTTTCTAAGTTTGATCAAGCAAGGAACTTACAAATAGTGCTTGCTCCTGGTGCTAAAGTTGTCTGCAAGGAACTTACAAATAGTGCTTGCTCCTGGTGCGTTTCAAGTTGATCAGCAAGGAACTTACAAGGGGTGCGTTTCAAGTTGATCAGCAAGGAACTTACAAATATGCTTGCTCCTGTGCGTTTTCAAGTTGATCTGCAAGAACTTAGTGAAAGTTGATCTGCAACTTACAAATAGTGCTTGCTCCTGGTGCGTTTTAAGTTGATCTGCAAGGAAACTTCTTGCTCCTGGTGCGTTTCAAGTTGATAGCAGGAACTTACAAATAGTGCTTGCTCCTGGTGCGTTTTAAGTTGATCAGCAAGGAACTTACAAATAGTGCTTGCTCCTGGTGCGTTTTCAAGTTGATCAGCAAGGAACTTACAAATAGTGCTTGCTCCTGGTGCGTTTCTAAGTTGATCAGCAAGGAACTTACAAATAGTGCTTGCTCCTGGTGCGTTTTAAGTTGATCTGCAAGGAACTTACAAATAGTGCTTAAAGTTGATCTGCAAGGAACTTACAAATAGTGCTTGCTCCTGGTGCGTTTTCAAGTTGATCAGCAAGGAAACTTAAAATAGTGCTTGCTCCTGGTGCGTTTCAAGTTGACTGCAAGGAACTTACAAATAGTGCTTGCTCCTGGTGCGTTTTCAAGTTGATCAGCAAGGAACTTACAAATAGTGCTTGCTCCTGGTGCGTTTCAAGTTGATCAGCAAGGAACTTACAAATAGTGCTTGCTCCTGGTGCGTTTTCAAGTTGATCTGCAAGGAACTTACAAATAGTGCTTGCTCCTGTGCGTTTTTCAAGTTGATCTGCAAGGAACTTACAAATAGTGCTTGCTCCTGGTTTTCAAGTTGATCTGCAAGGAAACTTACAAATAGTGCTTGCTCCTGGTGCGTTTTCAAGTTGATCAGCAAGGAACTTACAAATAGTGCTTGCTCCTGGTGCGTTTTCAAGTTGATCAGCAAGGAACTTACAAAATAGTGCTTGCTCCTGGTCGTTTCAAGTTGATCTGCAAGAACTTACAAATAGTGCTTGCTCCTGGTGCGTTTTCAAGTTGATCAGCAAGGAACTTACAAATAGTGCTTGCTCCTGGTGCGTTTTCAAGTTGATCAGCAAGAACTTACAAATATGCTTGCTCCTGGTGCGTTTTCAAGTTGATCAGCAAGGAACTTACAAATAGTGCTTGCTCCTGGTGCGTTTCTAAGTTGATCAGCAAGGAACTTACAAATAGTGCTTGCTCCTGGTGCGTTTTAAGTTGATCAGCAAGGAACTTACAAATAGTGGCTTGCTCCTGGTGCGTTTCTAAGTTGATCAGCAAGGAACTTACAAATAGTGCTTGCTCCTGGTGCGTTTCAAGTTGATCACAAGGAACTTACAAATAGAAATTTACAAATGCTTGCTCCTGGTGCGTTTAAGTTGATCAGCAAGGAACTTACAAATAGTGCTTGCTCCTGGTGCGTTTTCAAGTTGATCAGCAAGGAACTTACAAATAGTGCTTGCTCCTGGTGCGTTTTCAAGTTGATCAGCAAGGAACTTACAAATAGTGCTTGCTCCTTGGTGCGTTTCCAAGTTGATCAGCAAGGAACTTACAAATAGTGCTTGCTCCTGGTTGCGTTTTAAGTTGATCACAAAAACTTACAAATAGTGCTTGCTCCTTGGTGCGTTCAAGTTGATCAGCAAGGAACTTACAAATAGTGCTTGCTCCTGGTGCGTTTCTAAGTTCAGAAGGAACTTACAAGCAAGTGATCAGCTTACAAATAGTGCTTGCTCCTGGTGCGTTTTCAAGTTGATCAGCAAGGAACTTACAAATAGTGCTTGCTCCTGGTGCGTTTCTAAGTTGATCAGCAAGGAACTTACAAATAGTGCTAACTTAACAAATAGTGCTTGCTCCTGGTGCGTTTTAAGTTGATCTGCAAGGAACTTACAAATAGTGCTTGCTCCTGGTGCGTTTTAAGTTGATCAGCAAGGAACTTACAAATAGTGCTTGCTCCTGGTGCGTTTTCAAGGAACTTACAATAGTGCTTGCTCCTGGTGCGTTAAGTTGATCAGCAAGGAACTTACAAAAGTGCTTGTGCTCCTGGTGCGTTTCTAAGTTGATCAGCAAGGAACTTACAAATAGTGCTTGCTCCTGGTGCGTTTTCAAGTTGATCTGCAAGGAACTTACAAATAGTGCTTGCTCCTGGTGCGTTTCTAAGTTGATCTGCAAGGAACTTACAAATAGTGCTTGCTCCTGGTGCGTTTTTAAGTTGATCTGCAAGGAACTTACAAATAGTGCTTGCTCCTGGTGCTTTTAAGTTGATAAGGAACTTATAAGTAGTGCTTGCTCCTGGTGCGTTTTTTAAGTTGATCTGCAAGGAACTTAAGTAGTGCTTGCTCCTGTGCAAAGTTGATCTGCAAGGAACTTACAAATAGTGCTTGCTCCTGGTGGTTTTAAGTTGATCTCAAGGAACTTACAAATAGTGCTTGCTCCTGGTGCGTTTTCAAGTTGATCCAAGGAACTTACAAATAGTGCTTGCTCCTGGTGTTTCTAAGTTGATAAGCAAGGAACTTACAAATAGTGCTTGCTCCTGGTGCGTTTTCAAGTTGATCAGCAAGGAACTTACAAATAGTGCTTGCTCCTGGTGCTTTTAAGTTGATCAGCAAGGAACTTACAAATAGTGAAGTTGATCAGCAAGGAACTTAAATAGTGCTTGCTCCTGGTGCGTTTTTAAGTTGATCAGCAAGGAACTTACAAATAGTGCTTGCTCCTGGTGCGTTTTCAAGTTGATCAGCAAGGAACTTACAAATAGTGCTTGCTCCTGGTGCGTTTCTAAGTTGATCAGCAAGGAACTTACAAATAGTGCTTGCTCCTGGTGCGTTTTCAAGTTGATCAGCAAGGAACTTACAAATAGTGTTGCTCTGGTGCTTCCTTCAGCAAGGAACTGCTTGCTCCTGGTGCTTTTAAGTTGATCAGCAAGGAACTTACAAATAGTGCTTGCTCCTGGTGCGTTTTAAGTTGATCAGCAAGGAATTAAATAGTGCTTGCTCCTGGTGCGTTTTTAAGTTGATCTGCAAGGAACTTACAAATAGTGCTTGCTCCTGGTGCGTTTTCAAGTTGATCAGCAAGGAACTTACAAACTCCATATGTTGCGTTTTTAAGTTGATCAGCAAGGAACTTACAAATAGTGCTTGCTCCTGGTGCGTTTCAAGTTGATCAGCAAGGAACTTACAAATAGTGCTTCCTTGTTGCGTTTCTAAGTTGATCAGCAAGGAACTTACAAATAGTGCTTGCTCCTGGTGCGTTTTAAGTTGATCTGCAAGGAACTTATAAATAGTGCTTGCTCCTGGATTGGATTTGAGCGCTTGATGGTGCTTATCATTTCGCCTTGTGGGGTTGGCATGGAAAGGCTGCCTCGGTCTCTATGTGGCGCTGAAATTGGGCCTTCTTGATGGGGGATTCTTTGGAAGTCGGGTCGAAGCTCATTCTTTCAGTTTGTCTACATTTTAAGTTTAGGTGATGAGCTAAACTGAACCTTCTGGTGGCCAAACTGAGCGTTATGACATTTATATTCCGAATTTTAATAGGAGACAATATAGGGTTCCTTTAATTAAGATAGAAAACACAAGTCTAACATTAAATAGCAGGTAATATTGATGAATATGAATGCAACACTCCACCGTGTCTTTGTAGTCTCATGCGCGTCTCACAGTACGAATAGTAATACACGCG
>NW_020869213.1:776055-778555 GCF_003789085.1 Penaeus vannamei
TGTGTGTGTGTGTGTGTGTTATATATATATATATATATATATATATATATATATATATGTTGTATATATGTATATATGTATATATGTATATATGTGTGTGTGTGTGTGTGTGTGTGTGTGTGTGTATGTGTCATTTCATATTTTATTATTTTGGTATATTCATAGCCAGGAAAATTCATAGCAGCTACCAGAGTGAAGATTCAAAAGGCAGTATTCTGTGCATTTGCTTAAGAATGCATACATTCAAGAATGGAACATTAATGAATTGTTTCTCCCTCTAGCATTTTGACTCAAATATTGGTAAATTGGCCTAACTGGTCTTTTGTTTCTCTTCGCAGCTGTCCGTGTAGCTACAACTGCATCGCCCTCCGTTTCCGAGGCAGAGCAGCAGATGAGGCAACTGGAGTGACTCCTCTGGAAGCCGCGCTTTTTGCTCTTGATGACTTGAGTCAAGCGAGCCAGCGAGAGTCAGTGGGCATCGCAGTCGCATCCTGATTAGAATCCTCCAGGCCTGGTCCAAGCGCCAGCATCACTTCTGTGAATCTCCTGCACCTTCTCCTAATGTAAGTGTTCACGCAGTGCTGCTCCGCTAGCCTCCGTAGGATGAAAGAGACTTGGAGGCTTAGCAAATTTACAAAGCAGGACTGCTATACTCAGACGTTGCGGTATCAGGATCAGCAAATAAGAAAATCGTCGCTTGCGTATCCAAAATTTTGAATTTCAATCTGGAGAGAAAAGAACAAACAAAAATAGACTAGAGGGTTGCAATTGCAGAAATAAAGAGACATTAACTTTTCTGTGCAGTGTTGTACATATGTTCGTGAATTACATTATGAGGTCCCTCACTGGCGAGTCCTATAACAGTGCCCTCTTGGAAAGGCACTCAATGCCATGCACATTACCAATGTAACACAACACCGCAAGTGAACATATGATATATTGTTCTGTGATCTATTACCATAGTCAATAACTAATCTAAAGTAGCTATTGTAGAGAAAAGTCATTCTTGCACTAGTTTCATACTTTTTAAAAATCTATAATCCTGTGCTTCTTACACGGTACAACTGTAATTGAAGATTTTTATTATATATAGTCTTTTATAAATGTCCTTATACTGTTTGTCGTTTTAGTTTTTGAACTGTTGTTTATTTAGTTATAAGTTTATCTTCATAGTATGAGTTTATCATATGGTTTAAATAATTTTACTCTAGATATGTATCCGGCCTGTAATTTTTAAAGCATATTTTAGTTTATTTTTATAATGTAGCTTACAAAGTATAATAGTGTTTTTGATTCAGAATGGATATCATATATTTATTTTTTACGCAATACGATTTTATATTTACATGAATTATATAAATGAAACGGAATAAATTGCTATTTTTTTTTCTACCTTTTTCATATAGGAATACACTGAGTAGTAGTATACAAAAAAAATCTACCTGAAAGATATATTTCTACAAATATTCTAACAGTGTAAATATATAAATACTTAAACCATTATAATCTAATAAAACATATACTACAATACAATCCTACTAATAATGATGCACTATACCAGCGTATAGTGCATCATTGTAACCTTTATTACTTTCTTGTACAGTAACGTACCCCCTCCCCCCGTCCCACCATGGCTAAACAAACTGTTTTAATTAGGATAATACAAATAATATACTAATTATGAAAAGACTGCATTGCAGGAGTGATGTCCAATAAATTCGAAATTTAATACACGAATAAAAAAGATGATTTAATAACAAAATTATTGAAAATACTTTCACAACTTACATAAGATGTGAAGCGTGTGTATCTTGTTTGTTCACGTACCCCTATGATCTATATTGCGTCCCCCAAGGATACGCGGACCCCAGTTTGGACAACACTGCATTATATAATTGATAGAGGTGGCACATGATATAAAAATCCAGTAAACATTGCTGCTATGAACTTAAAAGTAATGAAAAAAAGCTCGTGTGTGACACCTCAAACATTAACTGTATACTTTGTATTCTGTTCCGTAGGTTCTCATTTTTTTTTTTTTTTTATCAATCACGTACAAGTAGATACATTTGTAGACTTAAACTCGACCATCCCAAGTTCTTAGAAGGTGATTTTGGACGAGATGGCGTGTGCTTTCCCTGTTTAGCCTAATCATCTCTATGAACTGCCTGTCTATCATGGCCTCGACAGGATCTGTTTTAGCCACAATTCTTCTTGGTGGCCTTTCTACTGGATCCAGTCAGTCGAAGCCCTCAAAGCGACGCATCTTTCTATGTACTTTCTGTGCATGAAATACGAAGTACCGAGTCTTAAGTCTTACAGTAGTTTTAAATCAAATCTGTATTAGTCCTGGGAGTATATATCTTTAGTGACCCTTGCTAAAGCACCAGTAGGCACGGATATGAATTTACTAATATCATACATTTCTATCAACCCTGTTTTTAAATATTTTATCCTAGGTTAAAACGACTTTCCTTAGAAATTACCTGGGCATAGAATG
>NW_020869213.1:781055-796055 GCF_003789085.1 Penaeus vannamei
ATGCCGATTTCTGTGCTACTGACCGTAGAATGGTTGTGGCTACCCTTCTGGTTTACTTCAAAACTCCCCAGCGGTCCAATGATCACCCTAGGGTGTTTCATTTGGACAGGCTGAAGGAGGAGGAATGTGCTCGGGGGTGGCTGAGGCAATCTCTGGGTCGTTCACTGCGCGCTCGACAATCTGACGGACCCTGTACTTCTGTGGGACACCTTCAAGCGTGAAATGCTCGATGCAGCCTAAGAGTCGATTGGTGAACGCCTGAGGACAATACAGAATTTTATCTCACAGGAGATACTGGAAGGCACAGATGCTTGCCATGCGGCTCGTCTGACAGGGGATCGGGATTTGGACCGTTCTCAGGTGCGTAGAACTCTGTCACTGTTAAGAAAAGACAAGTTATAGTTTATTAGGAGTCTTGCTGAGGAGGCCGAAGACCATTTCTTAGTAAATGACCTTCGTCCTGCATACCAAGCCCTGAGAAAGCTGAACTCCAGGCCCTCTTCTCAGGTCTGCTTAGTAAGTGATCAGATCGTCTCAGATCCTGTTTTCAATATTTTGAGCAGTTGTACCAGGTTGACCCACCAACAGTTAACTTGGATGCGGGTAGTGCCTTTATTCCGTTGCCGGACCCACCCATCAGTGAGAATCCACCCTTCCTAACTGAAGTTAGGGGGCGATCTCCAAGCTGAAGAGTGGCAAAGCAGCGGGTATTTGCGGCATCCTAGCTGAACTGTTAAAGGCTGGTGGTGAACCTATGGCACGGGGGTTGCATGATGTCCTGACTGCAATCTGGTGGTCCAGTAACATCCCCCTGTTGAGGGGTGTGGTCATCCCTCTTTGGAAGGGGAAGGGGGACTGATGGGACTGCAGCAATCAGTATTCCTGGCTGCTATTGGCGGCCGGTACCGTCCACTGACCTGTTGAGGGGTGTGGTCATCCCTCTTTGGAAGGGGAAGGGGGACTGATGGGACTGCAGCAATCAGTATACCAGGCAAGGTTCTTCTCCACATCCTTCTGAGACGTATCAGAGACCACCTACTGAGGTATCAGAGGCCGGAGCAATCTGGATTCACCCCTGGTAAGTCCACAATAGACTGTATCCTTGTGCTTCGAGTCATTGTAGAACGCCGCCGTGAGTTCGGGAGTGGGCTGCTTGCAGCCTACATCGTCCTTTTCTTTTTTTTTTTTTTTTTTTTTTTTTTTTTTTTTTTTTTTTTTTTTTTTACTTTGTCACGTTTATTGAGACAAAAGAGAAATTACATCTCAAAGGGATGAAGTAACATGGGTTATCCTCACCCTTATCTTAAGTCCCAGTGTGGGCTCGCAATTCACATACAAAAGTTAGGTATAATATTTTAAAATAAATGCAATACTTCAATTATATAAATACAAAAATTCAGTCATTGGCTTACATCACACAGGTGATATCGGTAAAGGTGATATCACACGCCCACCCTCATCCAGATAAGTCCCTTCGTAGGCTTATATAATCATATATAGCATCCATAAAATATATGCGCGCAATATATAATCATAATCCCGGAGAAGAGATGAATCAATTGTTGAGTGGAATGTTTGTGTTTCAAGAGAATGATGCCTAACATACGCCAGTCATCAACAGCAAAGTAGGAGACATTATAGTTTCAGCAGGAGTAACAGCCTACATACCTGTGCATATTTGCCAAGTATGTTTATGATATTGGTGCAAATTGCCTGTACCTCTTCAAAATCTCGAATACCTGACCATTCTTAATCATCCATACTGTTCAGGTAAAGCTGTTATCTCTGCATTTCTATGTGTCTGAAGCATAGGACACTGTAATATATAGTATATCAGTGTATGTGATCTAAGCAAACTACACACCCTGCATTCTTTTTCTTGCTCGCTTGTTGGAACGCCTAACTCCCAGTAGTATTTATATCCAAGCCTGATCCTCATGTACACACTGTCTTTCCATTTGCTCTTGCCCTTCCCATAAGCAAAGTCTGTGTTCGTCGCTAGATGCAAATAGCGTCTCAAAGTATCGCTTTTCTTAATCCCTTTGCCCTTCCTGGTCTCGTCACAGTCTAACTGTATCCTCTTGATATTGCTCCTTGCCTGTTTAAGAGATGCACAATAGAAGCTTTATCAATACGACCTACGTTCGCAACGTATGAGCTATCAAACGACACTCGCTAACTATGTGGTCAAACACAGGGTTCTTGCTGTTAAGTGAGTCCAGTGCTCCTCTGCTGTCCACAAAGAAGTAAGAATTCTCATTCATGCTTTCAATCTGTTTAAGCGCCGTCAGTATTGCCCATAGTTCAGCTTGTGTTGAAGATATGTGATTACTCAGTCTCACTCCAGTGCTTGTGGTGACCACTCCACTCCCAATGAACTGTCTGATGATGACTCCACACCCAGCTCTGCCATCTTCCAGGACTGGCCCATATCAGTAAACATGAGCAATGTCAAGTCGTGTTTGACTATTCTATGCCTGTACATTGCTTTAAGTTGACCTGGCTCATACATGGATTTATTCATTGAGAGAGGGTCATTCTTATCAGACACCTCCTAAGGTGCCACCCATGGCGGCACCTTGGGAGGTGTCTGATGAGAATGACAATAATCCCTCAATTCATAATGTTGAATGCTATTTCTCAGTTCCTTCATATATCCTCGCTTGCCTTGCCTATAAAAAGATCTCATGTTGTTAAAACCGCTGGCCATATCTCACTAATTTCTTTCCACTGGCCCCTTTCATTAACCTGATGGCCGCTATTGCATTGATCTCTCTCACTCTCTGTACAATGCTTTGCAATCCCGTCTCTGCTCTCATTATATCTATCCTGGTATTCCTTTGACACCCGAGGATTATTCTCATAGCTTCATTCTGTATGGTTTCAAGTTTTCGGAGTGCCGGAGTGCTGTACACTGAGTCAATATATGATTCACCTCAGCATCTTTACTTGAGGCGGTAAAGCCAATGTATACACCCAGAAATTTGTATGTCAATACTTTCTCCACTTGTTTGTCATTTAACTCGAGTCTCACGTTACCTTTTTGTTTGCTCTGAAACCTTGTCTTTTCTTCATTGATAGCCCTAATGTTTGAGCTAGTTTACTAAAGATGTTCAGCGCCGTCTGTAAACGATGCTGTGTAGTCCCTCGTATCAATATAGCATTGGCTGGACGCCTTGGGGATATCTCTCTGAGGCTATTCTGTTCATCAATACATTAAAATCTGTTGGGCTTAAAAGCCTCCCTGTGGTGTTCCCAGCTGAAGATTTCTTTCCTCTGACAAAAAGCCTTGAAACCATACACATGCTCTTCTCTCAGACAAATAGTTACCGATCCACTTAGGCACCGTTCCCGTGGCCCCTAACCTTGCCAACTCATACTTAATCATTTCTCCGTTGGCTTTATCAGAGGCTCCTTGTAAATCAACAAATACTCTACACTTTTCTGCATCGTTGGATAAACATTGGATTAGGCAGTCAGATGTTCCCTTCCCTTTCATAAACCCGTACAGATTACAAGAAAGTTTATCTCCAATCACATACTTTAGTCTGTTTAATAAAATCCGTTCCATCATTTTGCATAAGCAGGATGTCAGAAACACACGCCTGTATCCATCAGACGATTTAGGAATAGGTATGATTAAAGCTTTTTTCTAGGCCTTCGGCAGTCTACCTTCCAAATAGCTCATGTTAAAAAGATCTAATAAAGGCCTGTTCTCCATGCTTACTAATGCATTGAGAATCTCATATGTCACGCCATCTTCTCCTGGTAATGTGCTCTTCCCCCTCTTGATTGCTTTTAAGAGTTCATGTGTAGTTATACTCTGACAGGATACTGCAGTAATATTTAAGGATGACTGTATTTGTTTCCTTCTTTCAATGTCCCATGCGTCTAAGGCATCACGAGTGTTTGGTGTCAGAGGATGCCTTCGCCCATCTTTGAATAGGTTTGTTTGCCTCCTCCTCTGGGTGTGGGTGACCGATTAGGTTATTTTACCCCTCACCTTATTGACATGATGCTTTTGCATTCCTCGATGTTTTGTGCAAATTATTTCCAGTATTTCTCCCTTTTTTCCGTTTTTCCCTATACATCCTTGATATATCAAGGAGTATATCTTTGTCCTTTTCCTTTTTGCCTTTTTGTACCCACGCCCGGTGTGCCAACCTGAGCATGTATGTCCATTCTTAAAGTGTCTTAGCACTGCAGTACCTTTTGTCCTTCCCCCATGACCCTTTTCCTTTCTGTGTGTCTTGGGTGTTGTGGGTAAACATCTTTCTATCGCACTCAACAAATCCCCGTTGAACCTATCAAAACATATGGATGTATAGTATTTATACCAACTCTCTTTGTAAAAAAAGAAAAAAAAAACTGGTGTCTGTCGTTTACATTCAGTGAAAGCCGCTTTCTTTGAAATTTAATTCAACATACTACGAGAAATGATCGCTGAGTAGTTCACTTACCACTTTACATTCTCCTTGAATCGCCTGTCTGCCAAGCAGGCAGGCGAAATCAAGCCGTCCACCCTTGATGTGTGTTGCCTTTTTGCCACCCAGCAAGCATGCATCGGGCCTATCCTTTAAAAACTGGTAAAACCTCTTACCGTTATCATTGATATTGCCCCTCTCCTCTAACTGTGGGTGTCTAGCATTCAAGTCACCCACTATCAGAGCAGAGTCAGAGTGCATGCAATCTGGTAAATATCTGAAGTCAAAGGATCTCCCAGGGATGTATAAATTGACAGTATACATTTCACCTTGTTGCATATGAAGCTTCCGACATACTTTCTATGTCGTTAGTTCTGCATGGCGTCTCTGTTAGTTCAGAGGGTATTAAACTTTTGACATAAATTGACACTCCCCGTGTTCGGTTACCGGCATGGAGGTGGTACGCTCTATAACCATTAAGTTTGAGAGTCTCACCTTTCATGTCCCTGGTCTCCTGGAGACAAACTACGTCAATATTGTTTTTCAATACTAAGCAGTGAACGTCTGTAACTCTGGTAAGCAAACTACTCACATTCCCCGATAATATTCTAATACTATGCTCCATCAGATCTTGATTGTCCTGAAGTTCTTCTAACACTTTCTGAATATTTCCCCATATCTCTTGCATTGTTTCCCATTTTTTCAAGAGGTTTTCCTTCTCCGGATCTTAACACTTTAGGAGGACTGACCGGAAGACCTCAGGGGATGTTCATTCCACTACACTTGCTTTTGTTTTCTTTCCCCTTAATGATATTCTTTCTGTTTATTTATTTTTTTTCCTTTGCAGGTCCACTAACATTTTCACTATTCATACCGGAGTCCTTGGGAAGAATTTCTTTCGCAGTCTCCTCTTCCTTTTTCTGTTCCTTTTCTATTCCTGTAACTTCTGCCAGTTTCTTTTCTATCGCGTCCATCCTCTGCATCACAGTCTGCATCATCTGAGTAATTGTGGATATTGCATTCCCAGTGAAATCCGCATCACTACTGCGCGGCACTCTTGTTGCTCCTGCACTTGCTTGTTTGCATTAGGCGACGGCAACACGGACGGTGGGGTGGGCCCTGCAGCCAGGCGTTTGGGACAAGAGCTGCTGTCTCCCTCGACACCTCTGCCTGTGTAGTGACCGGCCCTGCCTCCCTCGGCGCCTCTTCTGCGACTCCTTGGTGGGGAACGGCCGAAGTTCTTTTCCATTGTGGCCTCGCTCTGCATGCCAGAGATCCGGCATTGTGTGAGCCTCCGCAATTGCAGCAACAAGGCTTTATCCTCTCTCCTTTTCGATCTTGGCCCGGAAGATCCTGGAGTCGTGTTTGTTGCCGCAGAACCTGCATCGGGCGTCCTGCTGGCATTTCCACGACTTGTGGCCCTATCTGCAACACTTGAGGCACATGACTGGCGGCTCCACATACGGTGCCACCCTCCTGTACCCCGCTCCAGAGATGAAGACCCTCTTTGGTACTTCCCCTTTCACGAGGGCTATGAGCTGACTCCGCTCCTCACCCCTAGACTCGTTCCTCTTAACCCACACGAACCTTTCGTCGTCCAGAGGAAAGTCGGGGTCCAGTATGATAGGATACTGGAAAATTATCACTTTGGTGTTTTTCCCCACCCTTTGGGACAGTCATCACTGTCCCCTTGTACCCCTGTGTCGTCAGGCTTTACTCTGCCGGGCCTGTCCGTACTGTGAGGTACGGTCTTCCTCTTCCTTTCTTTAGCAGCGGCTCGAAACCACGGTGGTCCCGGCCCAGCTGCAGGGCCAATCTTAATATTTTTTTCCATGAAGCTCATGGCGCAATTCTTTGGGAATAACAGCCACTTCCTGCCATTCAAACTTTCAGCTTTCAGCTTAAACACAGGATTCTGGAAATCTCTCACGACTAAGGACAGCACACAAACACGTCCTACTTCTACAAGAGATACACCACCACTGAGGCTTCTTTCCTGTTAGTTCAGGAGTGAGGCAAGGCTGTGTCTTTGCACCAACACTTTTCAATACTTGCATGGACTGGATACTAAGCAGAGCTACTGTTCAGTCATTGTGGAGCAACTCTAGGCAATATCAAGGTTACAGACCTTGACTTTGCTAATGATGTTGCTATTCTATCTGAGTCTTTGGAAACCTTAGTGGTGGATCTGGATGCATTTAGTAATGAAGCGAAGCCCTTGGGTCTAGAGATCTGGACCAAGACCAAGATCCAGGACTTTGGGGACTTGCTAGAACCTGTTCGGTCGGTACGTGCTTGCGGTGAGGACATTGAAGTCATAGAGAGCTTTACATACCTTGGTAATGTAGTTCATAACTCTAGGCTGTCAGACCAAGAAGTCAGCATATGGATTGGCCTGGCAGCAGGGTCATGAACTCTCTCGACAAAAGTGTTTGGAGATGCCGATACCTGTACAGAAGGATCAAGCTGCGGGATTGCAAGGCATTGATAATGTCAGTTTTGCTATATGTTAGTAAAACCTGGACATTATCCTGGGCCTTGGAGGCAAGTCTTGAAGCCTTCTGTAACAGGTCCTTGCGCCAGATCATGGGGTACTGTTGGTGGGACCACGTGTCCAACCAATGGTTGCACCGTGAGACTGGCATAGGACCTATTACCTACACAATCTGGGATCGCCAACTCAGGCTATACGGCCACCTGGCTCGCTTCCCCCAGGATGATCCTGCCCACCATGTTGTCTCTGCAAGAGACAACCCTGGATAGAGGAGGCCTGTGGGACGATCAAACCTGTCGTGAGGAGCTCGAGATGGTCCGAGTCCCTGCCTGGCGGCTTGCCATGAGGGACCCTAAAAGTGGAAACAAAGGATGGATGCGGCTATGCGCCCCCGTCGGCGTTAGCCCCTAATGATAATTAATATATATATATATATATATATATATATATATATATATATATATATATTATATATTTATATATATATATGAATATATATATATGAATATATATATATATATATATATATATATATATATGAATACATATATGTATATATAATATACATATATATTATATATATATATATATATATATATATATATAATATATATATGTGTGTGTGTGTGTGTGTGTGTGTGTGTGTATACACACACACACACACACACACACACACACACACACACACACATATAATATATATATATATATATATATATATATATATATATATATCTGCATATGTATATATATTCACATATATATATATATATATATATATATATATGTATATATATATATATACATATGTATGTATGTGTGCATATGTATATATATATATATATATATATATATATATATATATATATATATATATATATACATATACACATATACACATATATACATGTGTGTGTGTGTGTGTGTGTGTGCTTGTGTGCGTGTGTGCGTCTGTGTGTTTACTTATGTGTGTGTGTACGTGTATGTGTTTATATGCATGTGTGTATATATATATGTGTGTGTATGTGCACATATATACGCAAACACACACACATAAAGATATATATATATATATATATATATATATATATATATATATATATATGTACATACATACATATAATGTATATATATATATATATATATATATATGTATATATATATATATATATATATATATATATATATATATATATATGTATATATATATGTGTGTGTGTGTGTGTGTGTGTGTGTTATATATATATATATATATATATATATATATATATTATATATATATATATATATAAACAGACTGTTGCAGGGATCCCCAGAGCATAATTAGGTGGAAGCACTAGACACGTGCGGTGACAAAGCACAGACGAAAAGCGCGAAGAGGGAACGAAGAAGACAACAACAACACGTGGCGAAGGCACGCACAGGCACAGCCACGCATAAAGACCCATGAATTTACGTACACGGAGGCACGTGGTGAGTCTGGCCAAAGTTCATGGTTTAATGGGGCAGCTTTTAGGAGAGACCCCCAGTAAACTCAATAATACCACAGTTATTTCGTACAAAAGAGAATTGTAATATTGATAACAACAAAATTAATAATGCCAGTAATTACAATAAGAGCAACAATGATAGTAACACCACTACTACTACTACTACTACTACCTATAATGATATTAATGATATCAATAACAATAATAACAACAATAACAATAATCTTGATAATATTGATTATAATTTTTACTACACCTACAACAATAATAGATATAATAATGATGATAATAATAACGAGACGCTCTCAGAGAGCGCATACCTCCGTCAAGGCAATAGGCTCACTGATGCAATAAAGATATTCACACGAATAATTATATTAAAAAGAACAAATAATAATAATCTAAGTGCCAAAAGGTTTGTTTCCCTATCTCGCAGTGCCAATGTAGCCTTTTAAAATTTCCCGGATCCGGATTACCACGAACTTTAATGGCATCTAAGTTGGGGAAAGATACAGCTCCGGTAAAAGATTCATAAAAATCTGTTCATAATTTTTTGAATTGTCCTGACAGCCAACGAACAAACAGCGATAACGGTTAAGTAATAATAATGTTGAGGATTATATTAACAATATTAATAGTGATGATAATAATAATAATAGCAACAATAATCATCATAACAGTAACAATAATAATCTTACAATAAGAATAATTAGAATATTGATAACAATAATGTTAAAAGTATAAATATGAACAACAACAATAGCAATAATAATAACAATAATAATAACTAGAAGCCCTCAGAGAGCGCTCACCTCCATAAAAGAATTGGAATCACTGATGCAATAGTATACAAACATTTGTAGAATTTCACTAAAATCGCCTCTTTCTCTTTGGTGACGTCAGTTTCCCTATCTCGCAGTCCTATTGAATCCTTTAAAAAAAATCCTAGATCTGGATCACCAAATCTAATGGCATCTAAGTTGGGCTAACACGCGTCTGGAAAAGAAAAAATCACAAAAATCTATTCATAACTTTTTGAGTTCTCCGACCAACCAACTAACCATCGAACGGACAAACACACTTACGCTTCCAGAATCATAGCTTCCTTGGCGGAGATAACAATACGCATGACCACTGGCTTATATAACGCAATATGACCCAGCAAATCTTGAGCCGATATATAAGGCTCGCCGCAGCAGGTACCCTCCCATATACCCACTGAAGGCGTTCGGGACAGGCCTGTGCTCAGCAACTTGGAAGTTAAATAATAAAGTCTTCAAGGTAATTTCCATTTTGATTTCATGGTTTAGTTGATTTTGAGCATTATTTTCTTGAAGTGCATAATGCATAAAAAACTGCACATGAGATACAATCCAGCTTTACTTCCCTGTGGCTTAACATTAAACATTCTTTTCCACGGTAAAGCGAACTTTCTTCGACTAATGCTTAGTGTGGAAGCGAGCCTTCTTTCGGCAACGTTCATAATACCGAAAGTTGCACGAATTAAGAATGAAAAGAATTTTTATATTTGATGTTATATTTGAATGATTGGCCATTCCCCTTCCCCGCTCTTGTGACCGAGCGCCGTCCCGCCCGCAGATGACCGCCGACGTCCGCTTCGCCGCCCTGGACTACGTGGTGTTCGTGTCGATGCTGCTGGTGTCGCTGGCCATCGGCGTGTACAGCTCCCTGCGGGGGAAGGGCGCGGCCTCCACCCAGGCCTTCCTGCTGGGGGGCCGCGAGATGTCCGTGGCGCCCGTGGCTCTGTCGCTGGTCGGGGGCGTCATCTCGGCCATCTCCATCCTGGGTGAGTGAGGGCGCCGACGCTGGCAAAGGGCTGGGAAACCGCTGAAACAGACGCCGTTCGAGTGAAACGTTACAATACAGGCTTAGATGGAATTGTTAATGACAATAAGGATAGCAGTAATGCCACAACTAATGCCAATGATGATAACGAAGACGTCATAGGAAAGGTAAGTCAGGAAAGACGATAGCCTTTCGACCTGCCAATATTTCCTCAGGCTTGCCGACAGAAATGTACCTCTACGGAACGCAGCTGACCACCAACATCATCGGGCTGATCGTGGGCGTGATGGTGGTCAAGCACGTGTTCCTGCCAATCGTCTATCCGCTGAAACTCGTCTCCATCTACGAGGTAATCCAATACAAAGGAATCGGTTAAACGAAGCAAAACAAAATGAAATACACCACAAGAAGAGACCAAGATCCGTGGCGTTTCGAGGCATACTAGACTCGTTTTCAGACACTGATGCAAAAATCCATAGATCTATTCATTCATTCTCGGCGAGGGAGGACTCGAAACGCCTCGGAATCAGTGGTCCCGTTCTGACTGCGGCTTTGGGCCAGGGCATGCACTGGCCACCTTTCTCACTACATGCATCTGCAGCAGCTGAATCTCAGTCGCGAGGACTGTCTCTCTCTCTCTCTCTCTCTCCCTCTATCTCGTTTTTTTTTTTTCTTTTCTCTCTATCTATCTCTTTCTCTTTCTATCTATCTATCTCTTTTCTCTCTCTCTATCTCTCTCTTCTCTCTCTCTCTCTCTCTCTC
Organism: Penaeus vannamei; assembly: GCF_003789085.1. Taxonomy (NCBI): domain Eukaryota; kingdom Metazoa; phylum Arthropoda; class Malacostraca; order Decapoda; family Penaeidae; genus Penaeus; species Penaeus vannamei. The sequence continues at coordinate 792,032 of NW_020869213.1, forward strand.
TCTCTCTCTCTCTCTCTCTCTCTCTCTCTCTCTCTCTCTTCTCTCTCTCTCTCATGCTCACAAAAGAAATCAATTTCTCTCCCCCAGTATATCGAACTACGCTTCAAATCTAGAACACTTCGCAAGCTGGCCATGGCTTGCTGGCTGATGGCGTCGTGCATGTACCTCGGGTCGTGCCTCTACGCCCCCTCCCTGGCCCTCCTGTCGGTCACGGGCCTCCCGCCGTGGGCCTCCATTCTCTCAATGGGCCTCGTCTGCGCTGTCTACATCTCTATTGTAAGTCTGACTTTATTTCAGATATGTTAAAAAGTACGCACACAGACACACACACACACACACACACACACACACACACACACACACACACACACACACACACATATATATATATATATATATATATATATATATATATATATATATATATTACAAGTTTGTATATATATAATACACACACACACACACACACACACACACACACACACACACACACACATATATATATATATATATATATATATATATATATATAATATATATATATATATATATATATATATATATATATATATATATATATATATAATATATATATATATATATATATATACACACACACATATATATGTGTGTGTATATGTATACACGCATATACATATACCACAATACCAAATGCCGTTAGAAAAAGCAGTTCCTCGAGACGCCTTTCTCTCCCAAGGGCGGCGTGAAGGCGGTGGTGTACACAGACGTCGTCCAGACTCTGCTCATGTTCGGGGGCGTCGTGACGGTGGTGGCTGTGAGCTGCAAGGACTTGGGCGGACTGGGCGGGGTGTTGCAGATCGCAGACCGGGGCGGCAGGCTCGAGTTCTTCAAGTGAGTCTAGTCCTCGATTTACCTTTATCCGGAGAATCTACATTCCTTCATCTATTTGTGTTTAGCGCTGGTCAGATGTGGCAAGTGAAACTAAAAGGCCGGATCACCTTTACTTGAGAAATAAACATCCACTTACGCCGCAAACTCCCCTGACACGAATACCTTCCACCTTTCCCCACCAACGCCTGTGATTGCTCCCGCAGTACGGACCCGAGTCCCTTCGCTCGACACACGCTCTGGTCCACCATCGTCCTCGGCTTCTACACTGCATTCAGCGTCATCGGAACGAGTCAGTCCCAGTACCAGCGGTTTGCTTCCGTTAAGACTCTGGCCGATGCTCAGAGGTACGTGCAGCGCCTTTGAAGGAGAGGACGGGCAAGCGAGGTAGATGAATAGGTGGTGCAGCGCCCTTGAAGGAGAGTTGGCGAGCGAGAGAACGGGCAAGCGAGATAGATAAATAGATTGTTTCATAAACAGAGAGATGATTCCATAGATAGACTAATATAGAGATCGATGGTTAACTATAAATATAGACAGGCAGTTGAATAGAAAGGCAGACGGGTAGATAGATGAATAGATAGGTAGGTTGGTAGGTAGATAAACAGACATTGAGATGGATAGAGAGAGAGAATGAGGAATAAAGACATATGTTGCTCGTGCTTAGCTAAAAGTACAAATGATTGTATTAGCAAAACAGCGAGTCTTCTCGTATTCTTTCTTTTTTTTTTCCCAAGGAAAATACAGCCCTAGGTAGATGAATCGATTTTTTTTGCCAGTTTATTTTATCTTTTTTCTCGCACACAGATATGGACAGGCAGCCATCCATAGATTGACAGATCAATATAGATGTGGATATAGACGGATAGATAAATGGTTTGGTAAACACATAGTTGTATATTCAAGTAGATGAATAAAGGAATATATGTATGCATATTTTTATTTGTGTGTATATATGTATGCATTTACGAATGCACACATGTACATATGCATACACGCACACATAAATATATATATACTGTATTTGTTCTTATTCGCACACACATATTTACAAAGACGGACAGATAGGTCGCTTCCAGATGCTGTTGCAGGCATCACAAAAGCCTTCACCCCCCCCCCCTTCCTGCCCCCAGGCTGTGCTCGCTGTTCAGCGTCGGCGTGCTGTTGCTGTGGGGCGTGTTCTACACCTACACAGCGACTGCGACGACTTGGGTGGCGGACTCAGTCACCTGACTGACACAGGTTGCTGGGCGTGGGCGAGTGACAGAGTGCGCGGCCCCCGGGAAACGGCCCCAGATCATCAGCCACGGGTCCAAAAACAGCTGTTTGGGTTCAGGTGAACGGCGGCGTCCTCAGGTAAGGGGCCCGAGGGCGGCCTGCTGGGCGTGGGCGAGGGGCGCTGATGCTGAGGCAGTTGGGCTTCGAGTGCTACTTCTTGGCGGGAGGGAGGGGGGGGGTGTACGTGAGTGAGTGCTAGGTTGTTGTCCAGGGGCCGGATTCACTAACAAATGCGATTGTAACGCGTTTCCCAGCGGTCAGTTACCATCGCGTTTACCAGCGATGGTAAAGTGGGATTCACGAAGCGATGGTTACTCGCTTCGACATTACAACTCATTCTAATGGTAGCCAACAGATGGCTCTAGTAAAGCCATTCCGCCAATCTGCAAGCTCCATACATAATTCTTTTGGCTTCTTCGGCCAGTCATGTTTTATGTAAACTAGAAACAACATAGCGTTTTTCGTAGAAAATTTGCAAATAAAAATGCTTAATCACAACCATCATGTGAATGTTAAAATACATCCCTGGCAATTTATCGTCAAAATAAGAACCAGTGCAGACACTGCCGTGCACGTACCGGAGTAATTACATTTCATTATTTACCGTCAACCAAAGACCTTGTCCAAACACAGTTTTATATTCATTAATTTACTTCTCTTCACTGTCAGACAAAGAACCGAACCAAACGTTATGTCCATCGCGCTTTAAAAAGAATTAACCTGAACTCTTTCTTGTGCCACGCAGTTTGGTTTGTTGTTCTTTGCCGACAGACACAGAAGCTGCTGTACTCGTTTAAGGTTTCTATTGCTGGTTCATGTACCAATAAGTTTGTTTTCCTTTAGTAAATGATATGTAAGAAGAAGAATGCTTTTGGAGTTCAATTATCTATCTACTCTTCATACTCTTTATACTATTATAGGCCTATGTTTATCTATAATTTAACGAAAATTTGTGTGCGTTATTCTTAATAATATCATGTGAAATTTGCATTTCTACATCTTGACCTTGCTTTAACATGTGCTTGTCATTATTGCAACCATAATATTCGTTACAGTAAAAGCTTTGCTTATAGGGACCGTCCCTTGGGATGGGGGGGGGTAAGGGGGTTTTGGGGGTTATATAGATCAAATTACTAAAAAATATATAATAATAATAATAAATAAAAAATAAAGATTAAGAAAAACGACTTACGGGTTTTCTGGATTTTTTTTTTTTTTTTTTTTTTTGATGTATTTTAACAGTTTGCATTCAATGTACCCGCTAAAACCCACTTTTTATTTTTTATTTTTTTTCACATGTGTGCGCGGTTGATCCATCGTCCCGGAGGATTATGAATTATGTCATAAAAAAGTGAATGGATATCAGTGAATTCCTATAGCTACGGAGGCTTTTCGGAAAGTCTATTTAGTTTCCTCAGAAGAAAAATGTAAGATATGTAATTCTTAACCTTTTTTTCGATATTCAAGAATTCGTATAAAAAACGGAAGCAAATATGAAGAATTGCGTCTGTAGTTGTATGAGCATTTTTGAAATGGAAGAGCAACCAAACAAAAAGTTTAATATTTGACGTTCATTTTTGTTATTCTTTATCTATAAACCTTTAACATTCGATCACCGTAGAAACTACTATCACTTCTCTTCCAAATACACTTTTTTTGCTTGAAGATCTAAACATTAGTCTCTGAGTTATAGAAACAAACAAAATAAGGAGGCAAATTCAGACCCAAGACAACATGACCGTTCTATAACATCTGTTTTTTTCTTGTTTTTATACATCTTATTATTATATTTTGAGTGTAAATATGTTTACTTGTATATGTCACTTAATGTAAAGGTACATGTACTTGCACGTGTATATGTGTATAAGCGCATATA
>NW_020869213.1:801055-803555 GCF_003789085.1 Penaeus vannamei
ACATGCTAGAGAGTCAGATTCATCCGGCCGTGGCAAAGGGGGTTGAGATTGTAGGACTTGCTCAAGGGGGATGAAGGTCACCTAAAGGTATTTACCTTGGGTCAACTAGTCTTGGGTGTGGAAGGTGTACAGCAGCTGCTTCCTCTGGTGATGTAGACTCAGGAATTCAACAGGAAGGTAACAACCTTTGCTTCAGCCTGGGTCAGCAGTGAGGGAATATATATATATATATATATATATATATATATATATATATATATATATATATAATATATATAATATGTATATATACATATATAAATAAATATATGTATATATATACATACATACATAAATAAATATATGTATATATATACATATATATGTGTGTATACATACATTCACAGATATATATTTAAACATAAATTCATATATATATACATATATATATATATATATATATATATATATATATATATATATATATATATATATATATATATATACATATGATCCTTACCCGTCCGACTCAACCACTCATGATTTCTTCACAAGAAACCTGGTTGAAAATGAAGATGATGGCAAGGTGGTGATGACCCTGTCCCATCTACAAGTACCTTCCCTCGGCAACCCTCGTCCCCGTCGCCTTGGCCCACGACAGTCACCACTCTGAACTAGTGGATAGGACGGTCCATGTTACACCTTTATTGTATACTTACGGGATACTGTGTTGATAGGCGTCGGATCATTATTCGTCGTAGTGTCCTGCCATTCCATGCTAGAGGTGAATTCAAGGGATCCACTGTGTGTATGTGTATATATATATATATATATATATATATATATATATTATAATATATAATATATATATATAATATATATATATATATATATAATATAATATGTATATATGTGTGTGTGTGTTGTGTGTGTGTGTGTGTTGTGTGTGTGTGTGTGTGTGTGGTGTGTGTGTGTGTGCACGCACACACACACACACACACACACACACACACACACACACACACACACACACACACACACACACACACACATAATATATATATATATATATATATATATATATATATATATATATATATATATATATATATATATATATATATATATATATATATATATATATATATATATATATATATATATATATATATTATATATATATATATATATATGTATGTATATATATATATATAATATATAATTATATATGTATATATACGTTATGATGATAGATGTATGCTGTGTGCGTATGTATGTATGTATGTAGATAATTTCGCGATGCAGACGGATTCACGGATTCATGTGCATCTCCTTCCACGAACGACTTGTTGCTCTCTCAGGGGACAACAAAGCAAGATCTACGACGTCACTGATGTTGGCAGCATAATTTCATTTCTCACCCGTGTTGTGGGATAGCTGCCAACAAACCAGGACAAGGAAGCGACCGAGAAAGAGCAGTCAAGCAATGGCGGAATGGGCGGAAAGAGCAATGAGAGCCGTGTTATGGGCGGGAATGGCTGGGATGGTGGCCTCCCTCTCTCTGGAAAGAGCTCTCACCCCCAAGGGAAACGGAGGTAAGAACTGTGAAATGAAGGATAAATGAGACTGCAAGATTGTGGGATTGGAACAAAGACTCATCAGAACTGAACAAGCCTTTTTGTATGTGTGGTAGCTATGGGTCTTCGAATAAGAATTTCTCCAAATTTTTCCTTTTGTATTGTAACAGGTAACATGTCAGATCTGTAGAATTTATAAAGTTAATGTTTGCATTTGATCTTCAGACATAATCAGAATGTAATAGAATTTTCAAGGACTATTAAGATTGCTCCTATATATCAGATGTTGAGGCTTTATAAGACTGTAACATTAACCCTTGTCACAAAAATTTGGCAGAGGGGAGGGAGACTAGAATGTCTTGTCATGCTAAATCGTTGCAGAATGTCAAGTGACAGGGATGACTCGTAATGAGTGCACAAAGTACTCAGAGGGAGATTGATGCAGCTCTCATGCTATATCCACTAGTCCACGAAAGTGAAATGTAATATCAGTAAGCCATACCTGTGAGAGGGCAGTCTTGAAGGGAGGTTACAATGCCCACATAATTTTATTGTTATTGCACAGAGTTTTAAAATCTTGGAAACAACATGGAGTCCTTGGACTGAAAACAGCTTATTACCAGTCTATAATTGACAAATATAAACCTTAGAAAATGGCAAAACAATGAAAATCAGGATTTAGTGAAAAGGTTCACTGCATTGCAAAGAGGAGGTAGTCTTGATATCGCACTGGAGTGTTTGTGCAGGCCAGGACAACAAGCCAGATATCTGGGAGAGTGGCCACTCATGAAGGTTTAATGCCTAATTTTTGGTTCATGTGCAAGAGCCAACAGGTTAATGGCACCCTCATTCTTGTGCATAGCTTATCCTATCTTATCACTTGAATCAGTTATTATTTGGAAAAAGTTTTTCTTGATGAAAGGTATCACCCAGTGGCATGCAAA
>NW_020869213.1:808555-826055 GCF_003789085.1 Penaeus vannamei
TTTTGTATATTATTAAAAAAAAAAAAAAAAAAGTCACTGGAAGGTACTTTTGAAATGTCAGTTTAGTTTGCTATTTATCATCTTTTTTTATATATTTCTGCCTTTTTAAAATTTACTCTTGACTATTTTATTTAGTTTATTTATTTTTGTATTTGATCTTTTGCTGCATTGTTTTGATGTATTTGCCCATATCATTCACATTTATTTGCCTGTAATACACTCTATATGTATGTTTAATTAGCAATATATTTTTTTTACACTTCCTAAGATATGAAGCAAATGTTATTACAAAAAATGTTTTGATTTGCAGGTGATCATAGCTGCTCATGCTCCTCCTGGCTATTTTGAAAGGTTTGCTGTGATACCCTTCTTCAATGCCACTTACAACTCTGACTACATCAACCTCCTAAACAAGCATGGTAAAGTTATCATGGCACAGATCTATGGTCATGAACATACTGACAGCTTCAGGATATTTGCCTCAGATAGTGGTGAGTATATATGGAATTGTTTGGAATTAGTAGGCTTTGTTTTGGACTTATTGATACAGTTCATCAAATACAGGATGTGATTATCTGTATACCATCTAAGCCTGATTGTAAAATGATATGAAAAGTTATAAGAATAATGTGTGTTAGAAATGTATGAGTGTGTAAGAGAGAGTGGATTCATATCTCGTACATGCAATGCCGTCATAGTGTGCGAGGTAGGTAGGTAGGTAGTTGAATGTGCTTGTATGCTTTAGGTACTCTGTAAATAATATTTACCCTTGTTAAGAACAAACAAATTATAAGATAGGAAAAAGGAAGGGAAAAGTTGGAGTAGAGGATAGGATACAATAGGAAAAGGTCAAAATGAGGAGGAACAAGAGAAAGAAAGGAACAGCTTATGCTGTTATGTTTGGACCAGAGGAAAATTTTAAAAAGTAATGAAGTTTTCTCCCTTTTCAGGTGAGCTCCAGAGTGTAGCATTCCTTGCCCCATCAGTGACACCTTGGTACCCTAAACCAGTCCCTGGAGGTACAGCAATTAACCCCTCCCTCCGTCTCTACACACATGATACTTCAGATATCCTGGACTACACTCAGTACCACTTGAACTTGGGTGATTTAAATGATATTCCAAAGGAAGAGAATGGTAGTACAGTTGCCTCAAAGATGCCAGAATGGTCAGTTTTCTATCATGCTAGGGCTTCTTATGGGCTAGAGAAGTTGGATGTAACAAACATGGCTGGCCTGTACAAAGAGCTTTCCACCAATGATAGCCTGTTTCAGCAGTATTATCTGAGAAATTCTGCAGGTTACAACAATGGTGTCTGTGACATTGATTGCAAACGTAACCACTTATGTGCAATAGGCCACATAAAAATTGAAGATTTAAACAGTTGTATGGGCTTCAATGATACCACTCCCGGTCCTGACACATATGAATCTACGACGTCACTTTACCCAGAGCCAGTCCAAAGTTTCATCCTTGAAGATGGATCGCCAGTCAGTGCAGACAACTTTGACGATAATTCAGATGGCACCTCACATCTGGTGATCATTATGGTGGCCCTTGGCATGACTCTCATGGTTGTCCTTGCAGTTACTCTGGCAGCCATGTTGGTGATCATAACCCTGCAGAGGAAGAGTGTTTTAAGGAGAGAAGGATCCGTTCCAGTATCTGAGCTCAGCTGGGGACTGCGGCAACAAGGGTACAAGCCATTTTAGAACTATTTTGCAGAATTTTAGAAATGGATTTATACTTGTGATAGATAATGTGATAAAATAGACAACTAAAGGTTGGTTCATGCAATTTAGTATACTTTTTATTGAAGAGAGGGTTTTATGTTATTTTTACTTAAATTTCAGTTTTGTTACAAGACAACCAAAAGTAAAGTTGGTCAAAAGCTACTGAATTACCTCCCATGATTATTAAAACACTGTAATTCAAGTGGAAGCTGCATGCGTTCTTGTAAGAGGGGTAAATGTGAAAGATCTGGAATAAGGCTGTTTAATACGATTTCAACATCTCAAGTTCCTTCTTTAACAAGGATATTAACATTATTTATTATCATCTAACAAATTAACATTTTGATGGCATTTTGATGCCAAAGTTAGGTTGTAAACCAGGCTGTAGATTTATTATTGATATCAGGGTAAGAGAGCCTCTTATCTTTTTTTGAGCCTTTGCATTTCTAGAACTCGGTTGCTCATTTATAGTAATGAGCGAGGTGTTTTTTTTTTATTAGACTTGCATTATAGTCATTTGTTACTTCAAGGAAAGCTGTTACAGCTGCATACTAATCAGATCAGCTCAGTCAACCATTATTTTTGTAGTAATTTATTATATTTTTCATATAAATTGTGTATTCCTTTTTTATTAGATTTTTTCCCATGGTATTGCTCAGTCTTGAAAGAGACTTAAAGAGTATCAATTTACAAGATTATAGATCTAAAGAAAATGCAGAACATTTTGAAAGGAGCTCCATGGTTTGTGTAAAATGTTCTGGAAATATGAGGAAAAAGTTTAAGAGTGAAGTCAGAAATATTAGTCACTAAATTATGCTCAGTATGATAGGAAACATTCAGATATGTTGAAAAATGGCAAAATCATTCTTTGGGAACTGTTTATGTAATGTTATATAGTTTTTCCACCTGTTAACCCAGTGCCGCTGGGTAAGAGTTTGGCAAGTGGACATGATAACGGGATTGTTGGTGCGCATTGGTAGTTTCCCCTGTTTGCGCCCGGCGCGTTTGGTAGTTTGCGAGCAACATTAGGCACCTAAAAGCTTTTTTTTTTGCTATAATTTATAATGATATTACAAATCTTAAGGTTTGCCTTCATTTTAGGTGCTATTGCCTAAAAGCTTTACCATATATATGACGCCGCTACTATCGGAGAAAAACAAACTCCACCCAATGAGCTAATCGCACAGGGATGGTCATGATACGATACCATCTGTTTTTCAGTCAACAACAGCCATGGCATGTATGTACATGCCACTTGGTGGCAAGTGGTTAAAAAAAGTGAGATGAACCAAAAAAAATTAATCCCTAAAGGAAGCAAAGATTGTAGATATACATATTCACAGGATGGGGATTCTTTTTTTTTTCATCCTCTAAGGATCAGTGTAAAACATTGCAATAGCAGCAAAGGAAATTATTCCTAGATTCTCATTTGATATGAACTTATTCAATAAAATAATATTATACAATAATAAATGTATTCGGTGTTCAGTACTAAGGGAAAAGCAGTGGTGCTTAAAAGTTTCTTATGAAATTTCTTGATCAGTTGAGTGCACTTCTGAGTGTTCTCTTTCTTCACTGTGCTAGTCAGTACCATATTCGTAATCTCAATGTATAGGTGTTATTCTCATCACAGAAGACCATTATAACATAAACCTTTAGTTATGGAATCACCATAGGTTTCAGGTGAAGGTGTTTAATGATACCTTAGGGAGTCATGTTGTCATTGAAAAATATGAAAAAAGGTTTGTTATGCATATTATTACAGCTGCACTACTGACTCGTGGATCATTGGAGAGTATTTTGACGGATGCTAGGATTTTTCAGGGTGCTAGCTAAGTAATGTGTTTGTGCATTTCAGTATGGCAACGACAGATAATGCTTTTATGTGGTGTATGAGTACATTACATGAATACAGGTTTTAGATCACCCCAATCAAAGCACTATAAAAGGAAAAAACTCCTCTGTCCCATCACGATCAATGTTAGATTTTTAGTTATGTTGAGCATTGATGTGCAAAACACTTTCATGGGCTACTGTGCAAATAGAACAGTTATTTTTGGCTTCTTTTGGCTTAAAAGTACAGCACCAGTGACCTACCACCCTTATTCATAAATGTTTCAGTGTATGACGCATTTCAAGGATGTATTGAAGCAGAACATGTCATTTATTTCTTCAGTACCATTTATTTTTTAACATTAACTGTTATTGCTTTATGTAATAGTTTGTTTATCTATTGTTATTTATTTATTGTATTAGAGAAGACTAACTGCAAAGTGAGCAAGGAGGCTTAAATAAATGAAGAAAGTCAAAGTAGAATTTTTAAAATAATGAGTAAATTTCATTGATTTTATGAACAGTATGCCATTCTAATGAAGATTTTTATGGGAGACTAACTGTGAGAAATGCAAATTCAGGGTTGTGAAGTCTTGAGGAGTTCATTAAGTGAGGGTCAAGTATACTGTCATGGCTTTTGCATTTATCCTCTTGATTTTATTACCAAACAAAATTTCATAGTGTAGCCTACTTTTTGTGAGTAAATTAGTTGCTTGCAAAACTCATATATTATATCAAATTTGTTAATATTTGCGTGCAATGATACATTTCACATGCTTCATGTGGCTGCAGAAAGGATCAGCCATTTTAATCCTTTGCCTAGCCAATATTGCAAGTCACTTTCTGCCTGCGAGAGGGATCTCTTCTTATGCTTCTTCTAAAAGACAATGCACAGCAAATGGTACAGACTAATACAATCAAGATGAATATTCGACAGGGCATGTGCAATGCTGTTGACAGTATGGTGTGACAGGTTGGAAAGGTGGACTCCTCTTAGTGATACATAAATTTCCAAATTTTCAGGGTTGCCTATTTTTATGGCATATTCTTTCTTGATAAGTAGGAAAGCCAGGTGAAGAGGGAGGGAACTTTCATAGAGTTGATGATGACTTGTTAGTGAGCATTTCTAGAAACCTAGATTTTATATGATTTTATATTGTGAGAAATAAATAGGTGGGGGGGGAGGGATAGATTTTATTTTTATCACAGTATTATTATTGCTGAGTTTTCCTCTTACTGAAAAGATTCAGAAATTATATAAAATGATTAGAGAGTTTAATTTACATTTCTGTACTCAATCATTTTAAAAGAAACACAGGAAATTTATATTTGTCTGCATTAAATTAGTCTTGTACATCCATGTTGCAAAGATATGTAATTCTTCTTATGCAAATGCAAAAGGGGTTTATTATGCAATATATGTATTTTTCCAGAAGTAAAAAGCAAATCCTGTTCTGCTTAATCATTTACCTTGAACTTGAAACCAAAAATACTGAAAAGGCAAAAAAAAAAAAGGTTGTATATTTTCCATCATTGTCATGAAAATACATTTATTTTTGTAATATACACACATGCACATACCCACCCACCCACCTACAAAATCCCTCCCCCACCACCCCATACACATACATATATACCTATACACATACAGATACACCAGTATTCATTTCCATATATTTTTCTAATATATATTTAAACATCCCTAGTTTTGGAGTGCAAAGTCATTCAAAAAAGGCTATTCAACACAAAAGGAAATATCTTGATATACTTATTCTTCAGAGAACTCGTACAAAGTGAAAAAGGAAAAGAAAATCACCGGAAGAAAGTCTCTCCTAACTGCATTAAAACCACAACTGTATCACATTTAAACAAGCATTAAAACCCATCCCAAATGTAGAAGTCCCCAACTGGTAGATTACTCTGGTTACCTAGCTTACCTAAAAATATACATATGATAACAGTTGACAAAAACCCAACAAAAAATTTAATATATCAACATCAATCATATTTTGTTCAAAAGTCCAGAGGTACTAACTGTTTTGACAATCTTTATGATTCCAATGAACATAATGGACTATCAGATTTTCTGCCGTTATTATGATATGATTTTTCATTTTTTTATGTAATATATATATATATATATATATATATATATATATATATATATATATATATATATATGTATATAATTTTTTCCCCATGTTTTTTAAGTTTTCCCAGCAATGGCTGACCTGGGTTTGAAGCCTGCAATTTGTCAATTTGGAAATATGCAGCCAATAAACAGTAAAAATTACACATACTATACTTGCCAAAGTTTTAAGATGTTACCAAAAAAGAATAAAAGAAAAGAAAACTGAAGCTCTCATAAAAGAGCATAACCATTTTTTCATTTTCTTAAAAAAACAGAATGACTGCACCTGTGGGCCATCAATTGGAAAGCCCAACTAGAACCTCTTTTGGTTTTCTCTAAACACATCTGGTTTTCTTAACCACTAAAAGACTAAGTTATGGCACTAAAACAACATGGCACAGCAAATTCTACTTGTATTAAAAATAAATTTATCCGTTTACATTATCATTCACAAAAAAGCACCTTAGTAATACACAAGAGAAAACCTTTAAATGATGAATATTCAAAAATGAAATGATAGAATTTTCATATATTCAAAATAGTAATTTCATTCAATATTTAAGAGGAACTAATTCTCTATTGGGGTATTGCACAGCAGTCAAACTTTAGAGGTAGAAATTATGTAGAATGTAATTTTGTATATTTCTTGAAACAACGAAATGTGAAAAAAGAATTTCCCTTAATTGTACATCATCACTTCAATAATGTGAATATATGTGTACATGTCTGCATTTGTAAGCCAGAGGCAGTCTGTGTTTTAACATAAAAAAATGTCATACAATTCCATACAACTCTCACAATCATGACAAAAGTGCCCTGAAATACAGTGACATCACAACAACATTCATTCTTTAACTGTTCACACTCGCAGTGAATGCATATATCCATTGTCTACAGTTTTGTTTTATTTATTCATTTGTTTATTAATCTATATACTTATTCATTTGTATGCAAATTGTGCCACTTACAAGTCAATTACTAGGCTTACCCTTACTATCTACCCCTTGAATTTTCAGGCTAGATAGATACTATTTCTATTACTATTATTATAGTTATCACCAGTATTACAATAATCATAATGTTATTATTAAAACCAATATTCATACAAACAATAATGCTGACAGAAATAATTTTTTTCCCTAAAACTTAGAGGAATGGCTTAAACAAGTGAGATTAAGCCTAGTAGTTGACATTTTGGTTACTTAGCACTTGTCGAGCCATCAATGTGTAAAAAAAATGGACAGTCAATATTCTCACCATAAACCGATTATCATCATAATATGCTTTACACAAAATTTATAATACAGAAGAAAACTATATAATTCAAAAGTAGAGAACAAAATTAGGGGTTAACAGAAGAATGGAAAATCAGGAAAAATATACAACAAGCACTGAGGTACGAGCTATGTGTGAGCAATGTGTGGGTTGTGTGTATACTTTCCAGCTTCTATGTTAAAATTGTGCAAAATTTATTCCCAAAACTCCCAAGAACAACTTCCCATAGTGAACAAAGACAATTTAAGTGGCTTCAAAAATGTCATTCCATAAATGCAATAAAGTTTAGGCCTTATGATATCTAGTGCATCAAGGTGCCCCAGGTGACGATACTTCAGCATAGGTGCTACGGACCAAATCACTCAGCGAGGGAGGTTTGGTTGGAGAGTGTCGGGTGTGTGTGGCACATGACAGCCCAGGATCGAGGATACTGAGGGCTCCACCTACTAGATGCAGGGACCCAGTCACCAGAATCTGTAGGAATAAGAACATAATCCTGTGAAAAAGAGGAAAAGGAAGAAGAAAACAAAGAAGAGGAGGAAGGAGATATCTGATGCTACTTCTCATCTGCAGTTGAAAGGAAGGAAAAGAGGGTAAAACAAAAAAAATATAAAAGGAAAAAAATGATTACAAACCTGGACCTGAGAGGCCTCCTCCAGTTTTCTAGGTGGTGGAAAAGCTGGAGGTTGAAGAAGGTCCCCCTGCAGCATTGCTTCACGGCCACATGACAGCCACTTCAGTGCATCATGAATGCATGGAAATATTATGCTAGGCACATCCATAGCAGGAAGGTTGCTCAAACTCTCAGTGAAGTCACTAGAAACCTGTTCTTGAAGCAATGGGGCTTCCCTGTCTTCAACACAAGTATTTCCTTGAGCGGCCTTGCGGTTCCTCCTTAATCTGATCCATGAGCTCCTTTGCTTCTCACAGCGTAGGTGCATCTGATCCTGAGACACAGTATAGTTCGTCTGATCTAAAGTTTGGAAGAAGGAAATATAAGATTTATTAGAATAAATACACAAATAAAATTGTAAATAAAAAAATTAAAGAAGAGAACTTAATAACTTTAGAAACTACTGAGGATCTATGTATCTTTTACTTCTTAATTCATTTACTTTCCTGTATATCTTACACAAACTATATAAAAGTGGAATGAGAGTCACAGGGAAATATCAAAACTTGATTAACTTCCTAAACTCAACACAAGTTTAAGGTCACAGCACGACACTACAGTGGTCATTATAAGTTCCTGACAGCAATGGGTTAATGGTTACCTATATAGGTATAGGAAGAAAACAGATTTGGTATGATTTACTCAAAAGGGACATTTTTCTCAAATGCTGGAGGTTTAAAATAATTTCAAATTGACAAGTAAAATACAAAAGGTAAACAAATAATCTTAAAATATACAGCATATCACTTTGAACAAACTTGGGAATCCACAATCACTGAAGCTTCATTTAATAAATAACTAGTATTGGACAGCATGAGGGTAAAAAAAATAAAACAAACTCACGCATAACCAAAAGATCAAGTTGTCTTTTAATGGCTGACAATCTTCGTATAAACATGACTGGAAATCAGTATGTAATGTAAATCTTACCAAAATAAGGAAAGCAAAAGAGAAATGTTTATATCAAATTATATCAGTAATTAATAAACACCCAGTTATAAATCACTGAAGTTATTTTTTCTTTATTTATTGATTGCTTGTTTATTTTGTCAAGCATGGGTTACTGATACTAACTTGCATTTTATTCCTTAAATATAGTCCCTATACTTGATAACAACTTAAACTACAAAAGGAATGATATTTTAAAATTGCATTTATCTTTAAATAATCCCTAAACTTGATAACAACTTCAACTACAAAAGGAATGACCTAAAAGCATACTGTCGAAAATTAAGCAAAAAGAGGGCTGTGCTTAAATACATGTAATGTAATATACAAATTGTACGTATAAACACAGTTCTCAGTATCAACATCATATTATAAAACAAAAGCATTCAAATTTTGTTTAAAAATCTCAACAACTATTTACACTATGGATATCACTGCTGTATGATATTAAGCTCACTGATACCTATTGAAACTTATCCGGTGAAAGTGGAAGTAATGGCCTTTGTCAATATTCTTCATTATGGAGGACCATACAAGTAGCTATTTCTTTTTCTTTTCTTTTTTTGTTTTCAGTATGCTTGCTTTTTCTACCTACTAAAGTGTCACTTTTCCTCCAGTTTTCAACCTCAAAAGAACAGATGCAGCCAACTTCAGAGGTTACAAAAACAGGACATCAGGATATGCCATGTCAAACATCTCACCTGATGATGCACTCATGGATGTTGTGACAAGATTGGTTGTAAACACAGCCAGATCAAAATCACACTCAGAAAGGCACTTCAACAAAGTCTCATGGTTGCGGTCACCAGTGGAATTAAACATAAGGACCCGGTACACAGTAGCATCACTGGAAAGAGAGAGAGTAGTGTTTTAAAATCTATAACAGAGAAAAAGGCACAAAACAGACACAGGGCATCATTTCATAATAATCAAAATCTTTCCTTTACAATGCTTTACAATTCATATCTCTAAAAAAATCACAACATGAAAGTGTGATGCGGCTTACTCATGGGCGGTAGTGTGCAGTGGTGCAGTTTTTGAAAACCAGTCTACACATGCCTGCATACTGGACTCTGTGTGAGCTCCATCAATGAAAAACTTTAGCGAACCCAATGGCAACACCTAAACAAAGGGAGAAGAAAAGTAGATGTGTGGATCTAAAGGAAATGACTTTGTAAAGACTAGTTTTATATTCAGTATTATGATTATCTTTGGTTAAAAGAGCACATGGAATAAGGAAGAGGAGAAGGACATCTAGGGTACAGATATTTCAAAACCATTATTTTCTTTAACAGACAAATTGAAAGAGTTTAAGCTAAAGTTCAAAAAAGAAAAAAAGAAAGTGAAAATCAAATTAGAAAGAAAGAAAGGGAAGAAGCCATATCTACCTGTGAACGCCCTGGCCACACCACCGACCTCAACCCACACACCTCTTCATCGGCTAGTGTATAAGGTGATGCCATACTGCACCCGCAGTTTTCAACCTTTACAGAAGTCGTAGTGTCAATAACTGGACTACAACCTGATGACAATATTTTGAAATGAGAGAACAAAGGAAGGGGAGAGGAGTAAATTGGGATAGAAGTGAAGCCAATGTGAAGGGAAAATTTGGATAGAGAAAATACATCTTAAAAGAAAGGAAAAATTGGGAAGTTGGGATTGAGAAAATAGGTATCAAAATAGAGGACACGTTATTTCTGAAATATATATTGAAAAATTCATAAGGAAAAAAAAAGAAAAGAAGGAAAAATATCTATATATATCTATATATATGTATATATATATATATATATATATATATATATTATATATATATATATATATATATATATATATATATATATATATATATATATATATATATATATATATATATATATATATTATATATATATATATATATATATATATATATATATATATATATATATATATATATATATATATATATATATATAATATATATATGCACAATGTATGTGCACATGTGTATGTATGTGTGTGTGCTTGTGCGTGTGTGTGTACAACAAAGATGACATACAAAAGAGATGAGGTTATGAGAATGCTTCAATAAAATATTATTTCACCAAAAGAGATGAATACATTCCCACTGCACTATACAATTTCTTTAATACATTCAAAATCAAGGAAGAAATACTGTTCGGAGTCCTACCCTATTACAATTTTTTAAAAATACTACTAGAAGAAAGTCTAACATTTTCTCATTCCAGTAGGATCTTGCTTTAACAGACTAACTAGAAAAACATATAATTTCAAAGAGAACAGAGCTTACAGTATCTAAAAAAAAAAAAAATAGAAATAAAATATACAACATAAATGAATAAAATATTCATTAACACTAATAACCAACATCTCTACTAACACATTCTAAGCACACCTCGTATCTTACCTTTCACCTGAGAGTCAATCCAATATTGGGAGAGTTGGAGTGCCAGGGATGCGTTACGGTACTGTACATTCCCAGCGAGACCCAGCTGCAAGGGGCGTGATCCCCATCCATAACTCTCTAAAGGTGGCACAATGTACAACTTTGTCTGGAAGTAATGTAATAGCAGAGGAATGGTTATTTCTAAAAAAAACAAGTAAATAAATAATCAATAACTTGAATCACACAAGGTTTAACAACATATGAATGGATCAACTGCATGTACATTAATCTATAACACTGTTTCTGGCTTGCCGTATCTTATTTTATACCAATACCAAGCACACTTTTTTTTTTTTAGTACACATATTTTTCATTGGGTAACTGTGCTTGAAAAAATACCTTACAGGCTTTGCAAATTCTTTCTGCTAACAAGTCTCATTGACCATTTACCTCTTAAAAAATATTTGTATGCAAATTGATCAATAAAAAGTTATAAGTAAAATGGAACGAATTTCACCTATTTTCTTTTGGAAAAAAATAAGTTGGTGTATTCTTTAACTTAAACCTTTTGTGAAATTGAGAACTGTTCAACATATCCATGATTTGAAATGCAGACAAATGAAGTTGAAAGCATAAGACCCCTCCCTGTACAATAGACAGTAATGAGAACAAATGCCGGCCAAAAATATCAGCATGTCCCTTTAAAGGGTTTTGATCCTCCTATGTTAGTGCATACACTACGTTTCCCCAGAAGCTTCATTTATGTTTTTTTTTTTTTTTTTTTTTTTTGTAATTCCTACTCAACCAAATATAAAAGATTCCTCACTCACCTCCTTTTCCTTTGCCCTCTCTGACAGCACTGTCATAGCCATGCCAGGCTGCTCTTCCACTGTGAAGGTTGGCACTCCAGGCTTCATGATGCCTGACTTGTGCCAAGCAATGGACTCAACTGTTGTTCCCAAGATGGAGGTGTGGTCCAGCTCAAGTGAGGTTATGCCACATACAACAGGCTTCCTGGAGGTTGGGTGATTCGTGAATGAAAGAAAAGACAACCTCTTAAGATATAAATGAAGCTCCTTGAGAATAATATAAGCATCTGAATATCAGACTATGGATGCATGAATGAATAAAGAAGGAAGGAAGAAAGGGGGAAACCAAGAGGTATGATACAAGGGACAAGATAAGGGAGAAAATGGGAAAGGAAAAGCAAAAGAATTAAATAAGAATAGAAATGAGACATGAATATGATAATTTAAAAAAAATCAAGAGGAATATAAAATAGACATTATTATCATTATAGTAAGCAATATAAAGAGCCACATTGAAAAAATCAAGATTTATACCACCAAAAGTGTCAGTGCAGGTCAAGATACAGCTAAGAAAGAATGAAAGAATAGAAAGACATAAAGAATAATAATGAAGAAAACAACAATAAAACTTACCTGACAACATTGGTACAGTCATATTCACCTCCAATTCCAACTTCCAACACTGCCACATCCACCTCCTCTTGTAGGAAAACTTTAAGAGCAAGTACTGTCAAAAACTTGAAGTAGGCAGGCATATCCTTTTCGTCTTCCTAAAGATTAAAATGATATGATTACAAAAGATTTCACCTTCAGCATATCAAATAATATATAATGATATAACTAAACTCTATCTCTCCTAATAATGTTCCCACTCATTTATCTACTCTGTCCTTCACCTTTCTCTCTCTTGACATCTCCATTCCCGCTTCTTTCTCTCAATCCCACAACCAACCCCTGTCCTAGCAAAAAAAAAAAAAAAAAAACTTTCCAAATAGAAGCCTCTGCTCTTCAAATTTTCATACCTTCTGACTTGCCAGGGTATTATACACATCCCAGAAGTAGTGCGCAAAGTCCTCCTTGTTGATGGGTTGCCCATTTATCCTGATTCTCTCGCGAACAGCCACCAAGTGAGGAGAGGAGTAGAAGCCTGTTCGATACCCATGTTCTCGCAGAATGCTCTCAATAAAGGCACAGGTTGATCCTTTGCCTTTGGTTCCTGCATTTGTGAGAATTTATGATAGAATTTGTATGTTAATGTCTTTTCCTTCTTCTTTTTAATGTACTGTTGAGGACTGATTAGATCATTTGGGTGCAAATATTTTCATTTCCTATTTTACCATATTTTTATGGCCATCACACAAATCTGGTAAATTTTGACCAGCTGCAAGAGGCATCTGTTTTGCTAAATGCTGATTCCTACTGACATAACTAAAGAAAATTTCAAAATGCCACAGATGGCTTAAATACCTATATATTTTGTGTGAATAACTATACTGTATGCATAAACCCAATGCCTCCCGGAAAACATAATGCATACTTTATTTTTTCTTTTGTATAATGTCTCTACACATAGATGGCTCTACACGTGCTTAGCCACCAAAGAGTCAATTAGTAGACCTTATGGCCTCATTTGTTTTAAACTTTCTTGAGTTTTTTTTCTTTTTGTACTAATACTATCTCTATCTATTTTGTTATTTCTATTAAGGACATTATAATCATCATAATGTCATTAACATTACTAATAGTAATATAAGACAAAAGAGAATATTTCCTAAAAAATCAAGGGAAAGGATAAACAGGTGACTCTTTTGTAACTAATTACTTACGGAGCCTTCTATGTTTAACGACAATAACCTCTCACAATGGGCATGACATGTCTTATGCATACCTTCCCCAACAGCATTGGGTTAATAATAAACACTTGATGACATAATAATAATAATAATGATGATAATAATAACAATACAAATAATTACCATAACAATGATAATAATAATAATACCAATAACAATAACAATAATAATGATAGTAATAATAATAATAATGATAATAATAATAATCATTATCATTATCATTAAATAATATTAAATAAAAAAAGAAGAAAAAAATAATAATAACAACAATAATATCAACAATGACTAGAAAGAATATTACCGGCAACATGGATGACAGATAGTTTATCCAGTTCATCCCTGCTTACGCCAACCTTCTTCAAAAAACGTTCAGTTGTGGGTATATTGACAAGGCCTGAACGTGAGCCCTGCTCCCGAGCCACCTGAAGCACCGAGGCATTTGTCTGCAGGGAATTTAGGGCTTGCACTGCTTCCTGAAAGTTGGTGGAACCAAGTGAGAAAGGGAATTAAAGAACAAACTTTCTAATCACTGGATTGATACATTTCATAAAAATAAAATTCAAAAAGCCTTCAAAACAATCTGCAGTTAGAAAAGGAAGAGTTAATTGCAACAAATACAATCATACAAAGATTGTTTACATATGAATGTTTGTGTGTTTCTGTGACATTAGACTGACAACTCTGACGGCATTTCTAAACTGTCACTCTCCTTCCAGGCCAAGGAGTACAACATTCAATAGGATCTTTGATTATTGAGACATTGTATCTACTAATGATTATAAATAAGGGTACAGAAGCAATCAAATCAACACAGGCTGTAATAGATCATCACATATAGTAAGATTGCATTTTTGGTGAAGGTACATGGCAATTACTTTAAAAATTGTTGTGCAAAAGGTTTGTTTGTTCATATAGATATGCAAAACTAACTATGAAGAAAGTTTTGTTGAAATCAATATACTGAATACTCTTATGCAATTATTTTAAATCATGATATATTATCTTAGTTGCTTCTGATAAGGTGACCATAATTTTTTCCTTGGTCAAATCACGTATTTCTTTTCAAGTCCAACCAAAAACAATTCTTTGTAAACTGCGACAGGAACAACTTACACGTCACATTATACGTGTTAACTGTTATATAATATAACGAGACTGCAACAGCATCTGTAAATTTTCTGAGAGAAAACAATTTACGTAACATTCTTAATTAAATACACAAAAATTCTACACAAACAAGCCTCATCACTTTTCATTCAAGCGTTACACTTCCTGGGCCCATCCATGGTACTGATTACGTAACTAACATAAAATCCTACCCAAATCCATCCCAATTTCACCCCAAAACACCACTGTCAACACCATAATACCTCATACTGGTGGTCTACTCCCGCCTGGTACTCCCTCTTGGGCTTCCACATCACGTACGGCTGCGAGAATAGGCGACCTGCAGCTGCCCTCAGCCCCCTCCACTGACAGTAACTCAGGTGCGCGAGACGAACCATGGCAGCATCCCTGACCACGTGGGTTCGGCGGTGACCTTGGAATCTTGAATCAGCTGGTCCTCGAGCACGTCGCGCGGCACGCTCGCCAACCCCTGCAAGCAGACGCCCTTTTCGAGTCGTTGTATTTCTTCTTTCTCTTGAGGGAATTTAGTTGTCTAGAACATGGTTATGCTCTTCTTTTCTTTCTATTTAATTCTGCAGATATCTTGAATGGTTGTGCGTTTCATGTTCGTTTGTTTTTAACTGCGGAGGAATCGTTGCAGTTGGTAGTCCGCTAGAATCCTCCATCAGGATACCCACATGTGAAAGTTTCTTCTTTTTTTGTTTTGTTGTTTGTCGTACGAGGATAGATCTTGCCAACTGTTCCGGATCAGACCGGAAATTGTCTCTGGAATTACCTTTGCTTTATTAATAGTCATGATACCGTAGGGTATTGCAATAGAAGCCGCCATACGAGATGATAAGTGTTAAAATTTCATACAGTTTTGGATGATGGATGAAAAACGGGCATGTAAATTTGATGTAATTTGCATGCCTCTGACTCTTTACTCATTAATTCTAACGTTGCCAGTGCCTACGGATTGGCTCTATCACGAAAAATGATCATCTACACTTACAATGGCTGATAATCTGAAGTTATATACATAGGAATTCCTTCCGTCAATGAAAAGGCGATTGACGTCCTTGCGTGTCTATTAACCCATTTAAAGGCTTCCTTTTTAAGGTTCAGAGGTCAAAAGCGTTCAGTTATTTCTTTCAAGTTGACTCTTTTAAAAATATACATTTTTGGTAAAATGTAAACATGAAATCCATCAATGTTAACCGTAAATTTCCTACTGAAGATTAGGTACAGAGGATTACACATTTATATATAATAAATAAAAATAATAAAGAAGAAAGAACATATACATGTATATATAAAAATACATGTACGCTTTGATAAGAAGATGGTCTGATTGCAAGAAAATTCTACAGGCAAAGGGAAAAATTAAAGTGTAAAATATTGAAATCATATGCCTACCTTAATAATTGTTGCCACTCAGTAATAAAGTGATAATAGAGATGGAAGTCTTTTATACTATTGTAAATCCTCGGTCTTTAAGAATACGGGTAACTCCAAAACCCTTGTACAGCAATATATCTTTGCTGAGTACGTTATTTTCATCTTTTCCTCATTCATTTTCATGTCTTCCATTCCACGAGCTCAGTTGCATTTTTATGGATTTATGGATTTATATCGCTATCCTTTTCAGGAGGTATTTTACGCTTAGCTAGTTAATGATAGATATGACTCTCTCTCTACATCAACTATAGGTATCATGATTCGAAACAAAAGATGAATGTAAACGTGTGAAAAATATGGTAGTTTTTTCACAAGAAAGTCCTGTTCCTTGCATTATTTAGAGGATCGTGAGGACAACGATTAATACCATTTATTAATTTGATTGGATTTTGAGAATATTGCGTTGCACTCGTTTTCTATTGATCGTATCAAAGAGTATGGGTGGCACGACCACAGACAAACGCAAATTGTTTGTATTAACATATATACAAATTGGCTTTTTATTTAGATATCTAAAACCTAAGAAATGGATCCACGTGTCCTTATGAACAATGGTAACTGAATAGCGGATATTGTGTGTAACAGCATATGGACGAAGGTGCAATTCAACAGGGAAATACTTCAATGTTAAGTTCAAACATGTTCACCATTATTCGTGTTGCACAAGAGAGGGCATGTTCTTCTGTGAGATGCTTTTCCCTGTTTATTTCATATTAAACTTTATCGGTGCCCCTGTTCTTCCAGGAGGTGTTACGTTAGGCAAAAATAAGTGAGTGACGTAAAACGGTAGTCGTATTGATTGAGCAATGGCTGCTTCATCATCTTTGAATTGCTATCAAGTTTATCCAAATCAGGCGATGTATATTATCGTTCTCTGCATTTTTAACACCATCTCAAATACCACGAAATTATTACATTTTCACCACTCCCATTATTATAAAGAAGATAATCACGGAGAAAGAACTGAAGAAAAAAGCAAAACGAGTTTCTCTCTTCCCTTCCTTCCCCTGCATTATTCCACTGTGTTATGCATGTGTCTAAACAGTACGTGTGCGGTTTCATGCCAATGGGTGACGGTACCACATTGGATTTCCCTGTTTTGGCAGTAGTAACGAGGCTGCTGATGATAAAAAGATATGACAACAGTTAACCATGATACTGATAAAAACATTTTAAAATGATAACAGTGATGCTTGACTACTACCTGTAATAATAGCAACAGTGATAATTCAGATTATACCAGTAATGACCATGGCACCAGTAAAAACACAATGGTAACTGCAGCAAAG
>NW_020869213.1:831055-843555 GCF_003789085.1 Penaeus vannamei
GAGTTGAGCAGATTGTGTTGTATGTATGTATGTGTAATGTATGTGTCTATTGATGTAATGTATGTATGTATTGAATGTATGTATGCAATGTATGGTATGTGACTTATGTTAAGTATGTGCTTGTATGTAGTGTATGTATGTAGTGGAGATTGTTGGATACATTATGTGAATTATGAGGGGCTGGACTAAGGTTATTGCATGGCAGTGATAAGATAGGAAGAATGTAAGATGCTTGGTATAGAATGAGATTGAGAATATTTTGTATAGGTTATTATGGAAGGGTACACACTGATGCTCTGTTGGCTGCATAGAGTAAGGACTGCCCAAGATGGATTATAATGGGATATAAGTTGGAATAAGGAGTATATATGTTAACCAGCATGAGTGCTTGTGGTGGGAAATAATATATTTGATTAGAAAGATGTAAATACCAACTAAATGGGTTAAATGTAAATTTGTTTGAGATGAAATAGAGCCAGTTACCATCCCTTTTTGCCCTTTACGTCTCTTTCTGACACGGTGCCCAGGGATCATCTGTCAACTTGATTTAGAGAAAAGATAAGGAGCTTATCAGTGTAAAGTGCAATTAGATAGATGGCTGTGTGGAGCTGAAACTATTCCCTTGTAACAATAAGATGCAATCATGTAGTTGGGTAGAGGTTGAAGACCGCGACGCGCGTAGATAGAGGAAAATGGACACCGCCATGTTATAGAGCGGGAAAAATAGAAGGGGATAGCGTATAATTTAAGATGCACCGGCCTTATAGTCACCGCTAAATGAGGAAAATATAACGCGCGGCCGCCTTTCAAATTCAAAGTCGATGAGCTTGTTTACCTTGCTAGGAAAAACACGACACTGACCCACGAACGCATTTTTGCGTTCGCGAACTAGTCCGTGTATCATTACGCGCTTGTCAAAACGATATTTGGCTAATTATCTGTGTCTGCTGGTACGCATTTATACCTTTAAAGTCTTTTAGTAATGTTAATATACTTCAATTGCATATTTTTATATTTATCTATACCCTCATATCGAATCCTGCGCATCGAGTGTTTCACACTTTCTTGCGCCAGCCACAGGTTGACAGCTCACCAACCCGCTCATTTCGAGATTGAAAGCCGGTGAGAAATGCTGCGTTTCCAGTGTTGTGTTGATTCTGGGTTCTTTTTTAAGACCTTTACAGTGGCATCGAAGAACAATTCGACTTCAGTAACCATCCCAGTTTTATATCTGAGCCCATCAAGAGCTCCAAAGGACGAAAAAGGTGATTAAAATCGAAGCAATCCCAACAGTACAAAGAAACGAAAGTTTCACGTTTCCGGATATAAAGGTATTTGGTTTATTATTTTACGGTGTGAATGCAGCTCTGTCTTGCCGTACATACCGTGGTGGAGAGAATGTGTCCTGGGGGTGTTGGGGGGCTTGCCCCCCATCAACCCTCCCCTCGGGCAGTGCCGAAGGGCACGCCTAGTCACGGCAATTTTATATTGATATATTAGGTTGGTTGGTTTATTGGTCAATACGTTTTTGGGGGGTTGGAAGGTGTGAATTCCCGTGGATTTTTTTGCCGAAATGTGGGTTGGGTTCCGTAGATTTTTTTTAATTTGCGTCAGTCCGTAAACTTTCAAAGATGGCGGTTACATCCGTAGAGTTTCATTGGCCGATTTTAAGCGCTTTTTGTGCTAGTTTTACGCATTTTTTGATCGTTATTCTTCTTATTTAAGCTTGTTTTACCCCATAATTTCCCTGATATACTTCATGCCCTCCCCTGCTAACGGGACTATCAAATCAAGATCGTCGATGGAGAAATGGTACTCGATCTCCTGAACGATTCATTCGCAAAAGAAACAACGCCGAAAATCGATGAAATCATAGGATTTCATGCTGAAAAACATCATTTTTTTTCGACTTAGTCTCTGCGAGGGTGCGTCGCGGTCTTCAACAATCATTTATTTCGGATTAGTTTTATTCTACTATCAGTAACATTTACATCATTCCTTGTTTCCAATTTTGCCAGTCTTTTCTAACACTTTTCATCATCCTCTCCGTTCTTATACCATCGTCATCATTTTACTCTCGGACTCGACTTTTTTCTCTGCCATTCGTTCTGCGATAAGGAATCACGTGATCGCGGTGTCGAAACCTTAGCATTATCATATTAAGGGTGTCGGTTACAAGGGACGATTTCCATTAAAGAAGCTAAATGAACTATTACCTTTTTTCATTCAGGTATCATTTGCAAATAGGTTTAATTGCAATATAAATGGCTTTTGTAGATTTTACATATTCTGTTTGTGTGATGCTGATATCAAATTAAAGTTAACAAGTCGTAAATGCAATAAAATCTGTGCAAATTATATATTGAAATTTAAGAATGTAAGTTTATTTTTGCGTTTTCCCGACTTTTGTAGATCTTGTCAGGGGAAAGTTAGATCTTCAGGACGAACAGATGGAGATCAACAAACATGCATACTCATATATTCTAACATTTGACAGATGCAGTCGCAAGTGCAATATAAATTGGATTGATATTTGGTCGTATAAATCCTTCGGCATGTTTCCATCTCTCGCCTCCTGACTCCGCCGCCCTCCCATTCCACCACTAACACCGTACGCTCCGCAGCTTATCAATTTGACTAATTGCTGTTAGACTAGATTTATTTATACATTTTGAGAGGGAGCTGAACTGGAAGCCTGTACAGCGCATGGTTGCATCATGGGGATCGGGGACGTCTGTGACAGCCTGCACAGGTTCGCATTACTTCAATCCTTGTATTTCTGTATTGCTTTTCGCAGCAGCGACCTAGGTCTATGTAGGCCTTGGCAGCGACAGCCCAGAATAAATCATCTATCGAGCCTCAACAAAGGTCAGAAATAACGCAAAAAAAAATAAAAAGGACGACTTGTGTAATTTCTGCAGGGATTTTCTTTCCATCTAGTGTTTATTGTGGTTTTGTGTCGGACTCATTCTCTCGGCGCGGGACTTGTCACAGATGCAATTTACAGTAATTTCTTTTTAATTCAGAGCAATTGTATGTACATGTATAGACTTTATCTTGTGATACCAGAATGCATATTCTATAAAAAGGAAAGTTCCTTTTTTTGTATTATACCCGTGAAACGATCCCCGTAATTTTATCATGAGAATTAGATTTACGGTCATTTCATTATAAGGGATTCAGTTTCACTTATTTTAGGGATTATTTTGTATAGACTAATGTATTGCATATTTAATTTACTATCGTTTACCTTCTTGGTGTTTATACTCACTTCAGTATTTATATAATTTTGTTCATTGTTTTTTATTCAGTATTTCCGTTTTAGTTCACGTGGCCATATCAGTGGTGCTTGTGATTCAGGGGTCCAAATTCCCATGAAATTAGTTTTTCAATGAGGTTCCCATGTGAAAAAATTACATATTGGCCACGTGTCAACACTGTCGTTCAGATACGATCAAACATATTGCTATTGCCGCTGCCTCCACCGCCACCATTGCTGCTGGCGCCGCATTTTGCTGAATGTTTTATATTGGAGGTTTATTGGCTTTTGCTGGATTACGAAGCACGGTAGCCGCGGCGAACACTTAACACTGCGCCATAGTTGTTACTAGATTAAAGCGGAATCGCAGAGAGTAAGGCCGATGTAATTAGGGGGGGAAATGCCTCTTTGAAAGTCGCAATAATGATGATGAATGATAAGACAGTAATGACAATGATAAGTTATGGAATGAAAAACAACAACAAAAAAAACGGGAGATTGCAGGTGCCGATTGGACGTGGCCATTTCATAAGCAGTGGTGGTGTGTGTGTCGACATCTGCGTCCCACAGATGTTACGGGTCAGGAACTGAGGCAGGTTATGGTTGGTAGACATCGAGTTGTAGTAACAGTTAGCACCCCCCTCCCCTTCCAAGCACCCCCATGGCCTACGTACTGTCCCGCTGTCCCTCCGTCTCTCCAGAGATGCCTACGTGGCGGTATGTCTATTAAAAGATTTATATTCAAGAATTCATGTTAAGACGCCCTGGTTAGCAGGCTGTGACCCTCTGCGGTTCCTCCTCACAGCTGTATTCGTGGCGAACACCTGGGCGAGAATCTGCCGTAATTGAGTGTCGGAAAACTAGTTCGAACTGGACCGGGTTTCATTTGAGCTGCGCATTACAGCAGAATGGAAATCGAACGCATGGAAGGGCTAGATGGAGAGAGCAGGGCCGTTTTGGTCGAGAGAGAGAAAAAAAAGTAGGATTCCTGCAATAGACGCGAGATACGAGTCTTCCGTTGTGAAAGCGGAAGAGATGTGGCGGAGATTTTCACCGTAGGATTGCTGTCGACCTGCCCCGACTTTCTAAGCATAGGGGAAGATTTATTGTCGCGAAAAAGGCCCTGGGATCGGCGGGAAAGGTAGATGATTCCGGCGGGCGCTTGATTGGAAAGCCTGTTTGGTATCTAGATTTGCAGTCTGTTTTTACCAGCAGTTAATCAATTTAAAATCGCCAGTCATTCGTTTGCAGTTTGATATCAATATTTGGGGTTTGTACATCGTGTCGCGAAGAAGTATTAGAATATGTATGGATTTATTTAAACGAGTCTTCAAAATAGCGAAGCAGATCGAACCATGACATTCGATAGAGCGAGTACTCAGATTTTATGCGTTTTTTTTCTGGGCGTTGCTATCTTTAGACAGAGGTCCCCTGCCTTGGTATTGATTCGCGCGCCGTGCAACAAGAGGGAAGAAAACGGGACCTTATCAAGAATTTCCTAATTTGTTGCCCTAAAATATTCGTTTCTTTTGTAAACCTGTGAAAACATAACCGTAATTACTTTTGTTTGAATGTATCTGACAGCGCTCTAATCGGATAATTTTTCCCTCTTATCACTCGGTCTCTTGCTATCTTTCTGCTGATATAGATACCTGTGGAGGTGACGAGGTCAAGTCCAGATATGGCAGACATAACGCGTAGATTGAGAAGTGTTTTGAAGGTACCCGGACGAGGAAAGATCCGAAGAAAATGGGCGGCACAAATGTGTAAGAAAACGGGGATATGATTGGGGTCACTTAAATAAAATTGACTATTGAACGGAATTGAATTGAGGTCAGAATATAGGGAGAAGGATAACGGGAGGAGGAGATGCAAGGGAGGTGGAAATGAAGTATATTAAGATTTTTTTTATAGAGGTGAATGTAAATGCTGCACTTTTAAAAAGTCACACAAACCAAATGCTTAAAGGTCAGCAAGATAACTTTTGGAAATGGTGTATGATAAAGTCAGTTGTTTTATCTGGGCATAACCACCTATACAGTGAAAGGCAGTTAAAAACATGAACGATGGTCAAGTCCACGATGCTGTAATGACCCGCATGGTCTTGTCAGTTGAAGGCATAATATGTCTTCGTCTCCGAGTGCATTCTGAACATTCCGCATAATTTCTGTAGCTTTTATGTTCTCAGCGATTGTCAGGGCGACGGGAATCTGTGGAATTGAACTTGAATGAATTGATGGAATTGAGTTGAATGACTTAATCAACACAGCGGTAGAGAGAGAGAAACAGAGAAGGTTGACGAAGCCAGTCCCGGAGACCTGATTTGCCCCGCAGGCTTTCATCGTGTGGAAACTGGCAAGCAGGTGTCCCGAGACACTTCCAGCCCTGCCCTGTCCCACCCCTTCCCCTACTCCAACCCTTTCCCCTACCCCTACCACCTACCCACCCCCTACCCCCTACCCCCTGCCCCACTACCCCTACCCCTACCCCCTGCCCCTACCCCCCACTACCCCCTGCCCCTGCCCCTACCCCTACCCCTGGCCCCTACCCCTGGCCCCTACCTTTACCCCAACCTCCACCTAAGGTCCAACTGCATTAGTTAGCACAAGTAGATATAAGGTCACCGAACAGGTTTGGAAGTGGTTGCTCTTAAGGTTTAGACAATGGCCGAGGAGGAGGAGGAGAGAGGGAGGGGGGGGGGCCTGGTAAATGATCAGGAGGGGGATCAGGTAAAGGATCAGGAGGCAGGTCTGGTACAGGATCAGGAGGGAGATCAGGCACAAAAGGAAGACGGAATGGATGAGAGGTCGCCGGGCCACTCCAGAGAAGAGGCCCGGGCGAAGCATGACTTCGCAAATCTAACTGAACTGAATGAGAGGTGGAACAAGATAAAATTAAAGGAGAATTAATGGGTGAAAATGATGAGGAAAAGTTTGATGTGTCTGCTTGAACACAGTCGCCCCTCCCTTCATTCATGGCTTTGCAGACTTTTTTTTTTTTTATCTTGGTTAGAGAGAGAGCGACAGGCTTTGTTTACCTTTCAGGAACAGCTGTTTTTAATTCGGGATAGGTATGCTAATTTTACGTTGCATGTCCGCCGAGTGTCCCCCTTGGACCGCGATGCCCGAGTCGTTGGAATTCCTCGAAAGCTCGTGGGTCTGGCCGGTTTATGGCTCTCCTTGAACCACGCACACGCATGCGTACACGCTCACGGATACGTACGCTCACTATACGCTCACTTATACGCTCACGTATACGCTCACTTATACGCTCACTTATACGCTCACTTATACGCTCACTTATACGCTCACTTATACGCTCACTTACACGCAAACAGATGGATACACTTACACATAACGTACACGCATGTATACACAAACAAGTACACGAATATAAACAATTACACATACAAGTACATATACGCATGCGTGCATACGCATGCACACACGCAACACACATGCATGTACATACATACATACGCATGCATATACACACATGCATACACATGCATGCATATACACACATGCATATACACACATGCATGCATATACACACATGCATGCATATACACATGCATATGCACACACATGCACACATATGCATATACACATGCATGCGCACACATGCACACATGTATGCATATACACACATGCACACATGTATGCACATACATACACACGTGCATGCACATACATACACATGCATGCACATACATACACACGCCGCACACATGCATGCACATACACACACACATGCATGCACATACATACACACGCCGCACACATGCATGCACATACATACACACGCCGCACACATGCATGCACATACATACACACGCCGCACACATGCATGCACATACATACACACGACACATGCATGCACATACATACATACACAGCATGCAGCCGCACACATGCATGCACATACATACACACGCCGCACACATGCATGCACATACATACACACGCCGCACACATGCATGCACATACATACACACGCCGCACACATGCATGCACATACATACACACGCCGCACACATGCATGCACATACATACACACGCCGCACACATGCATGCACATACATACACACGCCGCACACATGCATGCACATACATACACACGCCGCACACATGCATGCACATACATACACACGCCATTGCATGCACATACATACACACGCGCCGCACACATGCATGCACATACATACACACGCACACATGCATGCACATACATACACGCCGCACACATGCATGCACATACATACACACGCCGCACACATGCATGCACATACATACACACGCACGCACGCATGCATGCACATACATACAACACGCCGCACACATGCATGCACATACATACACACGCCGCACACATGCATGCACATACATACACACGCCGCACACCATGCATGCACATACATACACACGCCGCACACATGCATGCACATGCACGCAATGCACATACATGCCACGCACACATGCATGCACATACATGCATGCACATACATACACACGCCGCACACATGCATGCACATACATACACACACGCCGCACACATGCACACCATACATACACACGCCGCAACACACATGCACATACATACACAACGCCGCACACATGCATGCACATACATACACACGCCGCACACATGCATGCACATAAATACACACGCACGCATGCATGCACATCACACGTACGCTTGCATGCACATACATACACACGCACGCATGCATGCACATACATACGCACGCATGCATGCACATACATACACACGCACGCACGCACATACATACACACGCACGCACGCATATACATACACACGCACGCATGCATACATGCACATACACACACACGCACGCACGCATGCACATGCAACGCACGCATGCAATGCACATACACACGCAC
The DNA here is from genome assembly GCF_003789085.1 of Penaeus vannamei. NCBI lineage: Eukaryota > Metazoa > Arthropoda > Malacostraca > Decapoda > Penaeidae > Penaeus > Penaeus vannamei. Next base: position 839,219 of record NW_020869213.1, read on the forward strand.
AGCATGCATGCACATACACACGCACGCATGCATGCACATACACACGCACGCATCATGCACATACCACACGCAATACATTCACACACGCACGCATGCACATACACACGCACATGCACATACACACGCACGCATGCACATACACACGCACGCATGCACATACATGCACATACACACGCACATACCATGCACATACACGCACGCACGCATGCAACGCACATACACACGCCACGCAATGCACGCACAATTACACGCACATACACTATACACACAAGCATGCAGCACCACACGCACCGCATCACGCACATACACACTTTGCACGCACATTTCACGTTTATCACGCACATACACTCTACGCTTACCACACGCATGCATCACTTACCCTCCCTCCCCCTCCCTCCCCCTCTCTCTCCTCTCCCCTCCCCCTTCTCCCTCTTCCCTCTCCCTCTCCCTCTCCCTCTCCTCCTCTCCTCCTCTCCCGCTCTCCTCTCCTCTCTCTCCCCTCCTCTCCTCCTCTCTCCCTCTCCTCTCCTCTCCCTCTCCCTCCTCTCTCCCTCTCCCTCTCCCTCTCCCTCTCTCCCTCCCCCTCTCCCTCTCCCCTCTCCCTCTCCCGCCTCTCCCTCTCCCTCCCCCCTCATCCTCTCCCTCTCCCCCTCTCCCTCTCTCCCTCTCCCTCTCCCTCTCTCCCCTCTCTCCTCTCCCTCTCTCCTCTCCCTCTCCCCCCCCTCTCCCCCTCTCCCTCTCCCCCCTCTCCCCCCTCTCCCTCTCTCTCCTCTCCCCTCCCCCCTCTCTCTCTCCTCTCCCCCCTCTCTCCCTCTCCCTCTCCCCCTCTCTCCCCCCTCTCCCTCTCCCCCCCCTCTCTCTCCCCCTCTCCCCTCTCCCTCTCTCCCTCTCCCCTCTCTCATCTCCCTCTCTCCCCCTCTCTCCCTCTCCCTCTCTCCCCCTCTCTCCTCTCCCCTCTCTCTCCTCTCTCCCTCTCTCCCTCTCCCCCTCTCTCCCCTCTCCCCCCTCCTCTCTCCCTCTCCCCCCCCTCTCCCTCTCCCCCCTCTCTCCCCTCTCCCTCTCCCCCCCTCTCTCCCTCTCCCCCCCTTCTCTCCCTCTCCCCCCCTCTCTCCCTCTCCCCTCCCCTCTCTCCTCCCCCTCTCTCCCTCTCCCCCCCTCTCTCCCCTCTCCCCCCCCTCTCTCCCCCTCCCCCTCTCCTCTCCCCCTCTCTCCCCCTCTCCCCCCTCTCTCCCCCGCTCTCCCCCTCTCTCCCCTCTCCCCCTCTCCTCCCTCTCTCCCCCCTCTCCTCCCTCTCTCCCCCTCTCCTCTCCTCTCCTCCCCCCTCTCCTCCCTCTCTCCTCCCTCTCTCCTCCCTCCTCCCCCTCTCCCCCCTCTTCCCTCTCCTCCTCTCTCCCCCCTCTCCTCCTCTCTCCCCCCTCTCCTCCCTCTCTCTCCCCCCTCTCCTCCCTCTCTCCCCCCTCTCTCCTTCTCTCTCCCTCTCTCTCCTCTCTCTCTCTCTCCCCCCTCCCCTCTCTCCCCCCTCTCTCCTCTCTCCCCCCTCTCCCCTCCCCCTCTCTCCCTCTCTCCCTCTCCCCCCTCTCCTCTCTCCCTCTCCCCCCTCTCCCTCTCTCCCTCTCCCCCCCTCTCTCCTCTCCTCCCTCTCTCCCTCTCCCTCTCCCCCCTCTCTCCTCTCTCCTCCCTCTCTCTCTCCCTCTCCCTCTCTCCTCTCCCTCTCCCCCTCTCTCCCTCTCCCTCTCCCCTCTCTCCCTCTCCCTCCCCCTCTCTCCCTCTCCATACAGGGCTCCATAACCGCCGGGAAAAAGTGACATTTGGAAAGTGATCGTAAAAACTGGATAAGTAGCTTATCTAGGATAGGGAGGGGAGTGGGTGGGGGGAATAGGAGAAGGGAGGGGGGAGAAGGGGAAGGGGGGAATAGGAGGAGAGAGAGAGGGGGGGGGGGAAGGGTAGATTTGGGAGGGGATAGTGGTGGGGGAGAGAGGGGAGGGAAAGAGAGGGAGGAGGAGAGGGTTGAGGGGGAGGGAGGGGAGGGTAAGGTGGTGGGAGGAGGAGGGAAAAGGGTTGGCGGAGGGAAAGGGGGAGGGAGGGGAGGGGGGGGAGGGTGAGGGGAGAGGGTTGGTGGAGGGAAAGGGTAGAAGGGGGAGGGGCAGAGGGTTGGTGGTGGATGAGAGGGGGAGGGGGAGGGGCAGAGGGTGAGAGGAGGGGGGAGGGAGGGAGTGAAGGAAGGGGAAAGAGCTGGTGGAGCTTAAGGGGGGAGGGAGGGAAGGGGAAGAGGAAGGGCGGCAACGGTATCAGGCCATTGGAGTGACGAGCAGGGTCAGCCACCTCGCTCTGGGAATCGGGGTCACACATCCGGGTTCTTGGTATTCGTCTTTGCACTACATCCCCTCCCCCCCCTCCCCCCCCCCCTCCCTCCCCCATCTCTCTACATGAGCCCTTTTTTCTGGCTTGTCCTGGTTTTGTTTCTTGCTCCACTTCTCTTGGTTTCTACGCCTCACTTTTGTTCTGCAGATTTGAAAATACATTACTATTTACCCTTTCTTTTTCATCGCTGTTCCTTTGGGATAACAGGTCACGGGCATGAAGGGAAAGATGTCATAGGCAGATACAAACTTAAAAAGATTGAGAGAGAGAGAGAGAGAGAGAGAGAGAGAGAGAGAGAGAGAGAGAGAGAGGGGGGGGGGGGAGGAGTACGTGGATGAAAAGTGGAAGCGGGAGAGGGACGGAAGGATAAAGAGAGAAATGCATCCGTAAAGTTAATGGAGAATGGTAGTTGACGAGCGGTTTTGGGTAATGGGGAAATCCCTTATGGAGGCAGTGGGAAAAGTCTTAAAAACTTGTTAAGGTGGTGGTGGTGTTTTATTTTTTTATTATTATTATTTTTTAAGGATTACCCTGTCTCGTTTTAAGACGCTGAGGTTGATGGCGGGTTAAAGAGATTGGCCTTTTCTCTTTCGTGTTTTATATTCATGAGCCCTGCCATCTCCCTTTCTTTTTCTTCTCCCTCTCCTCCTGCCCTTCCTCGCTCTTCGTCAGCCTCTTCCTCTTTCCTTTTCCTTCCCACTTCCAGCCTCTTACCTGCCCTTCCCCTTCCCCCTTCCCCTTCCTCACTCTTCCTTATCTCCTCCTTCCTTGCTTTTCCTCATCATCATCCTCGCTCTTTATCTCCTCCTTTCCTCTCCTTGCTTTTCCTAATCCTCTTCCTTTTCCTATTAACCTTCCTTTTCCGTCTCTTTCCCCTTTTTCCCGTTTGGTCCTTCTTTCCTCCCCTCTTTCCAATACCGTTTCCTCATTTCACATTAATCCTTAAGTTTCCGTATTTTTCCTCCTTTCTTCCTCCTTTTTCATCCTCCTCTCCTTTTCTCCTCTTCCTCCTTTTTATTTTCCTCCTCCAACCTTTTCCTCATTTCCAACCCTCCCTCTTTTCCTCCTTCCTCCTTAATTCTCCTTCCTACTCCTTCCTCCTCCTCCTCCCCCTCCCCCCCCCCTCCCCCCCTCCCTAAGCAGCCCCACCGTTCATACCCTCATCTAACCGTTCTCACGCCCTTCGTCAGCGTATAGATATCGTGTCTCGCCCGGATCGTTTACCGCCCATCTGCTCGCCGGGGAGGTCGCTGGGATTCGTACACGCTGGTAAAGAGGGCGGGGAAAGGGGGTGGGGTGGGGGGGGGGTGAGAGATTGCTCTAAAAAAGGGGAGAAAACGAAGGGAATTATAGCCAAAATAGAATGTAAAGGGCGAACATTAATGGGAAAGCCCATTATTTGCCGATAATCGCTGACTTTTTATCGCTGAGTTTTTTGAAACTCGGCTTTTCAGACAAGGAGTAGATTGTACAGTTTTTTTTATGCTGCCTACAAAATGAAGACAAGATTTGTTTTTTTTATAGGGAAGTAAGGGTTATAGAAGGTTGGAGACTTACAATGTTTTTCTAAAGTTGTTGTTGAAGGTTTAGGGATGCAGTCCGTCCCTAAGTCGCCCAGGCTGGGATAGAGAGGCGAAGATCAGAGAGGGAGGTTCTTCGCGTAGGTTGCCACGCCCCAGCACGCACGCCCTGCCGAACGCCTTGCGGGGGAGAGAGAGAGAGAGAGAGAGAGAGAGAGAGAGAGAGAGAGAGAGAGGGAGTGCATCTTGGTTCCGACAGTGAAAAGGGGGGTCGTTTTGTAAATGCATAGGAAGTGGCATAGGCTCTGTTCAACGCTTTTGATTTGGGTAAATTGAGATGACGGGCGAAAGGTCTATATAAGTGCAGGTCTCGCCACTTGGGAGTTCTGCGCAGCTTTGGGTGACGTCACGCGGAGTAGACTGAGAGGGGGGGGGATTAGAGCATGGTAGGGTGGG
>NW_020869213.1:848555-876055 GCF_003789085.1 Penaeus vannamei
ATTTTTTCCCTTCCTTTCGCATCCTCGTTCTTTCGCATTTTCTTTTTTTTTTTTTTTTTTTTTTACCTTCTCCATTCTGTATCCGACCCCACCCCTGTCTGTAAATAAACCAGCTGTCCTTTTTGGCAAATTCCGTTCTGTTTAGTGGGTTTTCGGAGCAGGTGACATTTGCCGGTCTGTTAGTAGGGGGGGGGGGGAGGGAGGAGGATTAACGCAATTTAGTAGAAGAATTGATGGAAGAAAGTGGGAGAGGCAGGGATGGGAAGTGGGAAGAGTGAGCGTGGAACGAGGAGGAAGAGTAGCAGCGATAACAACAGAATAAGAAAAAAAAAGATGCAACGTGTAAAGGTGCTGTCACACTAGCACTTTTTTCCGTCAATTTTTTGACAATTTTCTGAAATTTTCAATTTTTGAGCGAATTGTCGATTCTCCAGTCAGACGATAATGATCGTTTCCCTCTGTTTGAAAACCTTCCCGACAACTTTTTCAGCCAAGCAAAGTCAAATCAAGAGCTATATTCGAGAATGTTTGTATTTATGTTAATAAATTGTCAAAAAATTGACGGAAAAAGTGCTAGTGTGACACGGCCTCAAGAACGAATATTAAAAAACGAAGGAAACAGAAGAATGGTATAAGGAGGGGGCAAAGATTTTTTTTTTTTTTATAAAGAGGGAGTGCAGACAGGACGAGTAAAGAGAGAGAGAGAGAGATGCAGAAAAAAAATAAGACAACGCGCTATTATTAGAGAAATTTGACTACGAATTAAGGCCACCGTTGTCTTTGGGGGATCAGATCGGCCTTCCAAGTTACTCGTTTCTTTGCGGGATTTTGTGGTTTATTAGAGCAGTTGTTTCGGGCGAGGTTTGCACGTTAAGGTCGGTTTTCCCTTGTCTTGCGCTTAGAGTGCACATTTTTTTCCGGTCATATTTCTTTTTTGTACATTTTGTTTTATATTTATTTTTTTTTCTTTTTTTAGAAACTTTATATTTGGTTTTTATTTTTGATACCATTTTCCTCCTTTTCTCTCCTTATCATTCTTTCTCTTCTCTCTCTCTCTCTCTCTCTCTCTCTCTCTCTCTCTCTCTCTCTCTCTCTCTCTCTCTCTCTCTCTCTCTCTCTCTCTTCTCCTTCTCTCCTCCTCTCTCCTTTCTCTCTCTTTTTCTTCTCCCCTCCTTCCCTTCTCTCTCTTTTTCTTTTTCTTTCCCTCCTTCCCTTTCTCTCTCTTTTTCTTTCCCTCCCTCCTTTCTCTTCTTTTTCTTTCCCTCCTCCTTTCTCTTTCTCTCTTCTTCTTTCCCCTCCTCCCTTTTCTCTTCTTTTTCTTTTCCCTCCCTCCCTTTCTCTCTTTCTCTTCTTTCCCTCCCTTCCCTTTCTTCTCTTTTCTTTCTTTCCCTCCCTCCATTTCTCTCTTTCTTTCCCTCCCTCCTTTCTCTCTTTTCTTCTTTCCCTCCCTCCCTTTCTCTTCTTTTCTTCTTTCCCTCCCTCCCTTTCTTCTCCTTTTCTTCTTTCCCCCTCCCCTTTCCTTCTCTTTTCTTCTTTCCTTCCCTCTCCTTTCTTCTCCCTCCTCCCTTTCTTTCTCTCTCCTCTTTCCTTTCCCTCCCTTCTCTCTGTTCCTTCCCTTTCTCTCTTTTCTTCTTTCCCTCCCTCCCACCTTTCTCTCTTTCCCTCCCCCCTTTCTCTCTTTTTCTTTCCCTCCTCCCTTTCTCTTTTCTTCCATGTCATACACGAAAGGGGAACAGTAATGTCTTCTTGTGAGTCATGCAGAGGAGGAAGGGGAAATCAGGCCGTTAGAACGTGTCATGCTGCTGAACCTGACCTGACCCAGCCTTCCTGCAACCTTCTCCCCCCAACCTGCGCTACCCCCCACCCTGCGCCTTCCTTTTTGCGTCCCTTCATTCCCCACCCCCCTTTCTTCGCCTTCCTTTTGTCTCCCTTCCCACCCCCTTTCTTGCTTTCCCCCCCTTTCCCACCCTTCCCCCACCCCTCCTTTCCCCCACCCTCCTTTCCCTGCTTTCCCACCCCCCACTCCCCTTTTAATATTCAGGCTTCGTCTTCTCGGTCTCTTTAGAATGTTGGGACTCGCCTGTGCCTTGTTAGGAGGACACACACGGGGTAGGAATTTATTTTTCCTCTTCTGAGTCGTCTTTATTGCTTTCCCGTTTTTTTTTTTTTTTTTTTTTTTTTTCAATTTTGCGTCTTCGTTTTTTATCATCTTTCCAATCTTCTTTGTTGTTTGCCGCCGTCTCTTGGTTCTCCGTCTTCGTTTTCTGCCGCTTTCTTTTTTAATCTTTGTCCCGCCTCTTCCTCCCCGAGGATGGAATTCGGAGTCGAGAAACTGGATAAGAAACGAGAGCGGCGGGAGGCGTGGAAGGGGCGTCCTGCTGCCGTCGTCGTCCTTCGGGAGGTGTCCTTCTCGGCGGCGTCCGTGAAAGGAAGCTGGCACGGGGGAGACTCACGGAGGAACGTCTGTTGTCTCCGTTTATTTACGCCTTCAGCTTCTTGCCCGCGTGAGTCTGGCCGGCATTGGGGAGACCGGGATCGCCTTTGCTTGAACAGAGGCGTCGGGAGGGGGGCAGGGGGCAAGGGGGGCAAGAACAGGTCCTCCAGACTGGGGGAGATCCTTCGAGGCGTCGAGAGCGGGGGGGAAAAAATCCCCTAAAAGAATCGAGATTGGCGCAGGTTGGGGGGATCGGCGGGGACTAGCGGCTGGTGTCGTGGCCAGTGGCGAATGTATTATTGCTATTTAACAGTTAGCTCCCATGTTTGTCATCGTTCTTGTGAGTGCACCTATAATATGCACCTTCTATAGTGGTCATCGTTCTTGCCATCGGTTAGTGCACCTCGATTGCGGGTAATTAGAGGATTGTACGTTGGGAAGCGGGATGCGAGGGGAAATCTCGCGAAAGCATTCAGCATCTTGGAAAATACGAACAAGCCGGTGAAAGAGTCATCCAGGCTAGGTGATTGCACTGGGTGGCTTGTCGCACGAGTAAGGTCGGGGAGAGGGAGAGGGAAAGAGAGAGACGAAGCAAGAATGGAGGAGAAAGGATGAAAAAATGGAGAAAGAAAAGGGATACACTAAAGGGTCCTGGAAGGAGGAAATGTAGATAGGTAGAAATACTGTAGGGTGTAGATATATGTGTGTATGCATGTGTGTGTGTATGTGAGAGGGAGGGGAAGAGAGGGAGAGAATAAGGGGCGGGGGGGGGGGTAGACGGCCTATCAGCCCCGCAGCAGCAGGACGGGTCACCCTAAAGAGGCTGTCGTGTTGATCGAAACTGGTTTTCGTAAGACATTTTATTTTCTTCATTGGCTGCTTTCATTCTTTGGAAGTGTTTCACATAAGGTCTTCGTTGTTTTTGGCATTTGCGATTGGCGGCACTCAATCCATGCTAAATATAGGTGAGTGGATGGGCGTTTATAGGTATATAAACCTCCAAACGCACTGATAATAGAATGTAAATAGATACACGCCTAGCATTACAGAGGGAAAGCCTCGTCAGACACATTAGGGCAGTTGGAGAAACAGGAACGCCCATTTTCGCAGGCGACATCGAGCGAAGGGAACGAGGCATTAGCGATAACACCCACCACCCCACCCCTTCACCCACCCCCACCCTACATACACATATCCCATTGATCTCATCAAAGACGGCTGACTTGGATGAATTGGAGGGAAGGGTCGAGAAGGGAAAGAGGACTTTTTTTTTTTCTTTTTTTTTCTTTTCTTTGTTTCTCTTACTCCTGCTTTTGCTGTTTTGCTTTTCTCTCTCTCTCTCACTCTGTCACTCTCACTCTCACTCACACACTCTCACTCTCTCACTCTCACACTCTCACTCTCACTCACACACTCTTCACTCCTCTCAACTCACACACTCTGTCACTTCACTCTCTCACACACATCCTCACTCTCACACTCACACACTCTCTCTCACTCTCACTCACACACTCTCTCACTCTCACTCTCTTCACTCTCACTCACACACTCTGTCACTCACTCTCACTCACTCTCTCACCTCACTCACACTCACTCTCACTACCACACGGCACTCTCACTGCACACCTCTCCACTCACTCTCACTCACTACACTCTGGTCTCACTCACTCAACCTCTGTCACTCACTCTCACTCACACCACACACTCTCACACCCTGTCCACTCTTCACCACTCTGTCACTCACTCTCACTCACACACTACTCGTCCTCACTCTCACTCTCTCACTCACTCACTCAACTCTCACTCACTCCACTCTCACTCTCCACACTCTCACTCACACACACTCACTTCTCACTCTGTCTCACTCTCACTCACACACTCTGTCACTCACTCTCACTCACACACTCTGTCACTCACTCTCACTCACACACTCACTGTTCTCACTCTCACTCACTCTCACTCACACACTGTCACTCACTCTCACTCACACCACTCTTCACTCTACTCTCACCCACACTCTCTGTCACTCACTCTCACTCACACTCTGTCACTCACTCTCACTCCACACTCTCTCACTCACTCTCACCCACACCTCAACTCACTCACCACACTCCACGTCACTCACTCTCCTCACACACTCTGTCACTCACTCTCACGTCACTACTCTCACTCTCACTCTCTACTCCCACTGTCACTCACGTCACTAATCACTGTGTCACTCACACTCTCTACTGGTCACTCACTCTCACTCACTCACTCACTCCACTCACTACTCACTCTCACTCTCTTCTCACTCTCTCCTCCTCTCCTCTCACCCCACTACCAACTTCATTTATTCCTCCCCTCCCCTTTTCATATTTCACTCGTCATAGACCTTGTTTGTTTTACATTTACTGTACCTTTTCCGTCCGCTTAGTCTGCGAACTCAGGGTCTCATCTGCCATCAGAACTTTGGAAAGAAGCAGGAAACTTCCTTGAATAAGCAGGCCTCCCAAGTTGCGAATAGCAGGTAGTCCACGAGGTCTGCATATATCCATTTTGGCAGGATTATGTAGCCGAGAGAAGAGACCTTTTCCTCCGCTATCAGAGACGTGAGAAGGGGGGGTATCCGTTGGCCAGGGTATCACTCCCCTTGACTCGAGGTAAAGAAGTCTCGTGTATATGGGGGAAAAGATCTGTTGTGTAGATCGGCTATCGGCTATACAGCGAACGTGAGAGGAAAATCGTGGCACTATCAAATGGAGCTAATGAAGTCTAGAATACGGTAGTCCACGTCGGAGGTAGCAGAATGTTTGCGCATAGGCTGTCCGTGGGCAGGACGGAGTATTTTCCCCGATATTAACAGTGCAAACCGCAAGATACTCCGAACCCAGCATATTATTTATCAAGCACTAGACCAACTCGTAGCGACTGAGTGACGCTCTCCGCAGAATATCGCTCACTGAAGATATTATGTCTCGTGTTTTATATTGATTAGCTTCTGTCGGGCGGTAGACATAGCGTGCCGGAAAGCCTGACTTCATATCCTGTTCGGTGAAATGCTCAGACTTTTCATTTACTGCACCTCCGCACCTCTCTCCAAGCTTCATTTTTTTTCCGCCTGCCGTTTCTCTCGTTTCTTCTTAGATTTCCATTTCCCCCACTTTCTTCATATTTTTTAATGCATTTTCCCTTGCACGCGCATCACAAATGTTCAGTGGCTCGTTTGCACGCTTTGCAGATTTTTTTTTTCCTTTTTTTTAGAACTTTCCTTCATCTCCCTCTTCCCACACACCTTCCTTATCCGCCTACCAAAGGGAGAAGGAAAGAAGAATGAAATTGGGCAGAGAGAAATAAGGGAAAAAATCCTCATCCCCCCCCCCCCTTCGTCTCCTCCGCAGTCCCCTCTGGGCGTGTCCGTCGGCGCCGCGGAGGAGTGGCGCCGCGGACCAAGCCTCCCGCAGATGAACCGTAGGGAAGGCATGCGTGGAGCGCGGCGCCTCTGGAAGGGCCTAGATTCTTCGAGGAGCTTCTCCCGTTTTTAGGCTAACCTTTCTGCGTTTTCTCTTCGTTCATGTTAGATTCGTCACCTATTTTTATCCGTCTTTTTTTTTCGTTTCTTCATTTCCTCATCCGTCTTTATCAGAAAGCTTTCAATTATTTTGTCGGTCTAGCCAGTCTCTCTCGTCTCAGGCCACCAGTGAAAAAGCGATTTAAACACCGAATATTCTCTCTTCCCAAAGACTGGGAGAAGCAAGAATACGAGGAAAATGGAAGAATTAAATGCTGGACTATAGTTGCGAACCGAGTTGGTGGGAGATCCTGGTTTTCCAGAAGAGTCCGCCTCCTGGGGGTGGGTTTCCAAGCCCCTGAGACTCACAAGCACGTCATAGATGGAGAAGGAGCGTGGCTGGCGATGGAAAATGAGAACCACGCAAATTAGTAGAGAAGGGTTGCTTTTTGCCTTTTTTTTGTTTATTATTATTGCTTATTATTGTAATTGGTTATTTTATTATGTTGTTCTTGTTCTCGTTGTGATTGTATATTATTCATGTTTAGATTATTAGATTATTAGGGTATTGAAGGGAGAAGACATTTACAGCTTTGAACCTCGATATATGTACGCTAGGATCATCATCTGTTCTATATGTAAGAATTCTGACCTTTATATGAGCGTAGGCACATCCACGTGAATAAATGAATGAATGAGTGAATGACTTCATACAAGTATTTATCTGCGTTGAATAACCTGGGAGTGCATGAGTGAGGGAATGAATGAATGACTTTGTATACAAGTATTTATCGTAAGTGAGTTCCCTGGCTGTGAGAAAGAACGAGGGGCAGCGGCGAGAGAGCGAGGGCGAGGGCGGGTGTGTGTGTGTGGGGCTCGCGTGTCCCGTCGTCGGAGCCAGCAGCAGGAGCCCGGCAGCTGGTTTTGCATGGTCAGGGCGCTCCTGCTGTGCGTCCGGGAGCTTCGCCGCCGTCGTCCTTCCGCGTCGTCGCTTGCTCTCCCGCCCTTTTGAATGCTGCAGAGGAGTGCTAGGGCCGCCTCCCGTGCTCTCGCGAGGAAGACAGAGGGAGCGAGGTGGAAATAAATGAATGAAAAAACGAGGGAGCCAGCGAACAAAACAAAAACAAGTACGCACGCACGCTCGCGCGTATGCACACACACCACACACACACACACACACACACACACACACACACACACACACACACACACACACACACACACACACACACACACACACACACACACACACACATCACACCACACACACTCACTCTCACTCTCACACTCTCTCAAAACGCAATTCCTTCCATTTTTTCATACAATGGACCGAAATTCTGGCGAAGTCGAATAAATTATCGCCTAGAAGGAGGCCGATTTTCACGTTCCTGAATTCGGGAAAGAGGAGATGAGCGCGTGAGCCTCGATCGTGATTCCTGCGGTGTTATCTCTGCATGCGGACCGGGGGAGGGGGAGGAGGGAGGGGAGGGAGGGGGGGAAGGAGGGGATGGGGGTAGGAGGGGGGAAGGGGGGATGTGGGGGTAGGAGGGGGATGGGGGCGTGTTGGGTACCTCAGGCCACCGCTTTTTGTATCGTTGGGAAAAGGGGTTGGGGTTCCGGCATTGGTGGGGTATGTGGGGCGGTGGGTGGGGGGTGGGGGAGAAGGGAGTTTGAGGGAGTGTCCTGCGCTGGGTCGCCGGAAAGGCTTCCCCGCCACTGATCTCGGCTTTCTCTCTTTTTTTCTTTCTTTCTCTTTCTTTCTCTTTTCTTTCTCTTATTATTTTTTTCTCATATTTCTTTTTTTCTCTATTCTCATATTATTTTTTCTTATTTTTCTCTCTCTCCTCTTCCTCTCCCTCTCCTCTCTCTTCCTCTTCCTCTTCTCTCTCTCCTCTCCTCTCCCTCTCCCTCTCTCCCTCTCCCTCTTCCTCTCCCTCTCCCTCTCCTCTCCCTCTCCCTCTCCTCTCCCTCTCCTCTTCTCTCCCTCTCTCCCTCTCTCCCTCTCTCTCCCTCTCTCTCTCTCTCTCTCTCTCTCTCTCTCTCTCTCTCTCTCTCTCTCTCTCTCTCTCTCTCTCTCTCTCTCTCTCTCTCTCTCTCTCTCTCTCTCTCTCTCTCTCTCTTCTCTCTCCCCTCCTCTCTCCATCTTCTAAAACCGGGCATTCTGCGAAGGCATCAGAATTTGATTTTACGGAAATGCTCCCGAGACGCCCCTCCTAGCTCTTGGAAAGTGTTACGAAAACAAAAAATAAGTGTCCTATACTTTTTTTCGAATGTGGTTTGTTCTCGTGTGTTTCTTTGGTTGGAATTCGACGATTTTTGTTTCGTCGATATGCTATCAATGTCGAATGGGGTTTGGCCTCGTGTGTTTCTTCATCTGGAATTCGCAGTTCTCTTAATTTTGTTTATGTGCTGTCAATGGATGTGTAAGTTCGTCCTCTGCTTTCGTTGGGTGGTTGTGTGGACGCTTTATATTTATTACAAAGATCCACTTGACACGTTTGACATGTTTTTGTTTTAAGGTGATGATGATGATCACAAGAACGACACTTAACCATGGTAATAACTACGTAGAACTTCTGGAGAAATCCACGCATTACTCGGGATGTTGGCCAGGTTCTCCTCCCTCTTCAAAATAATGGACTAAAACAAAAAGTGGAAACCTAATTATGAACAGGCGCTGGTGTTAATGGCAGGTGCCGGTCCTTACGAAACTTATGGTTAAGTCTACGATAGGGATAATGTGGACCTCTTAACTTGGCTACACATAAAAATTGCGCTGGTCATAGGAATGTGACAGCGCAGGTACTTAAAGGAAGGACCTCCATCACTAGTGGCTTCGATCATCACTGGTTGACGTCCGTTGCTCCTACGTGCAACCGCCGCGAATAGAACAACTCTAACGATAACAACCTTGGCGGTGATAATGACTAACGCCTACGGGCTGTATGGTCAAGGGAGCATATATAGTTGTATTTTTGTCCTTCGTGTTTGTGTTTCAAGGGAATAAGGGGAGGGAGGGGTGGGCTACGTCAAGGTTGATCCTGCTGTTTGGTTCGGCTGCTTCTTGCTTGTTAGAGGTACCGTTTAAGAGCTTCTTTTTTTTTTCTTTTTCTTTTTTTAAATTTCTTGTTCTGGCTCTGAAAGGTCAGTTACCTTGTCGGCGGCGGAGGCAGCAGGATGATGGCTGATTGCTGTTGGCGCTTGTTCTGTTATTTGTAACATCGTATTAGTATTATTTATGTGATATTATTTGTGATATTAACATCACTTTTAGTACAGTAATGGTGGCAATATTTGTATTGCTGTTAATGTTAATTATGATGATGATGATACAGTACTACTTGTTATGGTATTAGTTATTACTGGTTAGTAAAACTAGTGAAAGCTAAAATAGCACCTTCTGATTGGGCCCTGTTATTAATGCTAGCACGGCCTGAGGCTCGTTGAAGATGTGGGCATGCTACCCCTCCCCCCCCCCCTCCCCACCACATCGAATACCCGAGAAGAAAGTTCTCCGCGAGGAAATTAGGTTCAGACCCGAGGTTCAGACCCACCAATTGAGGTTTCCCCGAGAGGATGGAACCAGTCCGAATGGCGTTTCTTTTCATCTCCTCCTTTCTTTTCCTCGCGTGTTTGTTCCTCTTCCTTCTTTTGCCTCTTCTCTTCTTTTTTTTTTTCCTCCGGTGTTTTCCTGTTCGAGGACTGCTTCACGGGTCAGCGGCGTTTGCTGTCTCATACTTGTGCGTGCGGTTTCTCTCTTCTCCCTCTCTCTCTTCTCTCTTTTTCTCCCCCCCCCACTCCGAATCTACCCCCCCCTCACTCCTCCTCTATCTCCCCCGACTCACATCTGTCTCTCTCTCCATCTTCCCCTTCTTGTCTCCTCCGTGTCTTCCCTCCTCCTCCATCGCTTCCTCCTTCTCCCGCCCTCCTTTCCCTCTCCCTTCCTTTCCACTTCCTCTCTTCTTCAATTCTGCCCATTCCCGTCGCTTCTGGGATTTTGATGAGGACTTAGGAAATGAGCCGATGACGACCTCATACAATCTCCAATATCAGATAAATTAACTCTTGTCTCTGATTTGATTTATATTTGTATGTAAGACAGTTTTTTATTTACTTTTTTTCATTCCGTAGCTGTGAGTCTGTTTGTCTGTCTGTCTGACGCTTGTTTTGTTGCCACACACACAATGGTGCTAATTCTTCTATGGGCGGCCGCTGTTTGTCATGCGTGGAGGGCGTTCCCTGGAGGCGTCTCGGCACGTGGTGGGCGGGTGGCTCGTGAGTGGGTCTTACGGGCGGTGCTTTGTCCCCTGGCGTCTGGCACAACACACACGCCGCGTGGACACTCGTTTTGTCACCTTGGTCGTCGTCCTCTTCACTCGCTTCTCTCTCTCTCTCTTTCCATTCTTCCTTTTTTTTCTGGTTTCCGTTCTCTCTCCCCTCTCGCGCTTCGTTTTGTCTTGCCTATTTGTATTCTTCTTTATTCTTCCGTTTCTGGTCTTCCTCCCTCTTGCTTTTTTTGTCTTTCCCTATTTCTATCTTCCTTTTTCTTCTTCAGTTTCCGGTCTCCCTCCCTCCGTACTCTTCTTTCTGTCTTTCCCATTTCCAGTTTTCCTCCCCCTCCTATCCCATTACCCCCTTATTGCATGTGTATTTTCCCTCCCACCCCTTTCATTCCCTTTTCTATTCTCCCATTGCATTTCCCTTCTATCCTATCCATCCCTCCCCCCATTTTCATTTCTTTTCCTAGCCTTGTTCTCCTCCCCCCTCCCTCTCATTTACCTTTCCTCTCTCTCCTTCCCTTCTCCCCTCTCTTCCTCTTCCTCCCTCCTCCCATTCCTCCTCTCTTTCCTCTCCCTATCTTCCTCCCATTCCTCCTTTT
The DNA here is from genome assembly GCF_003789085.1 of Penaeus vannamei. NCBI lineage: Eukaryota > Metazoa > Arthropoda > Malacostraca > Decapoda > Penaeidae > Penaeus > Penaeus vannamei. The sequence continues at coordinate 859,359 of NW_020869213.1, forward strand.
TTCTCTTTTCTTTTTCCCTCCCTCTCGTTCCACCATTTCTACTTTAGCCGGGTTGCTAAGGAGAAAGAGAGAAAAACCCCTGCATTAATCTTCGCAGCCGATGCACAAACGAGTTTTTTTCTCCCAACCTCCGTAGTTGGACCACTTTTGCGAATACTTTCTCTTGCCAATTTGCGTTTGTAGGTGCGGCTGTGTCGCAGTGCCACGAGCATTGATAGCTGTTATTTAGTACGCTTCTAGGTTGCCCTATTTATTTTTTATTTTGTTTTGTTTGTTTTCTCGTGTTCCATTTAGATGTGCGTTTTGCTCTTGACTTCAGTTGCTTTCTTGTGCTCATTTCGCCGTCAGCTTCCAGAACCCACGATCACAGAGATAATATCTACGTGGTAAGGGAAGCGTTCCGTTCCCCTCTCGACGTGCGTGTGCGCGCGCGCGCACTGCCTGCGAGGCCGGCTATGAAAATCCTGAACCGAAACTACTGGCGCGCATCCCGTCGAACCGGCGACCTTTCCTGAGGTCTAGGTGAAGGCCACAAAACTTTCGTCTGCTTACGCTCGCGGTCGAGATCCGGTACGCGTGTGCGGGCAGTGCTATTGTGGGGAAGTTGTCCTTTGTGATTTTGTGAATGGGATGTAGGGAGTCGTTAGAATAATGGGTGTGAATCCCGAAATTACAGTGCAAGTTCAGGGCATAATGGTGGCGTCTTCAGCTCCGTTCGTGGGCGATGTTATTCAAGTAATTGAAAAAGCGGTTTAAAGCAAACCGAAATATTACGGAACTGTCTGTTATTATACCGCGTTTCTAGCATTGGATTTTCAGTTTTCGATTTTGTTTCGTAACTTGTCTTTCGAGAACTGCGACGGGCACATTCGAATTCGAGGAGTAGCGTGACTCGAGGGCTGGAGACCCGGCAGAGCGCATGGACTGTCCGCTGCAAGGAGGCGGCGGCGGCGGCGGCGGAAGGGTGAAGATGGACTCGGCGACGGGCAGGATATTATTGCCTGACGTATCTTGCGTGTGATTAGATTAGCCACTCGAGGAAGGTCATTCTTCCAAGGGCGCCGGGCCTTTTGTTGCGGCGCTGCTGACGGAAAGGTGCCTCTTGTGTGACGCCCTCGAGGTACGGGGGCAGGGAGGGTGGGAGGGGCGCGAGGTGTAATGAGGGTGATTTCGTGCGATGAAATGACGGGGGAGGAGTGACGGCAGATCACTGGATGATGAAATAAAATAAAAATAAAAATCTTGGATCGAGGTCATTATTCATTATTTCTGTCGCTGAGTTTGTCAAACAAGCCCTGTTTTCCCTCCGCTAGTTCATCACGACCCAATCAGGATTTTATGTAAATATTTTCAATTTCTCGTGTCGTCCATATTCACTTGTATTTCGCCCGTTCGTCTGCCTCGCCTTGTGCAAGCGATTCTACTGCCTGCCGAGACGAGTCCGGGTCCGTGATAATCGTAGCCGCGTGTCCCTTTTTGTTCTTGGAACCAGATTATTCAGATTATTCTTCGCCTCCGCCACTCCACGAGCGCCTGTGCCGGGAAGCGAGGAGTCTGCGAGAAGAGCGTCGAAACGAGGTTGCTGGAATTGCGGAGAGCGCGTGGCGATGTACGAGGAAAGGTCCCTCCTTCCTTTTTCTTTTCTTTTTTTCTTGTTCTTCCTTGTTGGTCTGTCAGAAATTATGTTTAGAAAATAACATCGATTAATTTGCTTTTTAAAAGTATACATTTCGTTAGTCATGAGTGTAACATACATTTCGTGTCATGTCGATGTTTAAATGGATTTAGCTCAGTCAAAATAAATGACAAAAGAAATAATGGAGATGGAGATTGAGGCGTGGAGTCTGTGGCAGAAGTGGGGTGAGGGGGGCGGGGGGGCCGAGGGGTCCCGAGGGGTCCCGAGGGAGAGACCCAGGCGGCACACATATACGCTCGAGCGCCCGGCCGCCCCGCGCAGTCTCGCTCGACGCGCTCTTGGCTCCCCTTCGGTCCCGACGCGCGAAGACGTCGCCGTCGCTCGCGCGCTCTCCGTGCCGCTCGAGGCTGGCCCCGAAGTCGTGCCTGTGCCCGCCGCTGCTCAGCGACGTCATTCTGGCTGATCTGCCGGCGTGGGGACGCGAGTTCCAAGTAGATTGCAGCTTTATAGTGAGGGTTATGTACCCTATTGGTAGCGTCGATAAGATCCTTCTGTAGATTTTCCTTTGATTCGTCTTGAAGTCCTTAGCGAGCGTGATTTAGCACATGCGCTAAAAGCCTAACCGAAGGGTCGCGAAGTTAGTGGTTGTCATCTTTTTATTTATTCCCTTTGCTTGAGCAAATGGCGGTCATGTATAAACTGTTACCGCTGGCGAGCGTGTTCTGTTTGGGGAGAGCGGGGGTATTTAAGCCAACTGTCAGCAACAACGTCTCACTTCTGATGCCAGACGGCTCCCTGGTGCCCCTGTGGCCTGGTCATCCTCCAGGCCCCCCCGTGGCGCAACGGTGGCCGCACTCGCCTTCCGCCGCGACGCCCCATCGGCCTGTCTCGGTCCTCTCGCATCCCTTCCTCGATGGGTTCAAGGTTCGCGTGACCACCAAGGTCAGGGGCGGGGACGACGACGACGACAGTCATGAGGACGAGGATTCGCGGGAGGCGGTGGCAGCGGCACCCGTAGGCGGCAAAAAGCCAGAGGTCACTCCTTTATCCTCATCCTCCAGCAAGCCCTGCTGCCAGGGGACTTCCGCCTCGGGGAGCTCGGCCCCCGGGGACAACCTCAACTCCCTGGACTTCTTCCCGGTTCAGAGGCTTCCGCGGCCGCCGCTGGTCGTGTGGCCCGAGTCCACCAGCCAGTTCAGACCTCTCAACGTGTCCGCCAAAGAGACGGGGATACCCAACTCTCTCAACTACAAAATTTATTTCCGTAGGTTTTTAGTGTCGATAACTGTATCGATGACTTCATAGTGAACATATATACTGTATATCTGGCTGTGCATTTTGGTTAGTTCCATATATTCAACGATCGCACATTCAGTAATTCAAGGTATGGACATATTTTTAGACCAGAAATATCTCGTTCAAGATGCAGCATGGAACTTCGTCATTGAGTTGTATTCTCATACTGACGAAATCCAAGTTTCACAAGTCCTTTCTCTGCCGATTTTCTATTTTCTCTGGAAAATGAACTACCAGGGAGTTGCAGTTTTCTGTATATATTTTTGCAGGTCAAATATATTCGGAAGTTCACAAGGTTTTACACACACGCACACACACGCACGCACGCGCACACGCGCACACACACACGCGCACGCGCGCACGCACACACACACGCACACACGCACACACACGCACGCACACACGCACACACACACACACACACACACACACACACACACACACACACACACACACACACACACACACAACACACACACACATATATATATTTTTTTTTTTTTTCATATATGCTTGTGTTGTAGGGGGAGGGGTAGAATATTTTTCAACTCCTAAAAGCTCCTATAAAAGTTTTTTTTTTTTTTTGTCTTTGCAGAGAATGAAGATGGCCCCATTTCGCCTTTCCACGACATCCCGCTCTTCGCCAACGAGGGCAACAAGATCTTCAACATGGTGGTCGAGGTGCCGCGCTGGACCAACGCCAAGATGGAGGTAGGTCTATTTCCCCGCCGAAAGTTCCTGTAATGTCAAAGAAAAGACCGGAGCGTCGGCAACTGTGGCAACCAGTTTACACATCATTCGGTGAATTTTAACAAGTCAGTCCGTTCAAATGAACTTTCACATTATGCACCTGGTTGGTTTTATCCTTTCAGATCTCCACCAAGGAATACCTGAACCCCATCAAGCAAGACGTCAAGAAGGGGAAACTCCGCTACGTCGCCAACTGCTTCCCGCACCACGGATACATCTGGAACTACGGCGCGCTGCCCCAGGTGACGTCTGAGGGAGTTTTTTTCCGGAGTGTTTGCGGGCGACTCTAAATTCTGCACTTTTTTTTTTTTTTTTTTTTTTTTTTTTTTTTTTTTTTTTTGAGGATGGACTTAATTTTTGTTTTATTCGGGTCTGTTTGGATAGATCTTTCTGAATGGAAAAAAATCAATTTTGGTAATTATCTGTGTGTGTGTCTGTATGTGTTTGTGTGTGTGTGTGTCTGTCTGTATGTGTGTGTGTGTGTGTCTGTGTGTGTGTGTGTGTGTGTGTGTGTGTGTGTGTGTGTGTGTGTGTGTGTGTGTGTGTGTCTGTATGTGTTTGTGTGTGTGTGTGTGTGTGTATGTGTTTGTGTGTGTGTATGTGTGTGTGTGTGTGTGTGTGTATGTATGTATGTGTTGTGTGTGTGTATGTATGTAATGTATGTATGTATGTATATGTATATGTCTATGTATAAGTGTGTGACTATGTATGTGTATGTGACCTACTGTAATTACCAGTGAAATTTTACTTATTGCTACAGATATTTGTTTCTTGACTTGCTTTTTTCATAATTCCTTCGCATAACCGATGATGATATTGGTATCAATAGATTCCTCTCAGAATACTCACATTCTTGGCCCTTTTAGCAGGGGAGGGCATGAAAGGTAACAGGGAATATTGTCGGATACACTAACAATGCTGCATAATCCAGGGGGTACAGCCCCCTCCCATCCCCCAAGGGGGGGGTACTGCATAATCCAGGGGGTACTGCCCCCAACACCCACCCAGGGAAACCAAGAATCCTCCAGGTAGTCATGGTAGGATAGAGCATCAAACACTCCCACATGTCAGTCATATTCTCTACCCTGCTGTGAATAAGTGGAGGATTCTGTCTTATATTACAGGGATTGGGGGGTGGAAGCCCCTTAGTTGGGGGGTCACAGGGGGTACAGCTATAGTGACTGATTATGTGTATATTATTCATATTTTACCCCACAATTTCCCTTTCATGCCCTCCAGTGCTATTGTGGCCAAGATTGTTACTATTTGGCGGTTTCTGTGGCATAATTTTGATACATTTGGATAGTTCAGTAGAGAATGAGAGGAATTCATCAATACTAAATTTGTCATGATCGGTTATGCGAATATATTCTGAAAAATTACCATTTATGATATTTTAATGTACTTTAGCAAGATAGCATCTGAAAACTACCATGTTGTCTAATGAGCCAGGTTTTAACATCTTGTAAGTTTAGGATATGTAGCATCTGAAAACTACCAATAAAGTCAATTAATGTTGCATGTAAACCTGTGATTAGTAATTACGTGCATTTCCAAAATATTAAATTAAAGGTTGTGATAAGCTCAAATACCAATGTTTTGGCAACTGATGTTCCAGACATGGGAGGACCCCAACCACGTTGACGAGGCTACTAGTTGTAAAGGTGATAATGACCCAATTGATGTGTGCGAGATTGGATACCGTGTTGCCAAGAGAGGAGACGTCATTCAAGTCAAGGTAAGTCCCTCCTTTTGTGCTTTTCCTCTGCAGACTCAGAGAAGTAAGAAAATAGTTTTTCCATTCATTTTAACTTGATTCTACCTTGGATGGCATGCCCGCACATGCCAGCCAATCAGTGCGTGATACTTTTCAGTATATCTTGGTTAGGAACTGTTTTTTCATTAATCGTGAATCGTATCATGTTCCTTGATACAAAATTTATATATAAAGGTGTATAAAATGCTTTTGTGACATTTTGACAATATATCTGATACATGTTCATTCCATTATGTAAATATGATATCAATCGGTCGTTGAAACACAGTAAGAATTTTCAGCATGTCTTAGTAATTTTATGTGGTTCTGACTTTGGTGGGATATAAAAAGATATAACTTCAAAATCATTTTGAAATACTGAGTTAGGGATCAAAGTTATCAGCATAAAGGCTTTATAACTTACTTTTTTGATATATTACAGCCATTAAGACTAGAAAATGCCTGTGTTCATTGGAATTATTATTAGAGTTTTGGAACTCTTATGTGAGCATAGACTCGTACATGGTGAATATGAAAAGAGGCAAAGCTTCAAGAAGTATTACTTCCGCTTTCCATATGAAGAACAATGGATATGCAGTAAAAAAGTTTTTTTTTTTTTTTCTGAGAATACATTTATAGTTTGCCACAGCCTTTCAAAGGGAAGAATAAGTGTAAATAAACTACGACTTTTGGAGTTATCACTTTCCTTTTCATTTAAAGGTCTCATGATTTTTTTTTTTAGTTAAAAGCACACTACCCTTGTTAAGTAATTTAATGATTTTCTGTCGACTTTGTGTAATAACTAACCCCTCCCCCTCCAAAATTTAGTACACCAAAATGCATTTCAGAAATTTATTAAAATATCTTCTGGCATACCATTAGCCATCAGACGCTATATCAAAGTGTTTAGGGGCTTTTGGGGGCTACAAAAATGGCCTAATATTCCTGTCTCCAGCTCCTCCTTGACCCTCTCCTCCACTAATTGTTCTGTCTTGCAGGTTTTAGGCACACTGGCTTTAATTGACGAGGGAGAGACGGACTGGAAGCTCATTGCTATTGATGTGAATGACCCGCTGGCTCCCCAACTCAGTGACATTTCTGATGTCGAGAAGCACATGCCAGGCTTCCTGAAGGCTACTGTGGAATGGTTCAGGATCTACAAAATTCCTGATGGGAAGCCAGAGAATCAGTTTGCATTCAATGGAGAGGCTAAGGATAGGGAATTTGCCCACAAGGTATGTATAAGCTAGATTGCAATGAAAACAAAACCTTAAAAAATCTTCAAATTAATGATAGATTCATTTCATGTACATGTTAATTTTGTTTACTCAAGTAATTAAGTGTTTAAGAAAGGAAACAATGTTGGACTTTTACAGATTATCCTCGAGACCCATGAAGCCTGGAAGAACCTAATAGAAGGCCAGTCAGATGCTGGAGGCCTTGACATTGGGTCTGTTATGGTTCCCCATGCTGCAAAGAAGCTTCCAGTGAGTGAAGCCCAATCTACCATTGATAGTGCTCCAGAGGTTGGCCAGCCACAACCTGTGGATCCTAAAAGTAAGTCAAAAGATGGAATGTTTAATTACTGGTAGGCCCTTGCTGACATATATTCTCAACATTTGTATTATCATTGTAAAATAATTTTTAAGTATTAGAAGCCTGGATTTTTAAGCTTTCATTTTGATATGGACCAAAACTAGTGCCTACTTCATAACTTTTATGATAGAGCATGAAATTTTTTTCTTTGGGGTGGCTAACTGGAATTTTCTTTTGTGGAGGAATTCAGCCAAGATGCAGCTGACTGGAACTTGTGATAGAAAAATTTGGCAGAGGGTGGGGGTGATAAGAATGTCTGACGATGGGATATTGTTGTTGAGTGTTGGGTAACAGCCGTATCTCGCCCTAAGGGCCTTTAGGAAGAGACTCTTGCATTATATGTTGGGTATATAGAGGGTGAGTGAGGGGGAAGAGGACTACTGGGCCACTTGGTTTATAGTAGTGTAATTGCACTTATGGAAAATTGAATGATATGAGGGGGGAGGAAATGCTTATACACATGTTACTTATAGTGACTGATATGGTGTCATTCTAATACCATTTTGATAAGGCATAATAAATGACAAATACAGACCTCAGAAAACGGCAAAACATTAAAAGCTTCTCTAAAGAAAGAGCGAAAAGCATTGCAGAGAGAAGACAAGGAATCTTGATGTAGGCTAGGCCTTCAAGCCAGAAACTTAGATGTGTGGCTGGTAAGGCTAGCTATTCAGCTGTAGTAGCATTTCTGCCTTTTCTAAACATAATATGATACAGAAAAAGATATAAATAAAATTTAACCATACACTGTCATAAATGGATGAAAATTAGAGTACAGTTACACTGCCTAGGGTTAGTGACTTATGATCATATGATTCCGTGTTACTTTCTTGTTTATTGCGCTGCATAAAAAATATATAATAAATATATTAAGCCAATAATGTGACATCCTCAACATAAAATCGTGCATCTCTTTATATAAAATGCATTAGTTGTATAACTCAAGAAAATGCTACATTGAACCTGTAACCTTGATTTATCTAAAACGTATACAACTACTCATAGTGAGTGTGTTGTAGATTCGCTTTATGAAACTGTGGCTCTGCCTTTGGTGATGCCCAGCTGAAGTGACATTAAATGAAATTTCTGCTGTCATGACGTTTGGTCTGCCACATCTTGTCAGTTCATACCATGATGGTTTAAGGAATTTTTGTTTGATTTATTTAAACGGAAAAATATTTCATTATTGCTTTAAATACTTTTCATTTGCATCAAACTATCTGTAATCATAAAAAATAACAAGAACAGACTTAAGAAAAGAAATCCGGAGTCACGTTTCCATTTAGCAGATAAATTTCTGTAGGAATCCAGTCCCGCAGGCTGGACATTCAGTAAGCCTGATGCTCAGATTTTGGCCTATGTGCTGGCCACAAGGCACCCAGTTCCAACAGGTTAACCCTTAAAAGATACCAGTATGATTTAGATCTGCATGTTTTTTTTTTTTTGTTTTTTTTATTATCCCATCTATAATGTACATATATTGATCAGAACAGCTAAGAAAAAAAAAGATGATTGGTTTGCAACTGAATACAGGCAAACAGTCTTTCTGCATGCTAAAATTAATTACCATTATCATCAATGATCATTATTAGTATCAGTACAGCCTCCATCATTATCATTATGATGTTGACATGTAGGCATGAGAGATGCTGGCTGTTGGACTACTTGGCTTGGGGTGTGGGGACATAGAGGAATACATTGTTGCCATATCTGCCATTCGTTTCATGTAAGGCCTTTTAATAGGGGTGATAATCATAAATGTCTACTGCTGTTTAAGGGGTTATGGGGTGGGAGGGGGGAATAAAAAAAAAAAAAAAAAAATTGACTTTGCCTATGAGTGCAGTTTTTTGATGTATGGTTGCAGAAATATTTTCTATTTTACACAAGTTTTATATGCTGAAGTTTCATTTCTTTTTTCTTTTTTTACAGTTGATACCTGGCACTATGTTAGCCTGAAGTGACTTCCTTGGCCATCGCGACTGTGATAGTCCCTGGTGATACTACAAGACATCTTTATTGTATTCAGTTTCCTGTGACTTGTACATTATGAAAAATATACTTGGAATTTTTAATGCTCGAATAACATCCAATGGAAGTGATTTTCCAGTATTACGAGAGTTGTATTTTACTCCTCTCTGCTCTTTTGCATATTTAAGAGAGACGTCACCAGGGAGTTGGTACTCTTTTGTATCACTGGACGAACAAATATTTATATATTTAAATGCTGTTTCATTGATCATCCTTTTAAAATATTTTTAAAGATAAACTACATGTACCAGAGTTACAGAATGTGAATACTTTAGATTGATTGCATATGCAAAATCATAAGAATGGAAGATTGCACCAATATATCTTTGGTAAAACTCCATTAAAGATAAAGCTACAAAAAATCCAGCATAATTTGTCATTTTTACATAAAAAATGACTGCACAAATCTATTAACTTGTCTCCAGTAAAGAGGGGTAAATAGTGTTATTATTTCTGAAAACCAAAGGCACCTCAAGCCTACATTAACTGGTATTTTTTTTTTTTTTTTTTTTTTTTTTTTTATCATATTCTTTGTAAAGTTTGAATAATGAATCACATTTAATTATAAAAAAGGTGAGAATCAACATGCAATCAAGTGGGATGTAAAGATGACAGGATAATCCAGTAATCCATAAACCAGAATAGGCATGTAATGCAATCTAATATTTTGATAAATCATTATCACCTTGCATGACATGCTTGCTTGCTTCCTGCACCCTGTATTTCCTTAATTTTCAATATAAATGAACACCTGGAGAGCATAGAACAAACTTTCTAACTCATAGCACAAAGGTACAAGATGCTATAAAAGAATGACATAGACATGGGTATTTAAATGCCTTCGATTTTAGTTTGAATAAAGTCCTATTGCTTAATACCAAGATCTGAATATATAAATATTTTAAACCAACATTGACTGTTGCCCATTGTTTTATTAAGGCCTCGCCACAGAAGTGGTCATAATTGGCGGGCAACTGTATCATGGGTATATTGAAGTACATCAACAGTTTCCCCTGTTTACGGCTAGCTCGTTCAGTAGTTGTGGGCAACATTACAATAACAATTCTTAAAATTATATTTTTGAATGTTTACCTTCAATTTAAGTGCTATTGCCTAAAAGGCTTACCACACAAATTATGCTGCTACTATCAGACAAAAAACAGCTTTGTCCGATGAGCTGACAGCATGGGAAGGGCCACGTTTTATTCAACCAGTACTTTGTCCTTAGCAGTCGTGGCATGTACACACACATCACCCAGCGGGAAGTGGTTAGTAGAGTAATTTGCCTGCTCACGACGTCATTTCAATCTGTACCCACTTGTGTTTACCTTTACATAAACAGTACAATGTTTTATGTGAATGTAATAGTGGAGACAACTAAGAAAAATAAACACAAATAGAAAATTGAGTATGCACTTTATTAACACACATGATCATAAATTTTACATACTTGTAAGGTACCACAAGGATGGAAATGGGAATTGTTCTCTTTATGGACAATGCATTATATCTCCAGAAAATGGGGGGAGGAAGGAAATGTAAGATATGGAAATGAAGAGACAAAAGATTGTACGTTGAGATGATAAGCTGTCATGTAAGATCGTCTCGTACATTTATATTTTTCAGAAAATGTTTGTCTATGGCCTGATCATGGGTGGGGAATTAACATCCCCATTTAATATTTTTCATTATAATACCCATCCCTCTGTTCTAAAGAAATTAAATCTTTATTATGCTATATATCTTGTATTTTTGTCTGTGACTAGAGCTTGAAAAACCTTGGTAAAAAAAAATATATATATAGCTTATGCATACCATATACTGTCTTAAACTAAAGTAAGGAACTGAACCTTGGAAAAGTGACAAAAGATCAAAAGGCCAGAAAAAAAAGGTTATCCCCAATAATGTTTCTTCACATAAACTTCAAATATAGTTCTCCAAAACAGGTACAATACTTTTATACATTTTTACGAATTATACTTTCAAACTTTATTTATCAGCTCCTCCTAATATATATTCATCAATTTTGGCTCTGATATTCAATGTTAATTGTCTGGATAGTAAGGAGGGATGTGTAGAAAGATGTATAAGCAAGCAAATTTAGGGATAAAGTTACGAAGAGTGAAGTAATAAGCTGGATTCACTTTTTTCCAACTCTATTTAGTAAGGATAGGAACTTACATATTACACGAAATATCAACATTGCCTTTTTTTCATTATGCATCTGCATAGAACAAACTCCTAATGAGACTAGTTCTCAGTATTGCAAAGACAAATTTTGTTAACTGCCCATGCAATATCCTGTGTACATCCTTTTCCTCTTCTCAAAAGTTTTTCAAAGTGCAGGAACTTTCAAAGGGATGATAAACCTAACCTTTGGGAGAATTACAAGAGAAATACACTATCCCATTTTTGTTTCCTTTATGGAAAACGTGATAAAAGGAAAGGGGAAAAAATGGAAAATACAAATTCATTAATATTGGAATGTAGCATGTCTTGTATTCCGGAAGGTATGGTCTACAGGCATGTCCAGATGAGTAGGCCTGATCAGCAGGCATGCCTGAGAAGTTGGTCAAGAGATGGGCAAACTAGTCATAAATCAGTAGTTTTGCCTGCCTTTAATATCATTTCCAAGGCATGCCTGCCTTTAATATCATTTCCAAGGCATGCCTGCCAATCAGTCCCATTCATCTAGACATGCCTTACTGCAGTCATTTTCAACCATATCTTAAAAAATACACCATATTTCAGATACAAAAAGAATTCATACTTGTTATACAAAATCTAGCAGTCTGCAAGGAGGCAAACTGTATTTTCTAATAATTGGCAAAAATGAAGTTTTCTCAACCAAAACAGTTTTCTGAAAATAGGAAGAGCAATAACATCTGTGGGATGCCCCAGAACATATTTCATGTGTAGCTGAAAACACACTTTCCTTTCTCTTCAAAAATTATTTGTACAGATAGAACTCTTATGCCATAAAACCAACTCTGCTGATATTCCAAGCACCAAATTCATTAGTAAAGAGAGAATTGTAATGAAAGAAAAATTAAATCAAAATGTATTTAAAGCAGAATTACAGTTAACTCTGCCTTTTAGGAATGGCTCCTTCCATGGTATAGTTCCATTTAAATTGCTCCTCTTCTGACATGCAATCAATTCTATTCTCAAGAATAACTTCTGCCATATAATGTCTTGATTGAAAACTTATGAAATAAGTCTTCCACTTGTTCCCTTGTCCAACAATATTCACTTATGTTGCAGTGAAAGCCTGCTCTAATAGGTTCCAATCATCTTTTATTATAGGAGAAGTTCCAGGGTATGAACCATTTCAAAGTGACACTTACACTCTTCCTTCAAGGTATTTTCTTTAAATGTCAGAGTGCTTGTTCTGAGCAGCTGGCAAAAGAAAAGAAAAAAAAGAGTACTAGAAAGCCTGATCAGATAAGGGCTCCAGATGACTGTGACAACAAGGCAATCCTGAGGTTACTGCAGAGCCTTCATAGGGAGTAAATGGAACAAAGGCATATTGATTGTAAACCCTCTTTTAATATGAGATAGAAAATAAAATGGCAGAAAGTTGTCATACAGTCTTCCAAGAGTAACCAGTACCATTTTGTCCATGGTACTCCTTGCATTACATAATACACTCTGAAAGTATCACGGTCACTCTGTGGTACCCACAACATACAAAATACGCTTATGAACACATTTCAGTATATTGCTTGTTCCTGCTATATGGTTCTACTGGAATTTGTTAATATGAACCACTACTTCAAAATAATATTTTCATATAAAATTATCTCAGGATTCTTCAGCATTACAATGGCTATTTCATTGATCCAAAACTATTTTTACATGGGTTAAAAATAGAGTTTAACATTTAAAAACTGTCCCAAAAGGGGCAAACCCCAAGAAACAGCATTGCACTCGGCCACGTTATGTACACAAGTATTACAGAAAAAAAAGAAAAACATTTTATCTACCTAGTCTTTTAATGCATATACAGAAAACCAGTCATTATCGATATTATGCTAAAACCCCATTCTGAGCTTCCAATTTATAGAATAGTCTTTGGGTTCACATTTGAGCAAGACATGTCCATTCATGCGACAATAGCATACTGGTAAAAAGACAGAAAAAAAAAACACCATATTACTAAAAGTACTTTTAAACATGTAAATAAAACAATAGAGATTGGAATAAAATATAAACAAATATAGAAATAAAAATGACAGGAAGACAGCTTTGTTTCAATTGGCGGTTATGAATTTGGCTATTATATAATTTGACCACAGTCTGAATATGAATCTTGGCACACAGGACAGGAAGGGTAGAGGGTGAAGGGGGACAAGTATGCGGGGGAGGGGCAGGGGGGTGCAACTGCTGTCCATTACGAGGTGCGATTCTCACCTAACCCCATACGAACAAGGGCTCGCTGGTGCATATAAAGCAGAGGTATACTGAGACTAAGAAATAAAGGATATGCAATTAGTATTCCTTTTGGCTAACTCCTTAGAAGTATGTATGCCTTCTTTTTTTATTCTTATCTTTATAAGGGGGGAGGGGAGATCTGTCCATTTTATGTATTAATTTGACTTACTTGTTATTTAATGTTTTGTTACATTTTTAAAGAAGCCATTCAACTCCTAAACGAATTAAGCACCTTTACAGAGTTAACATGTCTGATGTAAATATATATCTTTATTTATTCAGTCAGTCAATTGAAGAAGAAAAATATTTCTTTTTTAAAGTATAATACATAAACTGGGTTCCATGACAACATGGTGATTATGTGTTGTGAATCAGCACATGGAACCAGCATTACATATTTACAGTGGATACAAGCTACAACCTCTACACTCTTCCTATTATGGCAATCTTACATAGGTTAAGTTCTTTCTAGTTTTCGTGCTAGTTTTAGTGGTGGTGTGCCAGCTTTCTAGTCTATGATTTAAACTATTTTTGCATATAACAAGTGCAAATATACGACTAGGGTCCCAATCTATTTCTGCATCACTGTGTATCTCAGATCTATTGGATTTTTTTCTAATGTTGTTATTGTTACAAAAAAGAAAAAAAAAAAAAAAAACTGATAAAGTTAACAGAGCTGTATGAAACATGTCAACTTGATTCACTGTTTGTTTACAGAATACAAAGCAGTAATGTGTATATATAGCATAAAATATGTATGATAATATAATTCTTGATATAAACTTAAGGTAGATTGCATTTGAATCTGTACCATTCATACACTAACATATGTACAGGCATGAAAAATACTGTGTACATATAAATGTATATAGATATATTTATATTTGTATGTCTTCTATGTACTGGTTTGCCTACAGTTATATATGTAACTAATAAATGAACCTGCCCTCTCCACTTGATCATGTATATCTATCTACATATATACATACAATCATGCATGTACCCAAACAATCAAATTATAGTCCTTTCCATTCCAGAGAAGATAGAGGGTTCAAAAGACCCAATACACCTTCCTAAACTCCTTTATTCCACACCTCTAAAAGATGTCATACTTTCTGCATTCATCAGACCACTCAGTCCAGCCAACTACACAAGTGCTTCTAGCCACTTAATGGCACAATACACTAGTGCATGTCCCTTGCATTCCTATCACTCCTTGTCCTTCCTTCTAGAAATTGTAAGATATGAAAACAGTTGAATACTCCCTTACTTTCTCTCTTTCTCTCTCATTCTCTCCCTCTAAAAGAAAGGAAAAATCCAGTACCTTTTGTGTCCCTACATTCTAATAGTCAAAATATCTTACAAAAATACAATAGCACAGCAGGCGTGCTTTTTGTAATGACGAAGGTGGTCATATCCTCACTTATATACACAAGATCCACCCTTCATTACAAAGCATCCACCTTTATCCACAGTAGGATTATGAATACATATAAATAATTTAGAAAAACTGTAACAACAATTATAATATACTCACTTATCTACTTGCTGGCTTGCAACAATCTCTCGGACCATTACCTCTATGACTCTTACCTATGTATGGACTGGGAGTGAAACAGCCAATCGACACTAAGATGCAAATACAATTTGCTTCAAAACCAACACATTGCTGTCCAGCTTCCCCAACTATCTTCCGAGCAGGTATATTTTTTTTCTTTTTTAAAAATCTTTTTAAAGCTTTTGAATATACTACTATTCAGCTATGATGAATTAAAGCATGCAAGAAGTGAAAGAAATACAAGAAGAAAGAAAAGAACAAAGAAAAGAAAAAGGAAATGGGAAAAGAATAAAATAATAAAATGAAAAGGAAGATATTAATGGAAGAGAGCTGAGAAGGATCTAATATTTATGACAATATTAGAAATGGTGACATTAATAATAATAGTAATAGCAGTAATAATAATAATAATAATAAAAAATAATAACAATAATAGTAATAATAATAATGATAATATCAATAATATCAACAATATTGATATCAATATTGATAACAATAACAAAATGAAGAGCTATTATGGAAATAATTATAATAATAATAATAATGGTATTGATAACAATAAACACAACAATAATAATGACAATTAAAAAAAATAATAATAATGATAATATAAACAATAAGAAAAATTAAAAATACTAACAAATATAACAACAATAATAATCTAACAATAATGACAATAACTTCAGCAACAATAAAAACAATGGTAAAAACATATATATATATATATATATATATATATATATATATATATATATATATATATATATATATATATATATATATATATATATATATATATATACATATATAATATATATATATATATATATACATATATATATATTATATATATTATATATATATTATATATATATATATATATATATATATATATATATATATATATAATGACCTTTTGAAAATATTTTGTGTGTCTGAAAAAAGGGAACGAATCCTCTGAACATCATCAGTAATGAATAGTTGAGGAGTCAACAAATCATGAAATAAGACAAAACTGAAACAGAAACTGAAACTAACAAAAGAAAGAAAGAGAGAAAGAGGGAAGGAAAATAGAAGAAAGGAAAGAGGGACTCTAACTGAATGCCAGACAACTATACATACATAATATCTCTTGGTCCAAGGAAGTCAAAATTGATGAGAAAAGACTTAAAATCAAGGGTGTAAGATTGACAGAAGAAAGCAAGCGAAGTTACAAGAAGTGAGCTGAAGAATAAGAGAAACGCAGGGAATATAGACGTGAAAAATAACTTGCCTTAAATACTTGTCACACGTTTGCATCGGGTTTGAAGCCTTGCAACATCCATTTCTATTTTCGAGGATGAATGAAAAAAGAAGCCAAATTAAATGAACAAGAGAAAGGGCACATAGTAAATCATAAAAGGAAATATTAGGATTAATAATAATGATAATCATCATACTGACAACATCAAAAGCAAGAGTATAAAGATAATCATAACAAAAGTAAGTGGGAGACATGAAAAATATACATGAATAGTAATAATAACAATAATCAGTGGTCCAATAATGGATGCATCATTTCAAATAATACACTAATGAACCCACAAATAAAAACAACTAAAATATCAGTGATGAACAATCGTATCATACTAGTAAAAAAAAGC
>NW_020869213.1:896055-900446 GCF_003789085.1 Penaeus vannamei
AGTGCCAGCGTGGACGTCCTCTATTAACCTAATTTACTGATATTCAAATGAGATCTTTTTATCCTTAAATTATTTTCCATTTTATTATATTCTAGCTAAATGCTTGTATCGGTTAAGGGGGTACATATTATTTTTTCGTCATCTGTTCATTCGCAAGGTATGTTTCTTCACGTAGAGTTGAAAATTATACTTACAAAATAGCAATGTAAAAAGAAAAGATAATCTAATCGTATATGCAAAAATGTTTCAGTAAATTCGCGATTTATAAAAGAAAATTAATTTATACATGTATACGACGAGCTCTTTAATTCTGTCTCGGCAACAAGGGCGTGGATACAGCTGTCGCTTAACTATTTTTTCACAGCAATCTTTCCCTTATCAAGACTTGAAAAAAATAGATAAATGTGGAGGATCGAGATTGGATCGAGGAATGGCCAGCAAGTACGACAATATATAAGGGCTAGAAAGCAAGCTGCAATAAAGAATCGAACTTTATTAAGGACACACCTAGATCCTCTATAGACGCGCCAGACCCCTTAGCGGCCCTCGGATCCTGACGCTTATACCACATTGCCGATACCTCTGTGGATCATCCGGCGAGACGAGGCGACAGGCAACCCAGTACCTGGAAAACCGAATTCTACCTCCCTTTTACCTCTTAATTCTCTTTCAAAAGCTGCACAAGATACAGAACGATGGCGCCAGCGACCGAGAGCGCTCCAGCAGCGGCCCCCGAAGCCGCGGCCACCTCTAATGTGGGCATCAACGCCGTCCTGCTCGGGCCGCCTGGATCCGGGAAAGGAACTCAGGTAGGCCTATGGACTGGATTTTGATGGACACGGATTGAGGGAGAAGGATTTCGATTTCTGGGACGGCTGAGGAAGACAGGAATGGGGGTGGATAGAGAGGTGAAGATTTATGAGGAGACATTCAATAGCGAGGGATGTTTGGTAGAGTCTTGTTGAAGGACCTCTTATGGGGAAAGGGTTAAGGACATTGATTTTGCTCTTGACTCCTGGAGAAGCGGTTCATGGGGTTGATTTGGCTTCGAAGGGGTTGTGAGGTGACGAATGGTTAGAGGTTTGTGTGTCGGGAGGTATTGTGAGGGAACCTTTCGTGAGGGGGTAGGAAAAGGGACACTAATGCTGCGTTCAGAACTCCTTGCCCAAGACGTTGGCAAAATGGATTAGGTGTTTTGACTGGGATCCCGACTTTGGCGTCAGGGACAAGTTGTCCATCTCGTCGGTCTGGCCCTCCTTTGCAGCCGGTCAATCAAGACAAGATGACCGCAATGGCATTCATATGAAAGGGTGTATTTTTGTTTGTCAGTTGCAGGTAACATAACTATGCATCATAGGAGTTATAAAATCTGTGCAGCATGTAGAATAAAGATGCTAGTATGGTTAAAGGTCCAGGTTACGAGCATGGCAGCCATTGTAGATTTCTTGTGGTTAGGCCTACGGTTGCACACAAGCATATGCACATATAAACATAATTTCTGGTTAATAAGTACGAACCTAATCTAACATAAAGTTAGTCACAATTTTTTGTTAATTTTTCATAAATTGTCAACTTTTTGAGGTGCACAGTCACAAGAGTTAAGATAGTGTCAGTCATGTGAAACGATGATACTCGCAGATGTAAACAACAGTGGCGCCAAGCAAGCAAAAGTGTGCTGCGATGTTAAACTTTGTTTTAGCAGTTGCTGAACAGAACAGAAGTGTGATCCATAAAATGCATTTGGGTTGATTCGTAGCCACTCACGCCAGGGGCATTTTGTAGCCAAAATAAAAAAATCCGGGCGGCTACAAAAATCGGCGGGCGGAGCTTCCCCGGAGTCTGTCCGCCCACCCACCGCGGCCCGCTGCTGAGCCGGAGTGCGACCCCGATATAGCGTCACACTGGCAGGACGCGCAGAGTGTTTATTTTTTTCAGGTGTCTCAGATATGGGACACCCAGCGTGATTGGGTTAATTTCAATGTATATGAAATTTCATATTTGCTAATCCATTGTTCTATAGTATATATAATAAATTTATTCTCATATTTTTCAAGTTGCCATTAGTTTTATTTACCATAAAAACGTACTCAAATATAGATCTTGATTTTTCAAATGGAAACGATCATTATCATCAGACTTGAAAAAGTGACAATTTGCTAACAAAGATTTACAAAATTTCAGAAAATTGTCTAAAAATTTATGGAAAAAATGCTAGTGTGGCAGCACCTTACCCTAACCTAATTGCGAGTGATATCATCTTCTCGTGCCAAGACACTGCCATCTTGTTTGTTTCACCACGCATGCGCACGACACCAATGAGGGCTTATCTGCCGTACCAGTAGTCAGCTCTTTGATAGAATAGTGAATGATTACGTTCAAGCTGGTTGCAGAGTGGGCAATGAAAGCCTTGGAGATGTCAAACATGGCCTTATCCTGCTGGT
Organism: Penaeus vannamei; assembly: GCF_003789085.1. Lineage (NCBI taxonomy): Eukaryota > Metazoa > Arthropoda > Malacostraca > Decapoda > Penaeidae > Penaeus > Penaeus vannamei. The sequence continues at coordinate 898,497 of NW_020869213.1, forward strand.
CCTGGCAAGTTGTCGACAATCAAGACAAGGAGTTCCAAATGCAGCATAATACCAACTTGATTCTATGGGAAGGTATTAGAAGGGGGTAGATAATGTATTCTTATGTCATGAGAACAAATCTAATGACCATTTTGGTTGCAATCACAGCTTACAATCTTGATTTGATAAGTCCTGATAGAAGGGAAGGGTTTGAAGTATATCAAGAAAATGATGGGGTAAAACAGTCTTAAAAAAATTTTTGGGAAAAAAATAAAAAACAAAAGGAAATCTAACCCATCGTTCAGCAAAATCAATAAGAATTCACACCGTCGAAAACCCCTGTGGTCTTACAATATGTTCCAACCAATAACCCAATTTATCCTAACCCTGAGGTATTTATACAATACATTCTGTATATTTCCCTCAGCCCTCAGACTGTTATTTCACATGATGGTCACGTCATATGCAACCAGTGGGTTAAGAGGGTGATTGGAGGGGAGTATCCATGGCCATTCACAGAGATGCCAAGCCAGGGGAGAGGATCCTTTCAAGGTCTTTCAGAGTACTAATACAAACCTTGGATAGGTTCCTGCTCATCTGCTACTGGTTTCCAAATAGAATTTAGCCAATGTTCCTTGTTTAGTTCTTTCCAATAGCAAAAACATTCTCTGACCTTTTGTACAAGTATTGAATGTCTTTCCTTGTCCATGTCAATATAATTGATTCAGAAAAAAACTTGGCAAGCTGCTTTATAATCAGTTCCTTGTTCTTTCTCATTTCCTATATCTTATAGTGATGTCAGCCTATATTGTATTATCATGAGGCTCATCAGAATGTTGCAGTGGTTTTGATCTTCAGTCCATGTTGCCAGTATTTTTCTATTCTTAGTCACAGGTCTTCAAGAATGATTTGTGTGGTCTGTACTTGTTGGGAACCCTGGTCAACTGTCATCTTGAATTGATGTCCAATTGGGAGCCATCTTTTGGATGAGGTTAATATGTGGTAAGAATAGCAAAAATATCATATTGTGGGTGGGAAATAAGTGCTGCATAGGAGGGAGTAGAGGGTGGAGGGTGGAATGTGTAATGTGTTTAAAATCCTGAGAACTGCTCTCTGACACACACAAACTGATCATGAAAATAAGTTGTGGATTCCCAGGAATAACCCCTGGGTTTTTAGGTTGGAGTAATAGGGACTGTGTCTCAGTGGTTTGATGTTACTTCCTAAATAATTAGCAATACTTTCATATATATTATAAACCAGCCATATGTGATGGAACACAACATATTCATATATATTACACTGAGTCATAGGAATGAAAGATAATGATGTAATAATGTGTGAAACAAATAAAGATACAAAAAAATGATATTGATTACAACTTAAGGTGTATTACATTTGCAAGTAAACACTGAAAAATGTCTAATGTCCTTTGTGTTAGATAGACTTTCAAAAGGTTGGAAAATTGTGCTGGCTGTACCTGAACAGTATCATTTGACCTGTATGAGTTTGCAACACTTGTCAGAGTCAGGTGCTGTACTGTAATAAGTATTTACCATGTTTAAAATTGATATTGAAGAAATGTCATATACTAGTCATCTCAAGACATTCGCATTACAAAGTGAAAGTAGAGAAGTTATTTGATAAAACAAATAACATATGCAATATAGAATAAAAGATGAGGAGGCAAGGGGAAGCAATTGTAGAAGGATGGGGAAGTGTTTAGGGGAAGCAGTCCCACTATACACCAACAGACACAATAATAAGATTGAAACAATACAGGGAGCCAGTAGCACAGCTCTAATACTCGATTAAGCGATTAAATCTAACCTATGTGTACTCAACAGTTAGTTTTATAACTCTGCTTCTATCTATTTTAGCACTCTTTCCAGGATTAAGTCAACAAGCCACTCATGAATAAGGGCAGTTTCATGTAGACTTTGAGCTTCAATGGAATTTTGAGTGGTTAGT
>NW_020869214.1:0-2500 GCF_003789085.1 Penaeus vannamei
GAATGACTCCTCCCCATAGCTAAAAAAAAATAACATATATAATGGAAAGTAAAATTTCCTGAAAGAAAAACTTAAATCTGAAAAGGACCCCCCCCGCCCCGAGAACGTCGCCGAACCCCCCTCTCCCTGCCAAAAACAAAAAAAAAAAAAAAAAAAAAAAATCATTTTCCCGCAACCGATCTCAGACCTCTTCCTTCCGACAAGAGAGACCCCCCCCCCCGCCCCCCCCGTCCGCGACGCGCCCACCGGAAGCCCCAGTTGAAACCCTCGATTTGGAGTCTCCGGAGTGGAAAAAGACTTACAAATGAGAGGCACAAGACGGTTTCTCTCTTTCTCTCTCTTTTTTTATTCTTTATTTCCTTTTCTTCCCTCTTCTCCTTCTTTTTTGTTTCCTTCCCTTTTTTCTTCCTTCTTCTTTTCTGTTTCTTCTTTATTTCTCCCTTCTTCTTCTTTCTGTTTATTTTCTTTATTTTTCTTCCTTCTTCTCTTTTATTTCTGTTTCCTTCCTTTATTTCTCTTCTCCTCTTTCTTATTTCGTTATCCTTCCCTTTTTTTCTTGCTTTTTGCCTTTCATCTGTCCCTCTTTTTACAACCTTCTTCTCCCTCCCTGCCCCCCTCCCTTCCTATCTCCCTCCTTCCTTACCTCCCTACTCCCTTCTCTCCCTCCCTCCCGTCTCTCTTCCTTCCCTTCCAAAGCCTCACAATCCCATCCCACTTCCCTCCCATCCCTTCCTCGTATCCCTATCCCCCCATCCCTTCCTCCCTACCCTCCTCCCATTCCCCCTTACCCTCCCTCTCATCCTCCCACTTCCCTCCCTCCGCAATCCCTATCCCCCTCCTTCCCTCCCATCCCATCCCTTCCACCCCTCCCTCCTTCCTTACCCTCCCTTCCCTCCTCACCCCCCCAAAAAATCATAACTCCCGCAGGTGGAAGGAAGGAAGAAGGAGCGAACAACACACCCACCTGCCTGTGATTCGCGTCGCCGCCTCCTTTTGTGCCAAACGAAGGCAAGATGGCGGACGCTGAATCGAACCTCCTCCCCTTCCCCCTCCCCTTTCCAATCATGCCCCCCACCCCCAACCCTCCCCCGCTGTGCCCTTCAATGGGAAGCGAAAACCGGAACGCTACGGGTTGTGGCTCGATATCCGGGTATTGTGGGAGGCGATACCCCCGAGTATTGTGGGGAGGCGATATCCAGCAAAATACCGCCAGTTGCCCCGCGGTACCCTGGTTCCATTACCACCCCAGCCACTACCCCCACCACCCACTACCTCCTACCACCCCACCACTACCCCCCATACTCCTACCACCCACTACCCACACACACCCACACCCCCACTACGCAGCGTCTCCCACCACCCACTACCCACACTACTACCCCACACCACCCACTACCCTACCACCCACTATCCCACCCCACACTACCCAACCCCCACTACCACACCCCCACTACCTCCCACACCCACTTAGCCAGCCTACAACCCAACTACCACACCCCAGCGTACTCACCCCACCCCCACCCCCACTACCAACCCCCACACCCACATCGGACCTCTTCCACTATCAAGGTTACGCTGAGGTCTTGTTTCTTTTTTTAATTAAGGGTGTATGCGAGGAGGAGGAGGAGGAGAAAGAATAAGAAGAAAAATAAGAAAAAGAGAGAGAGGAAAGAGAAAGAAGAATAAGAAGAAGAAAGTAAAAGAAGAATAAGAAAGAAAAAGAAAAAGAAGAAGAAGAGAAAAAGAAAAAGAAGAATAAAGAAGAAAAGGGAGAAGTAAAAAAAGAAGAAAAATAGGAATAAGAATAAAAAGAAAAAGAAAAAGAAAGAAAGAAAAAAGGATAAGAAGAATGTGAAGGAGAAGAAGACAAAAAGAATAAGAAGCATAAGAAGAAGAAAAAGAGAGAGAAAGATCGAGAGATACCAAGGTAAGGAGAGAATATGATAGATAAAAATAGATAGATAGATAGATAGATGGAGAGAGAGAGAGAGAGAGAGAGAGAGAGAGAGAGAGAGAGAGGAGAGAGATAGAGAGAGAGAGAGAGAGAGAGAGAGAGAAGAGAGAGAGAGAAGAGAGAGAGAGATAAATAGATAGATAGATAGATAGATAGAGAGAGAGAGAGGGACAGAGGAGATAGGCAGACACAGAGAACGAGGAATGAGAACTATGATTTATTGATGCTGGGATGAAGGGAGATGATAAGGACGAAGATAAAGAAGGAAAATAGAAAGAAAAAAAAGAAGAAAGAAGAAAAACAGAAAAAAGAAGCAAAAGCAAAAATAAAGAAATAGAAAACGATGACAGATCAAAATAACGAAAAAATAAGGAGAAAGAAATATTAAAATAAAATATATAATGAATAATAAAAAATAACCCTCCCTTCTCCCACCTCCCCATCCCCCAACTCTCATCTTCCCCAACCGCATCTCAACCCCACCACCCTTCCAGCCCCCCAACCCCACTCCATCCCTCCACCTACCCCCAAAACTCCCCTCCCCTC